>VDFB02256132.1:196264925-196337722 GCA_007258455.2 Sequoia sempervirens
TGCAATAATGTTGTGATGTTCAAATGATAATGCTATATTAGGCTTTGACAGTGCTAGGATCTCTTGGGCGCCTAAAGGTGAATAATGGTTTTCCTTTTTACACAACACTTTGGCACACATTTTGCATTCATGTTGACAACTAATGACTAGGAAAAAAAGGAGATGTCTTGAGCACAAATTTAAATTTGAATTTGAAAGTCATGGGACCATTCTTATGTTTGCAAATTTGACTTAGGTAAAGGAAAGGATAAAGTCTAAATCAGGGCCAATCCTTGGGAATGTGCAAAGGTATGATAAAGCCAGGCTTAATTTATTTTCCCAACCTTTTAGTAAACATAACACTTGTATGGCAGTCATTACATAAGGGACAACTTGGTCAAAATGAGTCCAAAATGAAGGGCAAAAGTGTAATGTATGCAATTTTCACGCTTGTACATTTTGCCCCCCACTTAGGCTTGCATATGAAAAACTATAAAAATGAATGCCAAATTAAACAAGCAATCAACATAAAAGTAAATATTCAAACACTCATGAAAAGGGTATGGATAAGGATGATAATTTTGTGCATCTCATTACTCCATCTTTCAATATGTAAACACAAAAAAATCCCATGAGTAGCATTGGATAAAAATCCAAAATAGGCATTAACATGCTTCATAATGTCAACAATAAAAATAAATAAGAGGAAGGAAACATCCATAGGCATGGTAGGAGTCACATAAAGTGCGAAGTAATGTGGCATGAATGCATGAAGTTTTCATTATCATAGTCATCAAAGAAATGTTGGTGATAGTATACGCTCCTCATCCAAGTGGTTGCATACAAAGTATGTGAGAAATTGGAGGAAACTTGAGAAGAAGACATGGCTTGCAAAATTCAATAAGCATGTGACATGAATGTAATAAGAAAATAAGATGTGATCACAAATGTGTGTGTGATTGGGGAAAATAAGGTACATCCAACGTCAGCCCAATGAGCACCATAGATAAAATGATAGTAGCCAAAGTATCAAATAGGAAACATGTAGGCATATGTAAATATAAGATAACACCATGATAAACATGTGTTAACAACTAATTAATGGTGGAGGACAGACCTTGGACGCAGCTGCTGGACTATGAGGGCCTCCCCTTTTGGTGCAGGAGGTGTTTCTCCACTAGTCATTTGGCCTCTGGTTGCCCTCTTGCTCGCCGCAAGGGCACTGCTACTTGGTGGAGGAATGCTCTCTTGGACCATCTCATGGTTGGTTCTCCCTCTTCGGATGATTCCTCTGAGGAGGGCGACCCTCCTTTGGTTGTTCCTCCCTTGGAGTCTGAGTCTTTCCAGGCTTCTCTTCTAGCTATCCCTTCTGTGGAACCTGTGTTGCCTCAATCTGTTGTTGCTGTCCAGGCGGAACCTTCCCATCCCTCGTTGAACAACTCTGCTAATCCTTTGATAGCTCCCATCTCCTCTTCTGCAGAGTCGACTTCCTCACTGCGTGGTGGCTCCTTGCCTGGGGTGGCTGTTGAGGATCTGCTCCTCTCGCCTCGCTCGATGGATCTCGATTCCGAGTCTTCCTGGTTTGTTGTGCAGAGGAAGAAGAAGGGACTCCCCAAATTAGTCGCTTCTTCGCGGCCTAGGGTTAATGGAGTCAGATTAGTCCCCTCGGGTTTTGGGGTTGTCTAGTCCTTGTTTGTTGTTCTATAGTTGTTTGTCAGTTGTTTTTGTTTGTGGTCTGTTTGGCCTGTTTTGCCAAGCCCTAGTGGCTCCTGATTGTTTTTCTCCTAGTTTATGTTATGGTTTGAATTGGCTTCTTTTTGGCCCTATGGGATTTTTGTGTGAAGGGTACAACACCTTGTAAATGCTGCTTATTTAATCAAAAACAACTAATTATATCCAAATTTTTTAATCCAATCCAAACATATTAAACATAATCATATCCCTTTCCATCAACATCTTGTTCATGCATAATTTGTTGAGGCATTTGATGGGGTTTGCAAATGCCCTATTTATCACATATTATAGCCATTTTCCTATTCCATAATGACCATATTTTAACTCCTTTTTCATATCACATCATACCTTTTTGCAATTTCTATTGCATATGAATAAATAGAAACAAGAGATGCTTAATTATGTTTTTAGGTAAAATAAGATAAAATAAATATTAATTATATTTATCAATAATTCTTTATCATTATATAACTATAGTTATTTATAATAATATATCTCATATAGCACCAATCTAAGGGCTAATGAAAACATCTCTTGTAGAAGAATATTGATTCAAAGTAAGAAAGTTGGACATAGCTATTACAAACAAACTATTCATTTCCATTAGTTAAGGCATGGTTGCATATCATGGAAGATATATATATATTTAGTTGTGCTATTGATTTATGTTTATATAGGTCAGTGGTTTGACTTAACAACCCCATCATATTTTCCATGATTCTCTCATTTGAAATATGATTTAATGGAGAAGTTGTGAGCCTAGGGAGCATTAAGTAAAGTTAGTAAAATTATTAGACACCTTATTTCTTATATAATTTCTGAAGAAAAGGCTTAAAAGGAGAGGTATGAGTTGAGCATATTATGTATATTTTATTTACAAAATAAAGTGAATGAGCCAACTTTGTTCAACTATATCTTTTTGTTGATAAATGTCTATGATTTGAAGTAGACAAAGAGTTAGCAAGGATCCATTCTAGTGCAAAATCATGAGGAGGGCCCACTCATAGAACTATGTAAATGGTGACTTGCATATTTATTTATGTTTTTTGGATTGGTTTGGTTTGAATTGTATATTTTTTATTCACACTTATTTGTTTATTTACATGTTTTCAATAGTTATAATTGCTATGCAAATCATGGAACTTGTGCAAGTCAATAGTGATATTTAATATGGAATTCCAAAGTGTATCTTATTTAAAATTATTTCTTGTAGCTTGATTTATTGCAACATTTATTATAATTGTGTTTACATAAAATAATAAATATCATTTCTTGTAGCTATCAACTAGAATACAACATTGTCCTTATCATTTTTCCCTTCTAAAATAATTGCATTCATTTTACCCACCTCACTTCTTGCAACTCTTGCACAAATATCCATACACCTTTTGTGAATTTATGCCCTAGATTGACACAAGGATTGAACTAAATTTTAATTCTTGAATATTAAATCTATCCCATAATCTACTCAATTTTGGCCTACCAAGGTGTATGGATTGGTGTTATTTCTATCGATGCTATTCTCCTTACATAACTTGTCAAACTCTGCATAATAATATTCACCACCATTATTAGTCCTCAAAACCTTAATCTTTCTACTATAATTTTTCAAGGGAGCCTTACACTCCCCAAGTTGAATAAATATGTTAGATTATTTTTTATAAAATATACACATATGCTTCTAGAATATTTTTCAATAAATGACATATAATATATGATGATTTAGATAATGAAAGAATTTTAATAGGAAAAATACATCATAATGAATCATATCCAACAACACATAAGATATATGAAAACTAGAATCAAGAGAACAATAAACAACTCCCTCTACAAGATTTATATTTTTTAAGCCCCCTAGACCTTTCTCACCTATATCAGTCCTTGCATTAGTGCAATAGCAATATCTTCTTGATGATTAAATTACTTTCTAAGGTAAGAACATGCTTAAGTACTCAAAATACACAACCATCTAAACTAGAAACAACTCTTTTATTAACTTGTAACCTCTCTATAAGTTCAACTTGTAACCTCTCTACAAGTTTAGAAGCCAAAGATGTAGATACTATAGACATTTCTATGTGTAATTTTTCGTTAGGTTTTGTGGATATAAAAGAACTATTGCACTAAATGCATGTGCATGCAAAAAGATGAAAGAAAGTACCAAATCAAACACCTTTCATGAGTATCATAGTTCCTTGAATCATCTTCCATTTTCAAATCTCATTTTATTAATAGATATTAGGTCCCATACCAAACTAGGGGTGTGTATAACTCCAAAACTACCACTAACCTTGCCATTAGAGAAACAATTTTTGACTCTTCCATGACAAACGATATTGAATGAAGAGTTGTCATTGAGATATACCTTCCCACCATCAAATCTCTAATGGTTTGAAAACCACTATTGATAGGGAGTCATGTAGAAAAATTATCTAAAGTTGATCATCCATGTATCCTCACATGCATGCATGGCCAAGACTGCAATAAAAACATCATCAAAATCCTCCTAAGATCTATTAGAATAATCATCATTTCACCCTTTTAATTTTTCTCCTTGTATTCTCTTTTGAAATATCCCATCTTTCCATAGTTATGGCATTTCATGTTGGACTTTTTATTAGGAAATTTATCTCTCCATGAGATTTCAATATACTTTTATCCTTCTTCTTTCCTTTCTCCTTTGATTTTATATGAATAACCAAGGCCTCCTTGGAAAATTTAGAAGTTGGTTGCCTCATCTTCTCTAAGAGTACAACAACCATGTTCTCATCAAGAACTAATTTCTTTGTAGTGCTTTGAACAACCATTACTATGTTGTTTAACAAATCTAAAAAATAACACAAAGGAATCGTACATCAACCCTCCTCTTCCATATTTAATCCTATAAATTGCAATTGGGCCATGATCATATTGAATGTGTTTGAGTACTTATCTGGATACAACTATTAAATTAAGGTGATATTAGCCTTGCAAATTCTATGTGCTTCATGTGACTCCAACACTTTGGGAATGGGTACATGGATGCCTAGGGATGATTGGATGAGTTATTTATTAATTATTTTCTCTTATTTGAATTGTACATTAGTTTTAATGGCATTGAGAGGAGAATGTAGATATGATAGTGGTCATTATATATAAATTATTTTGACCTTATTTACACCACTTTCTTGATCCTTAGTGCTAGGAGAGAGTGAGATTCTTGGGAATGGATATTTTCTCTTCCCTTGGGTCAAATATATTAACAATTATGGTTGCTATTCATAAAAACAATGAATATTTATCATATGGGGTGTTAGATTTTTCTATACCATGAGATTTGGTGGTTTTGTTTATATAAATATATTCATGGTTTTCCTCCTCTAGCTCTTTATAAATTGAATTCCTTGGATAGTTGTTTTATGGGTCTTTTGCAGGTTGAGTACTATTATGCTATAAGAATGCTATTAGATTGAAGCAAGATAGTTACATGTAGTTCAATGTAACATTATTATTGGATTAATACAAACTTGTTCTCTCTTTCATGGTGGTGTTTTTCTTGGAACATTTTCTCCATGTGTATTTCATCTTATGAGTTTATTTTATGTTTGTTGATTTTGAATTCACTAATTTAAACTTTCTCACATTAATCTCATGATTACTCATGATATTTTGATCTATTTCAATTTTACATACTAATTGAATAAGTTTTTACTATAGTAGTTTTTCTTGTTTATTGGCATTTAGTATCAAAGCTTTGGTTTTGTTGAGAAGCAGACGCCTTTCTTGAAAATGTTGTGGGTTTTTTTTTGTAGTGGGAGAATATAACTTAGTGGTTTTACAAATTTGTGTGTGATGAAAACCATGGCCTCTACCTTTTGTTTAGAGATTGGAAATTTTAATGGATTTAGGTACGAGTTGCGAAATTTAAAGATGCATGATCTCTTGAAAGAAGGGGATCATTGAAAATTTGTTGTAAAGGAAGGAAAACTCAAAGGAATATTTGATGAAGATCTTGAAAGTTGGACAAGGAAGCAAGGGGAACCTTTTGGTTGTGTCTTGAAAATATTATTCTCTCAGATGTCTCAAAGGAGACTACCACATATATCTCATGGAAGATAAAAGGGGATATCTATTAAAAAAAGTCTTATTAATGTTACAATTGAAAAGAAAGATTTACTCATTAAAATGAAAAATGGAAACCCCGTTGCTAAGCATTTAAATAGTTTTACTTGGATTTTATGTTAGTTTAGTTTTATTTATTTTAATTTGGACGAGGAGGATAAGTGTATATTTTTGTTATGTTCTTTACCCAAATATTTAGGAAATGTAATCATTACTTTCCAACAGTTCTATTTTAGATCCTAAGATGGATGTCCTAGTTGCTACCTTGATTTCCAAGGAAACGAAGAGAAAATTTATGGATGGGGCCTCCAAAAATCCATTATATCTCTGAGAAGGACTAAGGATAAAGGTGGATAGTCCAAAACTCATGAGTGAAGTGTTGAAACTATAGGAAGGGGGGTACATAAAGAAGGAATGTAAAAAATAAGAAAACCTATTATGGTTCCTCCACTAAGAAATACTTTGAAGATGGTGATAATGATGCTTTATATTCGTTTATCTAATGTTGCTAATGATGATTATAGTTTCATTGATTCAAGTTTCTCTTACCATATGACTCCTCACAAGGAGTGGTTTTCATCTTATTGAGGTTACGATAGAGGATCATTTTTATTTGGTGGTAATAATTTACGTTAGATTTTTTGTAATGGAAAAGTATAGTGGTGTTTTAGTAATGGTTGTAAAATTCCTAAAAAGGAATCACACAAAATAATTACCATGATCCATTATATATATCCAATAAAATTTTAGAGGTTCATCAACTACTAAATTTCTTATTGGTCTTCTTGTATAAAATTTAAGGTATGCTAAAATTTACATTTACATTGAATGAGCTATGAAATGAAAACTAGAAATAAATGAATAAAATATGAAAGGAAGTATAGGATGATGAAATATAAGAAATAACAAACATAGAAAATGCATTAAATAACTCATTAGCCTCGATTCTAGCATGGTGTTGTTGTCCTAGTCTTTTGTTGTCATAAAAATTTGATGGAAAATGCAAATATCTTCTTGGAATATCTTTTTCCTACACATTGGAAGGAAAAGACACAACACTAAATATTTTGGAAAGTAATAAAAAGGTACATGTAATAGAAATGTACATAAACACTAGAAACAATCTAAACTAATTATTTTACACAACATGTTGAAATGTTAAGGAGAGAGAAGAAGGAATAACAACTCTCTATAGTTGTGTCTTAAAGAGAATATGTGGCTAGGACACGAAAAAATATTTTAGACTACTTTGAAGATTAGCTTTAGGTAAAGCCCCTATTTCATCCTTTTGTCTTCAATGGTCAGTAAATGAAATGATGGAAGACTGGATATTGTGTGTACTTTTAAACCATGTATGCATATAAATTTTATGAATAAAAAAGTGGTAATAATCTATATGTTAAATACTTGGTATATGGTGAAACAACACCCTAGTACGTGGAAAGAAAAGGGAAGTTGCAGCTTTGAAGTGTTAAAGAGAGCAATGAAATATAAAATAAAATAAATGAGAGGAATTAAAATGTAAAAATAATGATAATGGAGGATACTCAGAAGGTCAAGGAGGTGTGATAAAATGTTGGAATGTTGCAATGTGTTGTAAAGTGCTACAAAATGTGTAGGTTGCATCTAGATGAGATCAAGCTTGCATGAGAAATGAGGATTAATCTTGGAAGAATGAGAGGGAAGCTAAATAGTCATTTTAAATGTAAAGGTGGTTATTGTACTTCCGAAATTGATTGTACATTGGTTACAAGGGGATATTTGGAAGCTAAAAGATAAAAGGTCACAACAATCTATGTGGTGTGTAGATGTCCAAGTACAATGTGCTTGGAGACTTCACAAGATGGGTACAAAACAAAGCATAGACATATGGGACATGCACCAATGCACAAAATAGGGTTGATCATACAAAATCACAACACAAATATTGACACTAGGAGTGGGTAAAAGGTGAAGGTTGGGTGAAAAGGATCCTAGAACATGCTATGTGAGGTAGACACTAAAGTGAGCCCAAGATATAATATGATAATTTTAGGGTATATAATTTTTGCTATTACATTTGCATATCGATTCAATATTTTTTTAGAAGAAGCATTATTTAAGACTCAAATTAGAGATCAAGAATTCATATGTGATTGAGTTTCATTGAAAATGGCTAATGGAATGTTAATTAACACATTGAGATGGATTATTGTATATTTGAGGGTTAGAGCTAAGAAGATACGTGTTTTATGTCATGTGTTGTACTTGAGAAACCATAGATTGAAGAGAGTAAAGAATCTACATCTTAGGTGCTCACCTATTGTTTTTGATATTATTCAATTTCAAGGGATTGATCAAGGTACAATATCCTCACAAATCAATTGTATAACAAACTAACAACATATTTATCAATATTGCTAGTCCCCAAACTTTTATAAATAATAGAGCAAAAGATTTTGTATCATGTGAATTTGTAAGACAAAACTCTACATATTGCTAAGATGAATCTAGAGCCCATGTATGAATATTTGGCTGTGAATATGTTCAATAATCATGAACTTATCCTCTAATAAGACATAATTCCAAATAATTTCACCAACACAACAACACTTTTACCAAATCAGATAGTAGATAAATTCTAAAATCTATCCATTTGACATCACTCTTAAATTATCACCCTCCATTTTATTTAATTTTTAAAATATATTATCCAATTTGTATCTACCACTCACATATTCAAGTAACCTAAACTGATTGTACTTGTTTCCTTAAATTAATTCAGTTAACTTATATTTCATCTTAAAGAAACCTTGTATTCCTTGATGATCTAATACTTTTAGATTTAAGTGTGATTTATTTTTTATTTTCAAATATATCTTGCTATATCAACAACCTTAGGTTAGCAATCTTTCTCTACTTTGACATTGTTTATAGTTAATTTTTATTCGGAATTGTGCTATTTATTTTTGCTAAAGTATATTTAAGACTAGTTTCAAATACCTTCTAATGACATCATATAGAAAAAGAACTCTAACAAAACTAGTCACTCCATAATTATAGATCTAAAATCCCCCTACATCGAATTGCTTCCCACAAAGTTGAACAATAAATTTTTCTTCCCATTGATGTTTCCAATAAACTTTCTATGTTTTGAATGCCCTAGTTCTAAAACCTCCATATTTATTCAACTGTGTCAGTGTGCTTGTGCTCTGTATTCATTGAGGAAAATTTCTCCAATATACATGTTTCCAATCTCCATTAATGAGCCTATAAATTGTTTTAGGAGGCTAATAAATCAAATGGTGGAGACCCATCACATATTCATCTTCTATAAATGTGTTATCTTTGCTTAATTAGCAATTGCAGACAATGAACTAGAAATGGATAGGAAAATCATTTCAATGGAGGATGGCAAAACAACAATTAGATCTGTATGTTCACTGATAAATTATAGGAAGATGAAGTTAATAAAATATTGATATTTTGATTCCTAGGCTTTGCCCCGTTCACATGGCATCCAGAAGCAATTCCACTTTTTTGAATAGGCTGTAATTATTTTTTGTAAGTGAAAAGGAAGCAAACAATCCTCTCCTAAATGAGATGATGAATACTTATTAAAAAAAAAACCTATAGTAGATAGCTAAATGATTTAAGTATTGAGAATTTTATTGTAATAAATGTAAATGATTAAATGTTTCAAAAATTGAATAAGATAATACATGTATTTAGTTGGAAAACTGTGATAGATGGCAAAATGTGGTTCATCAATAATGTAGAAATGCTAATGAAAATTAGGTAAATGCTTTGTCTGTAATTCCAAGTCACTTATGAGATGGTGAACTCGATCTTACAAGTATGGATATGATTTATCCTACAAAAATGATCTAGGCCTATAGCTCTTATCTCTATACACTTTCAACTATCACTTTCATATCGCCTTGATGCTTTCAATCTATTTTTTCATAAGAACTAGTTTGGGTGTTTGTTGGTTTGTATGTGGAAAGAATAATTATTTCCCTTGTGTCAAATCATGTAAGGATACCAACTTACATGCAGATGATTGAGGACAACACTCACAAGCATGTAATATTCTCTAATGCTTATGTGATACAAATTCCTTGATAATGAATACAATAAGTGAATGATAGCACTAGGATACAAGAGATTTGGATGTGTCCTAATGATCTATAATTATCTAGACCAATCCTTCAAATATAACACCAAGAGTCAAATGAAATGCTTTCATGTCCCAAGTGAACATGCAACACTCACACAGATAGGTAAATTTGGCCCCATATTTGAATTTTGTGAGTTTAGAAGTGATTTAGATAATTTTTGTGACCACAGATTTGACCTAGGGTAGGAAAGGGTAAACTAAAAGTCAAGTCCACTCCCTAAAAACAAGTGTCGATAAATACAAAGAAATCTTAGGTTATTTTCCCACTCCCAATTGATAACACACTATTTGTATGCTAATTATTACATAAAAGTGACTATGATCAAAGTAAGCCCAACACATAAAGGAAAAAGGTGTTAGCATGCAATTCTTACCATTACAATAAGTATTATATAAATCTATTTCCTAAAAAAAAAAAAAAAATTTACACAAAATAAAAATATAATTATAAATTAAAATAAAGTTTCCCTAAGCTTAATCCAGGCTAATGTAATGAGATGCATGTACATAAGCATAAGTAACCTATATTAATAGACAGTAAGTTTGTGGGCTAAATATTATGCAATTAAATGGTAGTGTATGTAAAGTAACTAAGGACTTAATGATTAAAGAATGATTGTCCTTGGTAGAGATTTTGGAATCTAGGTTGGAAATTTAGTTATTTGTTTGTGCAATTCCTTTGATCTATGCATATAATGTGTTTTTCCCAAGGTCGTGGACTTGCCATTTATGTTTGGATCTAGCCTAGTGCAATTTGGATTTATTCTCTATAATTCACCTAACTAATATTCATCTTCTTTGCTCATTTCTAATATTTAAGGGCTAGTGATATCTCAAAATAAATTCAAAGGGATGTTGTTATCTCACTAGGGGACACATTCTCCTAGGTCAACCCATGAATTTATGTGCCTACAAGATTGAGACAACAATCTTTAGATATGCATATGCTCTTAGAAAGCTTGTGCAAATCTAGATTCCTTTTATTATACCAAGAAAAAGTATTTTCTTCCTTAAATATAAATGATATGTAAATAAACTCAAAAAGATTGAGAAGATGTGAAATGAATGTAATTGAATGCCTTTAAATACTAGCACATAGTACAAAATCATGCAAATGTGTATTGTCATCTCAAGGAAAGAAAATAATGGATGATAGTTAACCAAAATTTATATTTATAGTTTAAAAAGGGAGGGTTCAATCTTACAACTATAGCCCATCAACCTCGCGATCACATAAATGACCCTAGGTCGATAAACTATGAAATCCACGTAGACAATAGTCATATTGAGACATTTATATGGATATGTGTAATAAATGTGTGGTTTAGGAAAGCACATAAGAATGTATGTCTATAAGGATGAGGTGGGCTCCTAGATGTATGAGAATGTGTGTATAGAGATAGCTAAAAGGCTAGGGGAAGCCCAAATTTGCACAAAATTGTACCATTTGTTAATATACACATGTATTAAGACATTTTACCAAAATATGTGTAAAACTAAATGGAAATGGTATGGGTAGAAAATTTTCATTATTACATTTTGCCCCACTTTGAGGTGCATGGGAATCCTAGAATGATTGTATATCTCAGATTATGTAGCCCTCACAAACATGCATGTAAAATAAATATTTAGACATAAAAAGATACAAAAGGGTCCTTATAAAGTAATGGACCTTGAAAGATGTCATCATGTAGGTTTGTCCTTTGGTATGCGTTGTCCATAGGAACTTGCAAAATAGAGGAAAAATATGCAATAAGTAGCTTCTATAACACATGTAAGACTAGGATCAAATACAAAATCAATTTCACTATCAATAATCATAAAAGGGAGATGATAAATTATTCATATGTGGAAAGTAGTAGTGATTCACCTTGCTTGATGGTCAATTGGTGATAGGATGCATGAAGCACAAGGAATGTCACATACTAAAGATGAGTCTCTATAGGTACATTGAGTTGTAAGCAAAACACAAAATGATAGAATTATTTGTAGGATATAAGGAACTATTGGAGAGGAAAATAGTACATTAAATATAAATGTAAGTGTAAACATGCAAATCATGTAAAGTAATATTTATAAATGAGTTCATTGTGTATCAAGAAAATAAACTGTATTGAATGATAATTGTGGTAATATCATGGGCCAAAGATGGTATCAAGGAATTATGATGTTGCCTCCTACATGGGAAAATAAAGGATGGTGATGTGGCCCTTTATGGCCTAGAACATCCACGTAGGTACATAAGGCACTAGAAAGACATATGCCCCCAATGTGACATCTAAGAGAAGTATACATTGGTATATGTAAGATGATGGGTTCCTAGTACTTATAGAAATTTTAGTATATGGAATGTAGCTAATAATGTGGGGAAGGCTCATAGTGTCCCCAATGTGATCCTTATAATATGGCTAGGTCATGTGAGCACACAGTGTGATAGATAAGGCATAATCATTTATGCCCCCTTATGATGTAGTTAGGTCATGTGAGTGCAACATTATAAAGTTTAAGCATGTAAGCACATGCCAATGGAATCTCCCTCACATGGGTGAGATAATGTGATAAAGGTGCAAAAAATGTAATGGGAAACATGATGATAAGAAATGTATGATCACCCAAGTAATGAGATAAATGGACCCTTGGTGGTCAATTAAATTCCATGTGATGATCAATGATTGGTATTCATGTAGATAGAAAAGCATGAAAGAAAAAATATATACTATTTATTGATGTGTTCATGAAAGAACATATATAAAGATAACTACCCCACAATCAATAGGATAGTGCAAAAAGTTCATGAGGAGAAAAGTTGTAATGGCCTTGATGTATAGATATATCATGATGAAGATATAATATGAATAAAGAGGGAAAGCATGATGCCACTAATGTCAAGGTGTAGTAATGAAAGAATAAAATGCAAAGGCAAAGGCATAAATCCCATAATGAAAGGATGTGGCAATAGAAGTGAAATCTATAAGGGGAAGATATGTTTCCCTTTGTCTATTGTGATAACTCTAAATGTATGATATGTCAATGTAGGATCAATATGTAAGTTCTACAAATATGTATGGAAATGTCACACATGACAAGTAATCAATGGTCAAAGGATAAGGCATACACAACATAGCATGACAAACATCATAAGTGCATGTATGATAAAAATGCAAACAACATAAGCAAACTATTCTAGTAATCATGAGAATTTATATCAAGCAATATGATAAAAAAATAAGGGCACCATAGAAGAAACTAAAATGGTAAGGCAAGGACCATAAAATCATGAATAACAAAAAACCAATAAGCATAAGGATATAAAAGGTAAAATATGAAAAAAAAGGTAAAACACCAATCCAAGTGGGAAATCAAGGCAAAGGCAAAGCTAAAAAAAGTAGGAATAAAGAGGATATAAATAATATTAAAATGAAATATGTCATTCACACAATAGTGCAATGGCTAAGTCATGGCATTATTGTTGTAGCCACCAAGATTCAAACCCATGTTGGGTCATTGTGATTACTGGAATTATGCCCTCATTGATCCATTGTGCTTGTAGGTTTGAACCTTATTGTTGAAGTTTTTAACATTCATATTGGTGACTCTGCTCTAAACCCTCATTGGATTAATGTGCTTGGAGGATTTGTGCCTCTATTGGGCTACTAAGGTCATAGGTATGGAATATACATGTTAATGTAGAACATTCATAATGGGGATGAGGTATCCTATTTATGGCCTCACTTGGCTTAAGCCATGTGCTAGTTTTTTTATTACAAATCCAAAAATAAAGAGGAATAAATATGTCAAACAAGGTGTATGGAAACCAAAATGACTCCCCAAGTGGCGAAGATAAGCATGAAGCCAAATATATAAGGTTAAATAAATGTGAAAAGAACAAAAATACTTGTAACCAATTGAATTCAATTGGTAAAAACATTGGGTTCTCATTATGGAGACCCAAGTTCATATCCTAAGATGAACACCTAATGTGGAATTCTAAGTTGTGAATCTTGGCATTTCATTGTTATCTTCTAATGTGGATTATAAGTTGTGACTCTCGGTATAGCATTATTGTCTTCTGGTACATGGATATCTAACTTTTTATCTAATGTTAATGCTCAAAAGGAGCTAAGTATTTATCTTATTAGATCTGATAAGGAGCTTAGTCTTGGTCTCATTAGTGCTCATAAGGATATAAATATTAATCTCATTAATTATCATTAGGAGCTAAGGATTAGTCTCATTTGTAATTAGTTTCTTGTATGAGGCATATTTGTAAACTTCTTTAATATACAAAAAAAATAAAATGTAAGGAAACTCAAGGTAAATGGAAGAATAGGCAAGGGGAGATCACAACATGCATGAAATAAGAAAAGATACCCAAATAGAAATAATACAAAGTATAAGGAAGAAGTGATATGTATTGGTGCTACCCAAATTTATAGTGTCCAAATTATTCTTAAATCCTAGCCCCTTGTGGATTTTGGCCTTATTATCCCCATCATAGATAACCGATCTGAGATAATTCCTAATGGGTTTCTCTTGGTCTAAGTTTTCACATTTTTTCTCCCTACTCATCCCCCATGTGTGTACTCATGTGTTGGAAGTTTATAGGGTCTCAAAAAGTTTTAAGTGGATATTTTATGTTAAATGTTTTAGGGATTGTGCTTATGTCAAATTTTTAGATTTTCCCTTCTTGGTATGAATTTATTCCCAACTATGAATTGTTCCTTTATCCCTTTCAAGATATCAATATTTCTCATGTTGACATACCTTTCACCCATTCCCCACTTTTGTTCCCTCTCCCTATCAACATTTTGGATTTTTCCTTCTCGACATCCCTTTCATCCATTCATTCCTTTTCCCTTACCTTTATCAGAGTTTCAATATTCCTCTTACTAGCATACCTTTCATCTCAATTCCAACTCCTTGATCCTTTAGACTAAGTACCTTTCAAAGTTAGAGTTTTAGCCATCCTTTTACCCAGGTGCCTTTTCCTTGGTATCCGCGATCCCCAACTTTTGAAATTTTCTTCTATACAGTTTTTTGGATTTAATTATGTACATGAATGCTTCTAATGTGGTACAAGGTATGGGTATCTCTAAACCCCAATCCTTGACCCTTTTCACTATACTATCTCATTAAGATGGTGGGTTTGGATGTGTCCTTATTTGGGTACCTCGTAAGAGGTACTCCAAACTCCTAATCCTTAACATCTCACACTTTATTACCTTATCAAGATTCTGAGTTAATACCTATTCTTATGTGTATGCCTAAAGGAATGAATTAATTTTGATCCTTGACTCCCCAACAATGGTATGGGTTATGAGGTATCTCGACCCCTCATCCCCAAAACTCTAAAACCCACATTTTACACTATTCACTCCTACCTACCTCCTAGCATGACCCATGACACCATTAATAACCAAATATAATGTTTCAACTACTTTATAATGGATTTCCCTATCAGAAAACAATTGTTCATCTCAAAAGTGCAAATTCACATGTACTTCCATTGATGGAAAAGGATGAGGAATGTAGACACTTCAAAATATTCACCTAATCATCAAACTCTAATAATCATCATATTATTAATCATCATATTGATCATTTATTTCCACATAGCAATCATTAATTAATAATCATTTATCCATTTAATTAAATAATATTTATTATTTAATTAAATGAGAGCTAATTATCCATTTTTAAATAATTTCCAATTTCATCTCTTCAATCAACCCCTTCTTCACTAATTATTTAACTCCGTTTGATTTTAGAATCTTCTTTTTAATTCATCAGTCAACTCTACCTTCGATGGAAACTTCATCTTCACAATTATCTATTGATTTTAAATAATTCGTTATTATCTTCTCATTAGTTTGACATTGTAATTTTTCATTTAAGAGTTGATTTGAATCCATAATAAATTTAGTTAACTCAAGTCCTTGATCTCATCCTCATTTCCTAATTGATTTTTCCTTGAAAAGTCTATAAATTCAATCATTCCTTCATCAATTTCAATTATCATTCACTTTTATGCAATTACATTCTATCAAAATCCATCCTCATTCAAATCTAGTGTTATGTTGTTGATATTTACATGCACATTCTAAACAAGGCGAAGCTACACATATCATATGAGGTTGTTGAATTAGGAATTTGACTTGATTTCAATTTGTGCTTTTATGTTGTTTTGATTTCTAGTTTTTCAATTTCATTTCTTACAACCATGCCACCATTAATGCAATGGTTAAATCTTTGACACAAATAGTTTTCATGCAAGATCCAAGTTGTTACACTAGTAAATTTTGTGATGTGTAAACTTTCCTTACATGCCTCATCCATTAAATTGTAGTTCCTCCTCGATTCCTAGAGCAATAAGGCAACCATCAAAGCACCATATATGCAATTTCATTTCCAAAAAATAAGGTCAATCATTTTGCCTTTCCACATGACTACAATATGAAGGAGATTCTAGGGTTTCCACTCTTGTGAATCTAGTAGCCAATAGAGTAGAAAATGTTTGTAGGTCACAAGAAGATTTGTATTGTAAATGATATATTTAAATGAATGTCTCCATACTTCTATTTGTGCATATTTTGGGAAGTTCTAGATTAGGGTTTCCTCTTTTTAGTTCATTGGTATGAATGTAATCAAATATTAGATGAATGAGACAATATTCTAAGTCATTGCAAGCTTTATAATGATATTTTATTTATCGCATATGAATTTATGCAGTCCAAGATGGATAAGTAAGTAGGTCATTTTTGTTATCATATTTGTGGTGTATGCTTATGCACAACTCCTATTATTTTTGGTTTCAACATGTTGTATTTATTGGTTCATATGGAATCTATAACCCAATGAATATGCAACAATCCTAGAAGTAATGATCCACCATGCACTTTGAATGAACACATCTTTCACCAATAGGTTAGGGAGAGGAAGTAGTTCATATACATTTCATGACTCGGTATTTTAACTAGGGAAAATATCCTTAGCACTCTATAATTGCATTTGTCTTTTGAGAGTCATGTTGCGTATACCCACACCCTACTATTATGCAATGATGTTCTTATCAACTTAATAGAGGTTATATAAATAGGTTAGTCCTTGATCATCAAGTGATAACTTTTGGGGTTAGGTGCAAATCGTGTACTACTACAGAATTTATCTATTAGTCTATCTTCAGTTGTGTTTAATCCCATTCAGGATACCTCTAGGGAAGCCACGTGGGTCTAACTGAGACCAAAGTAAAAGGTCTTACTTTCCTTAGTAAATTGGTCTAGTGTTTCCCTACCTAATCATAAGTTGGAGGTTTTTTCTAGAGAATGATCTAGCTTTACGGATTTGGAACCTATAACTTCGAGCACCAACAATATGAACAAAATATAGATGTTCAAATCCACTCGTGTCAACATACATAAATAAAGGTGTATTTTTGTCATCCAAATGCTAACTAGGAATATGTACACATAAATGTAAATCCAAGAAAGGAAAGTGAAAAGCACTAAAAATATGGTAAATAACAAGGATATCTAAGTAATAAATTTATTTTTCATATAAGGTGGATTATTTTGTATGTCATGTGTAACAAATATAATGTATGTTATGGTGAAAAATATTTAGTTCTTGACATGGGGTTCATCCCATAGTGCGATGGTTAAGTGGTGGCATTGTTGTTGTGGCCACTAGGGTTCAAGTATCCTCTAGGCTATTGTGATCACAGGCTCTATGCCTTCGATGATCCAATGTGCTTGCAAGCTTGACCCACAGCCTTGAGGTTGTGATGGCATTCATGCCATGGGCCAAGTGTTCATGCTTGAGGCCCATTCCCTCGTTGGGCTAGTGTGCTCGCGAGCTCTATGCTCGTGCTAGGCTTTCGTGCTCGCAGGAGTGGGCTATTACTTGCTTTCATGTCAAGGAGGAGGTCCCCCATTTATGACCTCCATGCTGGCTCAGGACGACACCAGTTCATAGCTCCAGGTAAAAAAAAAGCGTTTACCCATAAAAAATAAAAATATTTAATTCTTGACATAAATGATTTGTTTTCCTATGAATTGTCTTATCAAGTGAGGGATTTGTGTTCTCATGAGTACATGCTTATTGCTCATCTTTTTTTCCTCTATAAATTGTTAAGTTTTTTGTTGGAATATAATGTCTATTTTCTTATAATATCTATTTGTATGATGATAAATAGTTTTAATATATGTATAATATATATGAATAGTAGGAGGACAAGGGTTGAAAGATAAATAACGAGAGGAAATTGCTTAGTCCATACTATCCATATGTGAACTAGGGCTAGAGAAATTGTCAATTAAACTATTCAAGCCAAATTTATGAATTAATTGTAAATCAAAGAAGATGCATAAAACCATTGCCTAACTTTACCACTTAAGTATAATATAAAATCAATACTAAGTGAGATGCCATCATCTAAATATTCATAATTGGTACATAAAAATGATTTCCCATGCAAAGGGGAATTCATAGAGCCACCATAGTCATCAGGTGACCTAAATCCTCACTAAGGCTTATGATATCATCATGTAATATAAGAAAAAGCAATGAAGTATCAATGATGCCAACATAAGGGGCTAATTAAATTCCATCAATATGTATGCCATCATCACTAGGGTTATCACTATGTGGAAGACTAATGATACTGATTATTATATATAGTAGAAGAATGATCTACATCATGAAGCACACCATCATGTATAATAAAAGTTAACACATCACAATAGCATGGCTTTATGGTCATAAAATCATCATAACATGGAGTATCACAAGTTTCAGTTATGTCATGAGATGTACTTTCACTATATAATTTGGAGTGAAAGCACAAAATTGTGTCACTTGTCATAAATAAAAGGGGAAACAACTTTCAAATTTGTAACTTGAACTTAAAAGTGATAAAAATGTTTCAAAATTTGAATTGATATAAACTAATAAAATATAGATAAAATAACTAAAAAATTATGACATAACTAAAATTAATTAAATATAGATATAATGGATAAAATAAGCATATAGGTAGTGATATAACGCTTCCACAGAAAAAGTGATCCCATTTTTGTGAAAGAATACCACAAGTGAATCAAGAATAAATGGATCACATGTCACAAATTTTATAAATACGTCAAAATTAGTAATGGAAGCATTGGGACCTTGAGAATCCATGATGTTTTGATTAGAGGTAAAAAATAGGTTTTGAAGGGGCCCGAAACCCTTTACAAAAAGGAACAGCTGAATAAAAAAGGGAACAACATTAAACAACCATCAGCCCAAAGTCATCAAACCACCAGCCAAAAAGCATCCATAAACTGGCAAACACCACTACATATTGTTCAGAATTTCAACAACTTCCATCTCACTAGCAACAAGCTTCTGTCCCTTAACCCCAGTATCAGAAACCTCAATACCCGAGGCCCCAACCTGATTTTTTAGTCTATTTCTAGTCCTAACCCCAAGCACACCAATTTTTACCTCACAACTCAAAACAGAACCTTTAGCGGCACCCTTAACAACAACATAATCCTCCCCCGGCAGCTTACCCTCAACAGCCATAACATCAGCAGACAAAATTTCCTTTCTCTTATTAGGGGAGAAATCCATTGCAGAGTCCAACCTAGTCAAGACTTTAGGAGCTTCTCCACTCTTCATAACCACATTCCAAATTTTGTCAATTTTCTCCTCAACGGATAACATTCTTCCCTGCATACTCTGTTTCAGATTAACAATTTCCTCCACCACAATATTAGCAACAGTATTGAGACCAGCCATTAAATTATCAATTTGGCTTTGGATCAAAGGGTCCTCAGCCTTGCAAGCAATACTTCTAATACGAACATTAGTCCTATTGATCTCATGAAAGAACCATTTAAACAGTTTAAAAAGCACATTTGAACTGTCATGGGCCGAGCCCAACACATCAGAAAGATCCTCCCTATCAAAATTTTCATTCCCACAGCAACATCCTCTTCAAAAGAACTCTCATGGACCTTATCATCAAAAGCATCCTTACCTTTACCAGCAATGACAGGAGACTTCATCCTACAAATGGAATTAGCAATTTGCTCCACAACAGCCATCCTCTTCTGAATCTTCTCTGCATCTGCTTTCTTAGCTCCTGCAGCATGTTCACCACCCACAACTCTAACCTTCTCTTGCTTCGACAACCCAATGACAGCGCTTGGAACATCCTCACCATGGAAGCCACCAGCCATAGAGAGAGGGACATTCTTCTCCATGTGTTGACCAGGTTTCAAAACCCTTCTCTTCCAACTTCCCTCCTCAGGTTCCTGCACACGTCTAGATGCAGGGGGAGGAGAAGAAGCTTCCCCATAAAGATCATTTTTGTCTTTTCCCCCCTTAGAAGGAACAATCACCTCCACATCATCACTGCAAGTCGTGTAACCCACTTCCTCATCCAATTTCCTTTTCCCAGATTTACCCTGAACAGGGGATATGGGACCCTCCTCTAGAGAGGCATATGAGAATCCATGATGTTACAATAGATCCCTATTTAAATAAAAATAAGGTGGGATTCACAAGACTACACATTAAAAGTGAAAAAACCTAATGAGAGTAAATAAATGACATGAAAATAAGGTACAATCATTTATAGATTGAAAAAGTAATTCGATATCAAAATCTAAAATGATGCAAACCCTAAATCAATTGCAAAGGTGGGTGAAAGACATGAAATGAGAATAAACACACTAAAATCTAAAATAAGGATGTATTAGTGAAACAAATGGATGAAAAGGAAGATTAGATCTAAAATTATGAAGTGGAACCAAAAAATTATAGGTCTGAAACGCTAATAAAAATGAGAAACCCTAGAGGAAAACCATGTCATAGGGATGCATGGATACATGTACTAATACACATTATTAATAAATAAAGATTAGATATGTGTATGGATACATGTATTAAATTTGTGGTTTAGGTAAATGCATAGGAATGGATGTATATAAAGATGAGGCATGGTGCTAGATATTTGAGAGTGTGTTTATAGATACACACAAAAAGGCTAGGGAATGAACCCAAATTAGAATGTACCATTTGTATATATATATATATATATATATATATATATATATATATATATATATATATACATACATACATACATACATACATATAGATATATGTATACATATAGATATATGTATACATATATGTATACATATAGATATATGTATACATATATGTATAATATATGTACACACACACACACACACATATATATATATTATCCCAAAATGGACGCAAACTAAATGGAAAATGATAGGGGTATGCAAATTCTACCATAAAATAATATACTACCTCAGGACAAGTTAAGTGAATAAGATAATAAATTTATATCTCTATTAAAAAGGAGGATGAATGGGGGAATGACCAAGCTCAAATTTTCATGATGCATTGTACAAAATATCTATAGAGAAAAGCCTATAAATGGATGGCCAACTTTTTAAATTTTATTTAGCTCTTTGGCCCCAAATTCAAGAAGATTTTTACTATGCTTTCCTAGAAGGATTTGAAACTAGATCATTAGGGTTTGTTATTAGTCAAGGGATAATTAAGCTACTTCCTTAAGGTAAGGATAAGGACATTTTGAATGATTGGTAGCTCATAAATTTACTTAAAACTTCCTACACAATCTTATACACAACTTTGGTGTTCAAAATAAAACTCTCACCTAAGAGATTGTGTGGAAAAAATAGATTGGATTCTTGGACCTAGTAGATTTATTAGAGAACTTGGTTTTATACTGGGAGAATGTTGAATAGGCCCAATAAACTACCAAAGATGTACTCATTGTTAAGCTTGAATTCAATGAATCCTATGATCATATTTAGTGGCCTTTCATTCTTAACATGTTATAATGGTTGAGATTTGGCTCTAGCTCCCTTCTCAAATGAGAAATTTGTTCAAATATGCTAATATTCATGTGTGTTAATATTCCCTCTTTAAGAATTCATCCATCAAGACAACCCCCTTGCTCCTTGTTTGTCCTTGTATTTGATGCTATTGGTTATCTTTGTTAACACATGCTATCCACCAAGCTTGTCCATGCTATCCCTCTTCCAAGTAATGAAAAATATCTTAGCTCCCACTTTGCTAATGACAACATGTTTATTCAAAATTTTATTGATGAAGTAATGCATACTATTGATATCCTAGACCTCTTTTGAACCATCTTAGGTTTTAAGCTAGATATGCATAAGACTAAATTTATTATGACCCATCCTAACCCTTACCCACTAGGGATCCAAAGTGAATTGAGAGAAGTGGAGCACAAATTTATCA
This sequence comes from Sequoia sempervirens, assembly GCA_007258455.2. NCBI lineage: Eukaryota > Viridiplantae > Streptophyta > Pinopsida > Cupressales > Cupressaceae > Sequoia > Sequoia sempervirens. Next base: position 196,287,214 of record VDFB02256132.1, read on the forward strand.
CTAGATACATATGTATTACCTTTGGCATTGGAATCTCACTCAAAAACATGAACTTGGTTTATGAAAAAAATAAAAAATAAACTCATGAATTGGACAAAGTAGTTCTTGTCCATGGTTAGTTAGATCTAGGTTGCTAAAAAGTCTTTCCAGAAAATCATGTGCACATTTCTTCCTACTAGATGTATTCCAAAATTAGCTACAACTAGCTAGCATAACTTATCAAGAGATTCTTATGGGCCGAGTGGGGCAACAAGAAGGGTTTTTTGGCCACCTCATAGTTGTACTACATTTAGTAAAAAGAAAAAAGGAGGCTTGAGAATAATTGATCCTTACTCATAGGGTGTTTATCTTAATTCTAAAAAAAAAAATCAAGGCATTAAAGAGGGATACACCCTAGAAACATGTGGTGTGCTAGATTTAGTCCACCTCTATTGGCCATCCTTGAGACATAGTCAAGTGACATTACTAATTTATCCTAGCCCCCTTCTTAAATATAATGGATCTACCCCTTTCAATACCATTGTAAGGTTGGGAAGATCATCTTGAAAACATTGACTTGATTTGACCAATGCCTTATTCATGATCTAAGTTTTGATCCATTTCTTTCATTTAGTGGAATTATTGAATTCAACATAATCACAAATCCCTAATCATCATTAGTAGATTTAAAGTTAAATATTTTTTTAAAAAAGAGGCATTCGAGTGTTTTGAGATCTATAGGACATAAAAAAAATAATTGGAAACCTTGGAAACATATCAAATTCTAAGTTAATATTTTGCACTATAAATAACCAATTTTAGAAATGTAGTAGTTTGTGTTGTCCAAATTATCCATCTTCATGACTATATCCTATCATGCATTTTTTGAAAGAACGAAGATGGATTAAAATAAAAAAATTATGGTTCTTTCCCCTTAAGGTTATCTACATGCAATGCCTTCCCCCTATTTCCCTCTCATGCCATTTAAACATGTAGTGGAAATGTAAAATTCAAACAATCAAGATAGAACAAACTTAGCCTTCAAAATTGGAAATCTAAAGTCAATGCCTAATCTCAACTCATCAAGTGGATGCTCCTATATACTGAATTTCTTATTGGCATCCAACTCAAATTCCTCTACCCTCATTCAACCTATCCCTATTGTGCCAAATTTGAGTCTATCAAGCATGCTTTTTGGCTTTGTACTAATACCCACAAACTATGGTTATCCCTCATGTTTTCACTTTTTGCTCTCTTCCTTCATATTGGTCTTAGAAAGTCGCCCTTCTTGGTGTTTCTTGTTCCCATAGTGTGTTAACCTATACTTACATAGACATGCGATCCTCAAGTTCATTTCTAATTTTGCTACTTGGTTGTTTTCTCTAATATTGTCTTCTCTTTACATATTGAAACTCAAAAAATTTATGATAATTTGTATCTCCAAGTTATGAATCTATCTAAGTAGTTTAAAGAACAAGTGAGGGTCATAAAGGACTTGGAAGGATAGGTTCATAGTCTTCCATCTTAGCTCTAAGTGAATAAGAGAAACAATGATGATATATAGAACCAATATGCTATTGTTGTTGAATGTTTGCATATTAATATTATTATGACTAGTTATATTTCATGTGCCAAAATTATTACTATTGTTGAGAATTTAAGTATTGTTGTTAAATGACTAGTGCTTTGTTTAAATGCTACTTTAATTATTCTCTTTGCTACCTTATTTTTAGTGAAGTTGTTACTTTTATAGCATAATTATTTGTACTATTCTTAGAAGAAAAAAATCCCAAGCATATTAGAAACTTATTTGGACATAACCAAAATTCAATATAACACAATAATTAAAAGCATCTATATGTTTTATATGGTTTCAATTTCCAATTGTATTACTTAAGAAAGAGATCCCGTTTTGTTCTTGTTAATTTTTGTTTTAGGCGCTTCTAAAATTGAGGATTACCTAGGTTTTCTAGTGCTTGTCATCATTTTCTTGCATGGGATTATATGGCAAGAGTCAAAAATACTTTTCTAGTTAGTCTTACATACCATAGGATTAATATTTTTTAAGTGCATCTTTTCATGGGTGTATACACAAGGATTGTAGCTTAGTAATCTCAATTTAAACACTATTTCTAGGGATTTATTGACTAGTGAAATTATTTTTGAGTAATTTTTTTTTATGGAAATAATTAGATCATATAGATATTATTTACTTATGGTATTATATTAAGTGAATTGTAATATGATGTGTAAGTATATATTTAAATTAGAAGTTATTTTTAGGTTAAATTATCACGAGTAAGGGGAACTAAGTGTTGAAATTGACCTGATCATTTGAACCTTAGTGGATGGAACAATCAATGAGTGTACCGTCACTCTCACTAATTGATCTACTTACAAATAACATGTATATATTTTCCAAAAAATAACAATAACCTTTACTAATCTATAGGGAGTATACTCACTAGAATGATATCCACTATATTGACTACATATAACATTTTTATTGTTTATACACAACAAAGAATTGAAAAGCTAAACCAATCATTTGTTGAGGGTAGTATGTATAGTTGTACATTCTCAAATGAATAGATATTTACCAAATTTGCACAAATTTTAATTATGAAATTTCAAATTCAGTCTAGAGAGCTTGGAGTGCATTGATAGAGCTTAAAATGCATACACATTTTCTTATACAATATTTTTTTTTAAAAATACACAACTTCAAAATTTTAAAAAAACTCAACCATAGAAAATCAAACTTCATTATCAAAATTGCTCCAACAATAGCCCATTCAATAATTTTGACAACATTAATTAAATTGATAAAATGATCATACCTTGATTGGCTAATAGAATTCCAATTTTTATGTAAAGCACATTTCCAAGAGACAAGTCTACACCCATATTCACTAAGAAATTGAAGACAATTTTTTATCTTTGAAATATATGGATAAGAGTAACAATTAAAGTTTAAGTTTGATAGTTATATAATTATATTTAAACTTTTTTAATTGTAAATAAATGTTAAAATTTTAAATAGTGTTCGATGAGTATTGTATACTTTCCATGTTAATAGTTAGGGTGGGATACGTCTCACAAGTTGATCAAAAAATGTGACCTTAGATTTTTTTTAAATGTTATTTTAGGTTTTTCCATTTTTTTCCATTTATTAAAACACCCATTTTACCTTTTTCATGATTTCATGCAATGTGTAAAATCACTTTACACATACCTATTTATATCTACAAATACTTAAGGGTGAATCAAGAGAAATTCATTAGGGAAGAGGGGCAATAGTCCTACGGGCTAACTTGGCTAACTTTGTAACCGTGTAGTGGTTACATGAAAATGCATAAGACCTCTATGTTTTTAAAGAAATGTGATATATACTATTATCTATCTACAATTAAGGTGTGTGACTCATCACACAACTTTCCACATCAACATGTCTTGTGAAAGGTGTTCTTAAAATGATTTTTTAAAGATTTGACCAAAACTTTATTATGGAATCCTTGGGGGAGAGGACCTCGTAGTTGAGCACCCTAACTTCACGCTTCTCAAAATCCTACATAGAAATTTCAAATCACTCCCAATTTTTTACAACAGCTTACTTGGCAAGTCCCCTACTTATAACTAAGGTTTCAAGGCCACATCATCAAATCTGATGCCACACCAACATGCTTTTTGTCAAGGTGTCCAAAAATCCCCCCAAAAAAGTGAGATTGATAGTTGTGCACTAAATCATGTTTTATTGGTGCACTAATGTGGCATCACATGATTTGTTGTTTTTTATATCTAAGGAATACATTTTGTTCAATTATGAGTAGTCATCATCAACACTAACAACTTTAAAGTCACAACTATTGGTCAAATATTGTTAAAAATATTGAGCATGAAACCAACAAATGCTATAAAAAATATTGGAACTTGCTCAAGTAGTGGGTCCTCTCCTCTAGTAGTTGAACAATAAATATCACTTTTTGTTAGAATAATGTCACATTCTTATATAAAATATAACCTATATGCAACCTAAACAATCTCAATACCTTTTGGTAATCATAAATCTTGTTATCTCTAACTTCTATATCCAACATAAATGATGCAATAGTTAAACACAAAATACTATTTATTGTTATTAATATACCATATTCTTATTTCAACTCATATTCAACTTTAAATGATCATAAAATTTTGTGGTAACCTTTTACATTTCAGAATAAAATACAAAGTATTTATTATACTTACCTTTTACATTTATCATAGGATAAACTATATAATATGAAGCACTACATTGCCACCATGTCGTTATCCACATAAGAAAAATATTTGTAGCAATAATTGTTCACTTGAGCATGCTATTTTATAAATGACACATTTATATTGCATAGTTATGATAATTTATATACAATAAAAAGTACTTATTACACTTGTTAATGATTTTATTTATAGTTTTCTTATGACATTCATAAATTTTCATGACACACTTATATTAGATTGTTACGATAATTTATATAAAGTTAAAAAGTATTTATTACACCTTTAACTAATGTATTTATGATTTTCTTATGACATTCATAAGTTTTCATGTGTTCATATAAGGGTTCATCTTGAAGAACATTTGGTCATTTGTTGATTTACATGTAGAATAAATCCCATAACCAAAAGTACTATATATTAACAATATATATTGTAAATATGTTGCACGACTATATCCCCTAACCAAAAGTACTATATTAACAATGGGACCCCACCAACTATCGGCCCCTCTCCTATTGTATTGGAGAACGGTTGAATATTTGCAACAATTATTCTCTTTTTTTGTTTTAGATTGTATATGCACTACTTCTATTGTACATATTTGTCAAACTTCCTTTTCCCTACCAATAAACTATCAAACTTCATAGAAATCTATAATTAAAATATATATTAATCCGTTGACATTTTTTACTTTTCTTACAAACCACTCCATCACATGTAAGGATAATATCCCTCAAATCAATACTTAAAAATTGTAAGAATTTAATTAAATCAAATTTCAAATCAGAAAAGTCAAGAACATTTCTACATTTGCACAATTAAAACACGAATAATATTATATTATTGAGAATTCACATGAAAATACTAAACTCTAAAAATCTTTAGAAGACCTTTCAACTATAATTCCCCCACTACTTTATTAACCTAAATTATAATAATTCAATAAGACCTTATAACATACAACTAATTGTTTAATAAGTCATCTGTCGTGCTAAGCCCTACTTGATGTCCCCATTCGAGCGCTCATTACTAGACTTCCTGTGAGGTGTACCAGGGGTTCGCTGCGAAGTACATTTCCCCAAAAGAAAAAAGAAAAGAAAAGAAAAAAACTAATTGTTTAATAAAAAAATAAACCACTTGATTAACCTAAACCTTAATATTTCAAAAGACCTTAGAGTACTCTCGAATCCAAGGCAGATTGAAGACCATACCTGGTACAAAACTTTCGAAGGCAACTGAATTAAAATCTACAGGACCATACGACCGTATGTGTACATTTCTGCTGAAGAATTTAATAAGCCTGTACACATGAATGGAGAATTCTGGGATTGCAAGTACAATTATTTTCACAGAGGCGTTTTCTGTAGCCCGCCATTATCGAGAAAACAGTGCTGCCCACGCTTGTGCTGTCTTTATCCTTCACATCAGGTAACAGTACTAAACCAGAGATCCCACGTTTGTAGTCTTTAGGCGGCAAATTGTTCATACAATTTGGCCATATGCATTAAAGGCGCAACAACCTTTTGTCTTTACCGTATGTGTGAAGATTCAAAATTTAAAAAACAGCGCATCCTGTTATCCGCACTCTTTTCGGTCGTTTTCTTTTAGGTTTTAATGGCGGATTTTCTGCGCAACATATCATTTTTAAATAAGTCCAGAAATTCGTAGGAACGGCGCCTCGCCGTTGTCTTAAGATAAAAAAAAGAAATTGACAGCTGAGCTTTTCAGGGTTTAAATTTCATTGATTTTGGGGCGGAGTGGGGGAATATGGAGAAGAGCGCCTGAGTGTTTGACAAAATACAGCCTGAGAGCTTTTTTAACGATAAAGTATGTATAAAATAATGGTGCGCTGAATCTGCGGGTCGTATGATTGTGTTTTGTTTTATTAGAGCTTTGATGAGTATATGATTACAAGGCGCTCACATTGTGATGATTAAGAGTAGGTATCCACAATGTTTGAATTATAATAAAATAATGGATCATTGGGATGATTTCTATATGTTTATTATGTGATGATGGATCATGGAGTATGGTATCATCTTATTTCTCTATCTGCTTATTATTTGCCAATCATCCTTCTATATGTTTATTGTCATGGATCATGGAGTATGACATCATATTGTCTCTCTATATGTTTATCATTTGTCATCATTGGGATGATTTCTCTATATGCTTATCATCGTGATGATGGATCATGGGGTATGACATCATCCTATCTCTCTATCTCCTTATCATCTTGATGATAGATCATATAGTATGATATCATCCTATCTCTTTATCTGCTTATCATCCTAATGATGGATCATGGAGTATGATTTGAAACATTAATGTTAAAAAATTACACAGTTTATTTACAAATCTTCATCACTATGTCAACATTGGTAGCGGAGTTGGTTTGGGCCGTGGATTTGCTCCCCATTGGTTTTGGGTTCAATTCTGCTCCCGAGTTTACTTGGTTGGGACTGGCTTGCCGTTTGTTGGGACCCCCCGCAGGGGACTAGTCTCGCCCCCGCTCGCCCCAAGTACCCAAGATACATGCTGCTAGGTTGTTGGACGAGGTCGCGGGGATACCTTGTTGTTAACAAAAAAAATAAAAAAAATCTTCATCACTATTATCATTGATTGTGGAAACAAAATGTTATTAAAATAATAAATAGTTATAATTATCAATAGGAAAAAATAAATATTAATATATAAAATAAGGTATCGATAATGGGTTATAGTGTGTTTAATATAAGTCTAACTGGAGAATTATAGTGGTGAGATTTATGTATCCATGTCAATTTTTATTTAATTTTATGTTTATTTTGAGAATGCTTAATATAGTTATATATTGATAAATGGTGCAAATTTGTGTGAAGTTGGATTCATTCCTTGATCTTTCACCTATGTCTTTACACACATTCTCACACATTTGACCTTATTCGATCCATTCGTATACATGTTCTGATACACATTATATTTATTGCATCCCTTATGTCAAATAATTTTAGAATATGAATAACATAAATAAAGGCTCTTAGATGACTCTAGTAATTGGAAGTTGTATATTATTTTGATCATAAGTTTTGAACTATAACTCAAAGTCACAACTATTTGTTTGCATTAAAATTAGAATGACAAAATTTAAACGAGGTTGCTCTCAGATTGATCTTGCACATGTGGAATCGATCCCAGAATCATAGAATCCAACCCAAAAATAAATAAATTTTAAATTCAAATTTGAGTCGTCTCCTACGCATTTCTTTCTTTCCTAAAGTTGACTACACACATGTTTGCATAATTTATTATTATACTATTGTATTTAAAAAAATCAATTATAATCATTATAATTGACATGTATGAAAGGAGCGTGTTAGGAACAATTACATTAAAAAACCTAAAATGAACCTAGATGTGCATAATCATCCTAGAAGCATTTGCATGTTCTAAGATTGTTATCTTCAATCATTCACACAGCTATAAAGTTGATATTTCTAATGGTTGACCTAACAGAAAGTGTACCCTAGCAATTTGACAACTTGCTAATGGTATTTTTAATACATCATGTCCTCACAGAATAGCAAACAATATTCAATCAAGCAAACCAAGAAACAAGAGTGCACATTGCACCAATTCAAATCTATGGCTAGAGATTAGATCCATGTTCATAGAAATGACCAAGAATTATGTGTTCAATCCTCCTCAAAATGATTAGATTGTTTAGACTCTAGGGTAAAGTACTAATTGAGGCATACCCTTTCCAATCCCAAGATACTCTAGATTTAAGTGCAATATTAGAATTATGTTTCTTAGGGTATGTCCCCATGCGATTGCTTAGCTTATTTTGGCTAGCAACCATTGCTTAACTTATTTAGGAATTATTTGTGGAGCTAGTGGCCCCATGAACAACTAATTTTGATGCTTATTTTTAAGCAGTCAACTTAAATTTGTATTTATAATATTTAATAATAATTTATGCAATTAAAAATTGAAAAGAAAACATGAAAATAAATATTAAAAAAGAGGGGAATAAATTTGTGGAGCCATGTGGCATTTTTGACATTATGCAGCTGCTACTTATTTCTAGCCCCCTTCTTTTTCACAACTTATTTTCAATTCTTAAGCAGTAGTTGCTCAAAAAGATTCCAAATTATCCTTTCCTTGTAATAATTTTTTTTGCATGGGAACACTCTAGCTGCTTAAATTGCTTAAATTTAAGCAAAAAACATGCTTAAGCAGTTGCATGGGGATAGGGGGTTAGTCTAGAATTAAGTAACTTTTCTTTTATGATGTAAAAATTTGAATAAGTTATGGGAGAATGATGAAGACGATGTGTGAGGGGAACTTGTTGTGCACAGCTGCAGCCTGAGATATCGTCATCACTTCTTCATGTGCATGTGTTGCATGCTTTGCAGATTGGGTGTGGGGGTGGTTATGGGGCGTTCATCGCCAGTAGGGGTCTTTTACCTGTGTCTGCTTGTCGTGAGGCTGTTTGATGGGGCATCTGTGTTGTTGTTTGTGTGGTGTTTCTACCAGTTCATGGTGTTGGGCTTTGAAGCAGGTTTTTTAATCTTTTTTTAGCCAATCTACTCTTTGGTGATATTTTGAGGGGGTTGGTCTATCTCTAACCCTTGATCTAGGGTTAGATATCCCTTTGTGGTGCAAGTATGGGGTCTTTGAAAGGACCTGTTGGAGATGTTAATACTACCTTCAAAGATGTAGTGAATGGAAGAATCTCTTCCTCTTCAAGTCATGAGAAGGAAACCATTTTTTTGACTAATGCCTTAGTAGATCTGGTCAATACAAATAAAATGAATAACGTAACAAAGGCTAATGGTTTCCTGGAGAGAAGCAAAGAATGACCTGTCTTGGCTATTTAGCCAAACTCATTTGATGATGTGCTTCATTTGGTGGATCATTCCTTGATCTACAAATTCATGGGCATTAGGGTTTCACCGCCTTTTTGGAATCTTGGGCCCATCGGACATGGAACCCAAAGGGAGATATGGAAGTGATTATGGTTGTGAATGATTTTTTTTTGTTGTAGTCTCAAGACTAGCGAACAAGCTTTCAACTTTTGAGAGTGGACCATATTTTATAATCAAACTAGTCTATTTATGAAACCTTGGCATGTGGGCTTTAATCTGACAGAGGAGCTTCCTTCAAGAATACCCGTTTGGGTGTGTCTTTTGGGGCTTCTAATGGAATTTTGGAGATGAGATATATTACACATGATTTATTTGTTGCTAGGTAAACCGGTGGGACCTTCCCAATAGACTCTAGATCGCAAGGTAGTTTCTTATGCTCACTTGTGTGTTGAAATTGATTTGAATAAGCCATTTCCAAATTCTATGGATATCAAGTTAGGGTCTCTTTCTTAGATTCAACAGTTAGACTATGAAGCGTTTCCTTTTAGATGCCACATATGTCATGAGTATGGACATCTTCAACGTAATTATCCTAAGGTTGTCCAGTGTACTCCCTCAACTACTCATCCTCCTCCTCTAGCATGGGATAAGAGAAATTCATTGATGTCCAGTATGAATGGGGATAAAGATGACTTTATTCCAGTCAAACAACATAATAAGGGGAGGGGTTTTAAGAGCCTTTCAAAGAGCATCAACAAGAAGGATTCCAAAATAGGTTTGATATCTTGGAGGATTTTTATGAACATGACATGATTCTGGTATCCCAAAAAATAGGTGTAGAGGATGTGGCTATTGTCCAGGTTGAACCAAGTAAGGATGGAAATCTGGACCATTTGCAGGAGGTTACTCCTACATAAATTATGGATACATATTTGGCTCAGGTTGGGTTAGGCTCTTCTATTCCATCAAGAAATGAGATGGTGTTTGATGAGACCATAAATTGTCTCATATTTTATCAAAAAAAATTATCTATTTCTTTCTAATGCATTAGTGTTAAAGTGGATTTGAATAATGATTGAAAGTTCTTTAGCTTGTTTAAAGTAGAATATAAAGTAAATGTTTGATTTATTTTTAGTAATTAAATGTGATCCAAATTGCCTCTAATATGTCTCCATGAAGTTTTTAAGATGATATAATGTAGATAAATGAGTTATTAAATAACTCATGGTAAGAAGAAGCTACAACCACTTGTAGCTAAGAGCTCCAAACATCAACTCTAGACAAGGCTTTGAATCTACATTATAGGAAGATAAAGAAGAATCCTCCAGTATCAAAGCAATTAAGTGTCATTAATGATAGTGGAATGTTCTTCAAGATAATCAACAAATATTTGGTCAAGCAAACTGAAGAACAATCCCTTCATTCACGTGGAGAACTGAAGGTTCCCTAAAAATCAAGCGCCCATCAATTGTCAAAAATGCAGTCTCAATAAAATAGTGATATCTCCCTCATTTCTCAACAAAATTCAGAAATTCAAAATGATCTGGAAAGTAGATTTGAAGGGATAAAAACCCTTTTTATCATTTGGTATGATTTACATCAGGGAAGGAGCAGTATGTGACAAAAAATGACTGAGACAAAGGTGGCATGATGGAGGACAACAAATTTAGTTTTTTAGAGTTTTGTAAATGACCCCTCAAAAATAGGATCCACATTCTTAGTGGATTGGTTGGGTAGATATGGAATATGAATTCTATAAATACAATGTAATAAGTTGATCAAAAGGGGGGGATTAGAAAGGCTTGTTTTTAGCCTAAGGAAATAGGATAGTTTTAGTTTCATTTCTAGCAATGTATTTCCAACTTTCTAGAGTAAATTTGAATTCAAGCAAGCTTTTCATTTCTAGCAAGTGTGAAGTATTTTATCCCTTTCAATTCTTTCAAGTTTTTCTTAGATTAGTTCCCTTTCATGCAAATAGGATTTATTTTTGCAAGTAGAATAGATTGTCAAGCAAATTTTCTACTTTCTCTCTTACAGACAACCATGGACACCGCCTTGGATTGATAAATTAAATGATGAGGATTACAACAACCCCATCAGTTTTTATAGCTTCTATTGGGGATCCCTTTCCCTTTCCCTCTCAGGTTGGGGAGGAGGTTTCAAATGAGGGTCGAATGAAGAAAGATTGTCTAGTGCAAGGAATTCAAAAAAAACCTCTCAAGAAGGGTACTCAGGAGAAGTCTCTGAAATTTGATCAAAGAAAGATCTGGAAAAGGTGAAGTTAATTAGAGATACCTTCGTGGATTTAGGATTAGTTAGGCCCATTGACTCTCATTTCTAGAAATGATTGTTCTCTCCTTTATAGAAATGATTGTTCTCTCATAGAATGTGAGGGGTTTGAACAACTTCCCTAGAAAAAAGGTTGTTCAAGGTTTGATTCAGATTCACAAATCAGATATGGTTTTTCTACAAGAAACTAAACTCCTAGTTGAAGGCATTCATAACATTGCATCAAAGCTTTGGTGGCATGGTCAATGTCAGTGTGTTGGTGCTTAGGGTTGTGTTGGTTAGTTAGCTTGTCTTTGGGATCCCTATAAGCTCACCCCTCTTTGGTGGATCTCTAGTTGGCATGGGATTTCTATTGTGGCTTCTAGTATAGATTTTGGGGAATCTATCCTTTTTTATGAATGTGTACGCTCCTATTGATCTTCCTAGAAAGGTTGACTTGTGGGCCCATATTAAATATGTGCACTCCTTAGCACCTTTCCTTCTATGGATTCTGGATGGGGACTTTAATGCTATTGTGAGCTTGGCAGAGAAGCAAGGTGGGTTGACAAGGTTGGATGCTCCTTCTCTATTGCTTCAAGAAGGTATTGACTCTTTGGGCCTTGTTGATATTCAACCCAATAATGGATAGTTTACTTGGAACAATAGAAGATGTGAAAGATATTTGATCTTTGAAGGATTGGATAGGTTCCTAGATTCTAGCTATTGGGTGAGTCATCAGTGGATTTCTAGTTCTAAGATTTTGGATTGGAGGGGATCTGATTACTGGCCCATTAAGTTGGTAATGTCTCTATTGGATATATTAAAGAAACCCTCCTTCAAGTTCCAACTAATGTGGCTACATGAGGAATCCTTGTAGGATCATATGGCCATTTGGTAGCAAGAAGGAAAACCAGCTTATGACACTGCCATATACTCCTTTGTTAAGAGATTAAAGTATATGAAATATCAGCTCAAGAGATGGAATGAAAAGTATTTTGGGAATAGCTAAGGAAAATATTCATCTCTTCTTGATGAGGACTCGCAACAATCTAGGGAGTTTGGTCTTACAACAAAGAATCTCCAAAAGGAGTCTAAGTTACTAAAGGAGTTTATTGAATGAGAACTAAGGGAGGAAATTTATTAGAAACAAAAGGCTAGGATTGATTGGCTGCAAGAAGGGTATAGGAATACAACCTTCTTCCACAACTCTATCAAGGACCGAAGACAAAAGAACATAACTTATATTCAATATTCTAGTGGACTTCTCCAAGCTCTTCATCCTAGAATATTTGTAAGGAGGCCATGCTTTTATTTTTGACACTTCTCTCTAAGGATTCTTCTCAAGAGGTTGAGGAGGAGGGCTTGGTTTTGGAATGCATCCCTCTTGTAGTGTCTTTGAAAATGAACGAATAACTCAATAAACTCATCTCTCTTGAAGAAGTGGAAAAGATTTTCTTTCATATGAAGAAGGGTAAAGCTCTTGGTCCTGATGGCTCCCCAATTGAATTTTTCAGACTTTTTGGGAAATTCTCTAACAGAATGTGCTGGAGCTTGTCAAAGAATCATAAAACAATAAACATATGATGTGTGCCTTGAATGTAACCTTGCTTTCCCTTATCCCAAAAAAGGAAAAGGTTCAATCCTTTGATCATTTAGGCCCATTTCTTTATGTAATGTGGCTTATAAGATCATAACTAAGCTCTTGGCATAAATACTTAAAAAGTGCCTAAACGCCCTTATCTCGAAAGAGCAGGGGGATTTTTTTGCAAGTAGATAGATCTTGGATGGGGTGGTGATTGTTCGGGAGGCTATTCACTCTATGACAACTTCAAAAGGTAACATTATGTTTATTAAGTTAGATATGTCCAAAGCCTATGATTGGGTCAAATGGAGGTTCTTGCAACAGATTCTCACTAGTAAATAAGAAAGTCACATCTTGCATGGTTTCCTCCTTCATTGAGAGTATTCATATCCATATTAATTCAAGCTTAATATTGTATCCTTTCTTGCTAGAAATACATTGGTTTTAGTGCTTTGGAAGTTAGGGTTTTTAAAAAGAAATTTTTAGTGTATATTAGTGTCTCCCTTTCTTTGTGTGGTGATTCTCTATTTTATTAAATTTTTATGAGTGATTTATGCTAAAATGATGGAATTTATATATTAACAATATGACTATGACATATTTCCTTGTAGGGTTAATATGAAACTATTTTTTACTATGGTTAACGTTGAAAACCATTTGTATTTCATCACTTTTGGTATCCGAATAGTATTATAATGTATCTATAATTTTGGCATTGGTAGTGCATATTTCCTTCCATTTGGAATTAGATTTTGGTTTAGGGTTGGAGGAAGGGAAGCATTCTTACACCATGGTATTAATCCTTGTTCAAGTGTCCAAGTTAGCTGTTTTTTAAGGATAGTTATGGTGGGAACTTATATAAAGGAGGTGAAGAGTATCATGGTATGCACTTTAAGCTTTAAGGATTAAGCTTGAGGGATTTCCTGATCATGACATGATTATGGATCATGTTTGCTAGTTTCCTTGAAGTTCATCAGGCTACACTATTGGAATTGGTCATACAATGACTTGGAGCTCTTGTTTATAAATTTGGATGGTTCCTTGGTTATGAAAATACTATGTATGTCATCATTTGATGATTTGGAAGCTCCTAGGATATACCCCTAAATACTTGGTCACTCAGAGGTTGTGGAGTTAGTCATATAATGACCTACAAGCTCCTAGATGGACTAGTTCTTTTGGTTGCATGTACTAAATGGAGGAGTTGTTAATGCATTGAATTTAACCTAGAGGTCCTTTATGCATGTACTTGGTGGAGGTTGTGGATTTGGTCATTTGATGGCTTAGATCTCCTAGATAGCCCCATGGATGCATGTACTTACATGTTGTAAATTTATGGTGTTTGGAATTACTAGTTGCAAATTTGTTATATTTTGTCATTTAGATAGTGAATCCTTGGTTCTAGGATTAGCAAGTGATTTGGATGTGTTAATGGATTCAAATTCTCATGGATTCCTTTGGAATGTATAGTTTTGGTATGTTTACATTTAATCAAAATTTGTGGTTTCCATATCTATGGAAGATTGTTTTTCATATTGTAATTCCTAAAGGTTGTTTGAATGAAGATGGTTTCAAATTTGTATTCATGTTTTCAAGCATGATCAAAGGCTTATTTTTTAGTCTTTAGTTCTTGACTTGTGGTTGTCCTACAATTGTGGATTTTTTGACCTTTAAAATCTCAAGGTGTTTTGGATCTAATGTTCATTCCATGCAAATAATTTCAATGGTGCCACAATTTTTTTGTCAATAATGGAGATTTGAATTTGAATGCTTTTAGGCCTACATGTTTTGGTGGATCCAAGTTACACTATTTTGAGAACTATGATTTTTTGGTTTTGGTATATTTTAGTTTCAGTAGGAGCATTGGTCATTATTTTTATCACCATTGCTAGAGGTTGCATGTATGTAGTATGTGATTGTGGGTGTCAATTTTATGTACTTGCATGTTGTATGGAGAACTCAAGAATGGATTTACAAAGTGTTGATAGTGTTGCATTTGTGCAATAAGAAGATATGCCAAGACAATGTTGGAGGTCACTTATTGGTCTTTTGAGCATTTCAATTATTTATTGTAGATTGTTTGGATGCCATAGAATTACAAAGTTTATTGTGCTAGCTTTTGGCCATAATGGAGCATTTGAATGTTGAGTAGGAAAGAGGTAGCGAGATGGATGGTTGAGAAGCTCTTTTATTGGCATGAGATGATCTGTGGATCTAATCACAATATACGATGAGATTTTATGTAGGAACATGGTTGTAATAGACTATCTTCTAGTTTTGAGATGGTGATCATGGTGCCATGGGATGCACTTGTGCATACATTTAAAGTTTTGACATGGCATGGTTGTGTTTGTGAGTCTATCACAAGGATTTCACAATGCCGTGAATATCTTTGGAACACTCTTAGTGAGAGCATGGTGATCATATGAATTATTCAATTTGACAAATGGTCTTCTAGTATTAAGGACAAGTATTTGTATTCCATGGTGGACTCTAGATTACTAGTTAACATTTGTTGGAATATGAAGTCAATTTTATTGTTATTCCAACAATGACGAATAGTTGACATTGATATCTAGCATTCAAGGTACACGCCCAATGTGATCAAAGGCCTACTATACAATCGAAGGTTGTAGTGATGGGGGGTCCGAAGGGGACTGTCATAGCCCCCCGCATGCCGAAGGAATTTTTGACAATGCTGGAATTTTTTTTGGGACTCTCTATTTTTGGCTATTTTTCCAAATATTCGACATGTAGTTGTATGAGTTTCAATTTATATTTTTGGAAAGTTGTGTTCGACAAGGAATCTACAACTTGGATTTCTTATACTCTATTGAAGTCACATTTTCTGTAAATTTTCAGAAGATTGTTGTAATTGCAAAATTTCTTGAGAAATAAAATATGAAAGATCTGTGCTCATGGTTTTTTCCTGGTATAATTTTACCAAGTTTTCCACGTAAATACTTTGTTAAAGTTGTGCTTATTGCTTTTCTCTATTTTTTGCACTATAAATTTTCTTACAACATTTTAGCATGAAATGGTTGCTTCTAATCATATATACCAATTGAATATAGATGATATTTTAATGTGAAGATATAAATCATGGATCCATAGGAAGTTCTTTGAGTTTGCACTAATCATGAAATGGGATCATTGGCTATGATTTTGAGGTAGTTTGTGAGTCTTGAGTACAATGATCATTACCTTGGATAGAGATACTATTAGATATTGCGGTATTGCAATGGAGCTTTATTAGGCATGAGGTAATTATCAATGTACCTAGTATTGCTAGACAAAATTAGTGAGCTTGGAGATCTCTTGGTTTTTGAATATTGAGTGTTGGAATAGAATAATTTTGATTGGAAGATCAAGAAGCCTACATCTAGAGCTAGACATGAATTTAAGATGGACCTAAATAGGATATTAGTTAGAGATAGAATCAGAGTTGCTTGAAGCACCACAAGAAGAGGAACAATCTCACACTCCACTCTTGAGGATGTCCACTCAACAAAGAATGTAGCTTGATAGGTATAATCCACCTAGTTTGCAAATGCATTTTATGTTTGTCTTCACTTATAGGTTCTTATGTTGTGGAGTTAGTTCTAAGGATAATTTTGGCGAGTATAAGGCATGGCTAGTTGCTATGGTTTATTTCCTAGTTGTAAAAATAGATGTTGGTGATATCTTCTCTTTGATTAAGATGCTTACATATTTTAAATTTTTGATCTCTTACAACTATATTTGACTTGGGGTTGAATGAATAGATGTGGACAAAGCTTTTCCATATGGGAATTTTGATTAAGGAGACCTATGGTACACAACTAGAGCACTTTGTTGGTATTGAAAGGACATTATTTGTAGTTCATCAAGCAAAGGATATGAGCTACATCCTTTATAAGAGTACAATAGGCAGTCTTCTATGGTTTGCACCAAATTAGGCATCGTCAAGTAGTGGAAGTCCTAAGGAGGTATATGTGTTGAACAAGGAGTATTGAAATATGATATAAAGGTTCTTTTATTTTATTTGAGGCACATCTATGTGTTTTATTTACTACCTTATAGGATAGATCCTAAGTAGGATGTTTAATATGTAGGAATTCTAAGGGTAAAAGATGTGGAAAGTGGATGGTTTACTTCAAGATATGTGGTTACTAATGAGCCCAAAATATGCTCATAATTTGGATATCATGGTGTACTTTTAATACCTTTACTTTTGTTGTTCATGGTTGTTTAACTCACTTGAAACCTTTTATTGGGGGATATCCTGTAGCAATACACTTTCATGTTCCTGCAGCCTATCATGTTGACATATCTATATTTATTACCCTGTTTGACTTCCCAAATGAATGGTATAACGCATGTAGTTTTTGAATGATGAAATAGATTTAAATAGGTGATTAATGAATGGATATTGTGTATGTGCCATGCGCCTTTTCTTTCGCATCTGTTACCTTGTGTTTCGCAGGTTGTTGAAGAAAGTATGATCGAGTCAAGCGCAGTGAATCTCGGCCTTGCAGTAAAGTCCATTTCCTGCACGACTTCGAGGAAGCTCTGGCGAAGACTCTTTGACCGAAACTGTTGGGAAGGATTTTAAATGACATTTAATCTGGAAAGAGTGGAGTGCTAGATTCTCTCTAGATCGGGTTGAACGGATAATTTCATTTATGTAGTCTGTTCCTTGATTTCAAGATACATTTTGCATCCACGTCTTTCTCTGTTAGGGTTAGTTAGTTCGTTGTTTTCCTGATTTAAATAAGTGTTCCTCCTGCGCGGGTGAACAAGTAGTAAGTAGGAAGGAAGGAGATAGATAGAGAAGCAAATTATGTAAGAGTTAGAGTTATAATATGAATCAGAGTTTTTGTTAGTTTTCTGAAGCAGAATAATCAATGTAAATGATTTCACGTTATGAATAAAAGTTGATGGAGTTCTGAGCACAATCTTCTGTGTAAATTAGTCGATGCTTGCTAAGGGGGCCCACTTAGTAAGCATCTGTAGGAGAGTAGTTGTTTATCCTTTGTTAATTCAAGTTAGATTTCATTTTAGAAGTTTCAGCACAAGCTCAGTCTTATACTGTTCCTGCAGCATCGGGAATCCATCCCTGTGTTTGTTCCTGCAGCATAAGGCTAGTTTATAGTTTGTCTCTCAATTGTAGCTATTACGATTTCTGCTTTCGTTAGATTATGATTGAGTTAAGAGAACTTTGCATTACCTTCCTATAGCATAGATAGAATTTCTTTCCAAGTGTTTATTTTCAATAGGTCGTGACTGAAACCAGTTCTTAGTGCACATATAGTGCCACTCCATTTAAAGTTTACGTTCCCTGGTTTGACAAGTAAATGAACGACCACGAAGAGGTATTAGTCACCTACTAGAATTTCCAACTCCCAGGATAGGTTTTTCCGTGATTTTCATATCCTTTTGTGGGCACAACCATTTTTGGCGCCGTTGCCGGGGATGGTGTCAATCTAAGAACCTGCTATAGTCATTGTTAGCAGTAGTTTATTCATTTGTTCAAGTATTTTCAAAATCTCTTAAAATGCCATCCATTTTCGTTGCATGCATAGGAGAAGAGACGCTCAGGGAAGATTTCTCCCTAATCTGCCATCCATTGCTAAGAAAACTGAACCAGCTTATAGCCTATTTGAGGACAAAGGAGACTTAGATATTGACCCATTTGTTGAAGGTCTGTGTGCTGACTTGCTATTCGGCCCATTTGACGAAGAACCTGAAGAAAATCCATTTGATTTTATACTTGGTCAAGTGAACATGGCACGCAATCCACCTAATCGACCTCCTGCTTTTGAATTTCCCATTATTGCTCAACAAAACAATGACAACCTTAAGAATATTCCTTCTTCATTACTTCCCAAGTTCTATGGCTTAGTTACAGAAGACCCAGAGACCTTGTTCGAGTTTGATATCCTCTGTCACAGTTATGACTACACTTCAGATGCTCACAAACTGAAATTGTTTCCTGCTACCTTGAAGGAGGGAGCTCTCAGATGGTTCATGAGTTTGGGAAGGGGTGTTGTAGATAGTTGGGCAGCCATGCAAACAAAATTTCTTGAGAAATACAAGGAATACTGTAAGAGTGGCAGTAAAGGTGATGATATATTCCGAATTCAATAGAAGGAAGATGAAAGTCTGGAGGATTATATATCAAGATTCTTGTTTTCTCTAAAAAAGAATTCAGACCATACTCTTAATGAAGAATCTCAGAAATTACTTTTTCTAAGGGGAATCAATGATACCTACATAGATGCCTTGGACCTCATGGGAGGCGGAGATATCACTCAAGCATCTTGGGATGATCTCATGAAGATATGTCTCAATTACTCCCGAGCAAATGTGAAGAAGGGTAGAGGTCATCAAGCTACAATGGGAAAGTCTTCTTCCAGCAGAGTTTTCATGATGGAGATCACAAATTTACTGTCTGATTTCAAGCAGGACATCATAAACAACATGGCTACACAGTTGGATATCATGCAAGCTCGCAAGAAACATGCAGAGGCTGAGGCAATCCTGGCTGAGTTTTGTCCACATTGTAGACAGAAGAAACGTGACTGCAGATGCAAGATGGTGGCCAACATGGAGGCTAAGCAGTTACCTACTGATTTTAAGATGATAGAAGGTGATGATGACCAAGTCTTCTTTGTTGCACAAAGGAGACCATGGGCTCCAAGACAAGGTATGTCTCAAGATCCTTTGACTTTTGGTAATCCTTACTCTAATTATAATAACCAATGGCAACCTACATATGGCCCATCTCCACCTTGGAATGCCCCTCAAACATACTGGCCTAACTATCAGAGCCCTCAATGGCAACCCCCTCAAGGAGGTTGGAAGCACCCACAAGGACAATGGACTCCACCTCCAAGTAACTGACAGCAGAACCCTCAATGGAGAGGTTCTCAGCAATGGCAGAACCAACCCCCTGGATTCCTACAGTCTCAGCAGCCACAACCTCCGGCCCTTATGCCTCTTCCTGCAGCACCTGCAGCAAATACTGGCCCTCCAAAACAAATGCCTATGCCTGCTCAACCATTGCCAAATCCCAATAATAAGCAGCAACAACAACAGCAACCTATGTATTCTGCAGAAGTCAACCAGTATCCAACTTATGCCCTGAATATCAATGATATCCATCTCAGGTCTGGAACCACTCTCCCTGCTCCACAATCACCTGTAATTACAGAGATTCTAGACTCTGTTGTTGAACAACCTACTAATCATGCAGAAGATATACCTGTATCAGCTACTGCCTCTAAGGAACCTATCTTGCAGCCTCAAGCTACACCACCTTTTCCTCAGAGATTGCAAATTACTACACCCAAGACCATTGAAGATCCACCTTTGATATTTTGGAGTAGTTAAAGAATGTACAAGTTCAAATTCCTCTTTTTCAAGCTATTAAAGATGTTCCAGTTTATGGAAAAGCCATTAAAGAGGCATGTTTAAAGAAACAGGGAAGAAAGAAAAAGGATCCCCAAACTATCCATGTCCTAGGACAGTTAGCCGATATTATGTTGCGGAAGGTTGTCATTCCAAAATATACTGATCCTGGAAGTCCTATAGTAAAAATGAATATCAATGGTCAAGTAGCAAGAAATGTTTTGGTTGACCTTGGTGCAGCCATTAATGTAATGACCAAGCATACTATGGAGTGTTTGAATATTCCAAACATTCAGTCTACACCGACTGTCCTGCAACTTGCTGATAGTTCCACGGTTACACCTGATGGAGTGATAGAAGATGTCATTGTCACTCTTGAGTCTTGGGAATACCCTACTGATTTCACCATATTGTTCACTAAGGCAACCATAGGAGGATATCCTATTATCCTAGGTAGACCTTGGTTAGCTACAACTGATGCCCTTATAGGATGTCGTTCAGGAGACATGACAATTTCTAATGGTCAGTCAAGGAAGAAATTGGCATTATACCCACCTGCACAACCTCTGCCAGATTTGTCTCAACCAGTTTGGCCAGATCTAGGAGAGGAGTCTGAAGAAGTCAATTCATTAGCTCAGTTAATGATGCTACGAAATGATCCATTTTCCCAGCTTTAGAGTGAAGATAACTTGCTTCTACACATTTTGCAGTTTAGTTCTGGTTTGAATAGCCCAACTATTTTGGACAGCCGTTCTCAGCAAAGTTTCCTGTAGCAACTGGATCCTGAGAGCCATCATGATTTACTATTATGTGATATACATGCACCACCTTTATCAGCAACCTCAATAAATGATCTCACCAAATAGATAGAAGTATCTCCAGGCCGTTGTCTGCATATTAATAATAAGTTGCCTCTGTCTCAACAAACTGCCCTAGCCACAATGCTGCAAGCCCACAAAAGAGCTTTTGCATGGGATTATGGGGATATGAAGGGTTTAGACCCAAAACTCTGTACACATCGCATATATATTAACAGTGATTTCAAACCTATCAGGCAGCCTCAAAGAAGAATTAATCCAGCTTTGAGAGAAATTGTTAAAGAAGAATTGCAGAAATTGTTAGCAGCTGGCTTTATCTACCCAATCTCCGATAGTCAGTGGGTTTCCCCATTGGTCATTGTTCCTAAGAAAGGAGGAAAATGGAGGGTATGTGTAGATTACAGAGAGCTCAACTTGGCAGCAAAGAAAGATTACTTTACTCTTCCATTCATTGATCAAGTTCTAGATAATTTAGCTGGGGAAAAGTACTTCTCATTCTTAGATGGCTTCAATGGGTACAATCAAATCAAGATTGCTCCTGAGGATCAAGAAAAGACTACTTTTACATGCCCTTGGGGAACATTTTCCTATTCAGTTTTTCCTTTTGGTCTCTGTAATGCTCCTGCAACTTTCGAGAGGGCAGTCATAAGTATCTTCTCAGACATTTCATATGATTGCATGGAAATATACATGGATGACTTTACTGTTTATGGTACGAAATTTGAGGAAGCTCAAGCCAACTTAGAGAAAGTACTACAGAGATGTGAAGATCACAACCTATCACTGAATAGTCAAAAGTGCTTCATGATGATGCAAGAGGGAATAGTGCTTGGTCACTATATTTTTGTTGCAGGAATTCAAGTTGATCCTGCTAAGATAGAGGTCATCTCTAAGCTACCCTCTCCTACCAAGCAAAAGGAGGTATGGATATTTCTAGGCTATGCTGGATACTACAGAAGATTCATCAAGGACTTCAGCCAAACAGCAGGCCCCTTATACAGTCTACTGAAGAAAGATGCAGATTTTTCTTAGACAGAGGAATGTGAAAAAGCATTCCTTGACTTAAAAGTCGCCCTTACACAGGCACCTATTCTGAAAGGACCTGATTGGTCACTCCCATTTCATATTCATACTGATGCATCGGATTATGCCATTGGCGCAGTGTTAGGGCAGAAGGATGGTTCAATAGAACATGCACTCTATTACATAAGCAAAAATCTGCAAGGGGCTGAATTAAACTACACTGTTACAGAAAAAGAAATGTTGGCAATCATCTACGCCCTCAATAAATTCAGGAATTATATCATAGGTTATCAGATATTTTTCCATATTGATCATGCAGCAATCCGGTATCTCATGAACAAAGCCTCAATATCCGGGAGACTGGCAAGATGGTTATTGCTGATGCAGGAATTTGACATTACAATTGTGGACAAGCCAGGTAAAGCCAACGTGGTTGCTGATTTCCTTTATAGAATTCAAAGGCAAGATGACTCTGCACTTATTGAAGACTCTTTTCCTGATGAGCACCTGTTTGCAATCAAGGTTATTCACCCATGGTATGCTGATATAGCAAATTATCTGGCAACAGGAAGAACTCCTCCTCAATTCTCCCCTAAGGAAAAGAGATTACTGGTAGAGAAAAGCTTTAACTTTTCTTGGATTACAGATTGCATGTTTTACACAGGGCCAAATCAAGTTATGAGGAGATGTGTACAAGAGGAGGACATTCATGATATATTGCATGCAAGCCATGATGAGCCGTGTGGTGGACATTTTGCTGCCAAAAGGACAGCGATGAAAATTTTAAATACTGGTTACTATTGGCCAACTTTGCATAGAGATGCAGTCACATATACCAGGAGATGTGACAGATGCCAAAGGATGGGAAGACCAACCCGATCTGATGAGATGCCTCTATTTCCACAAGTTGTAGTTGCACCCTTTGACAAGTGGGGACTGAATTTTATAGGACCAAATGATCCACCTTCCAATGGTAAGTCCTACATCCTTGTATGCACAAATTATGTCACAAAATGGGTAGAGGCTAAGCCTATGAAACATGCTAGGGATAATAAAGTGGCTGAATTCCTCTATGAGGAAATATTTACTAGGTTTGGTGTCCCTAGGGAAATAGTGATAGATCAAGGAGCACAATTTACTTCTACACTTATCACAACTCTAGTCAATGAATATAATATACGGCATAGGAAATCAACTCCTTATCACCCCCAGGCCAATGGCCAGGTTGAGGTCACCAATAGGGACATAGAGGCCATTTTGACTAAAACTGCAGATTTGCATAGGAAGGACTGGGCCACAAGGTTACCAGAATCTATATGGGCCTATTGTACTACCTGGAAGACTGCTACAGGATATACACCTTTTGAAATGGTGTATGGTAAAACAGTTGTGATGCCAATAGAGTTTGAACATAAGACTCTAAGAACAACACTAGAGATGGACATGGATTTAACAAATGCACAAAATGACAGAATCATGCAGCTCAATGCTCTGGATGAGCTCCGAAAGAATGCCCTGCAGCACACTGAGATAATACAAAATCAGAGAATAAAGTGGCATGATAAATACATTAAGGAGAAGAAATTCAAAGTAGGAGATTGGGCTCTACTTTATGACTCACGATATAAGGGCAGTCCAGGCAAAATACAAACCAGATGGTTGGGCCCTGTATGAAGTTGAGAATGTATTTGCTAATGGTTCAGTGCAACTTGTTACAATTGATCCTGTTAGATTCAAACTGTTAGTTAATGGACACCGCCTCCGATTGTACCATAGACCAGTCTCAAAAGAAGAATTCATGCAGCAGTTCGTTCAGGATCCTGCCACTAATCCTCCTGTAGTCGAAGGCTTTAGCCTTTCTCCTGCAGTTTCGCCGTAATTTTGTAATGCATGCTCATAATAAAAGTTTCCTTTTTAAGGAAACCCTTTTTCTTTATTTCCACTTGTCGCCACATCTCACTTCTTTATCTTCCGTACCATCCATCCATTACATCCATTTGTTTCGTCTGCCCACATCACCCATCCACCTCATTCATCTGCACCACCTTAATTATGATCTCATTCCAAATTGTCATCTCATGCCGAAGCCGTCAACTTTCTCAGCACGTACAAGCATTTAATCAAAGGTACACAATATCTTTTGATTATCGCATTTTTGATTTATTTCATTCTATTCATTTATTACTATGTATGTATCAGTCATTATTACCCGATCTCCACCTATTCCTTAGTACATGTGAGGACACATGTCATACTTTAAGTAGGGGGCAAGATAATCCACTTTTTAAACTTGTCCTTTCGCTGCTGTCACAACTGCTCAGATAATATTTCTTTATTATTTTTCTGGTACTTTCCAAATATGATCGCATGTCTCTTTCATTGCATGTTTTTCATTGTAAAATCAAAAATTGCTTGTTTAAAAAGTTCATTTTTGGAAAAGAAGAGAAAAGTGATGGCGGAACAGAAAAGAACTAAAGCAGAATAGGGAAATTTTTGATTTTCAGAAAAGAGTTGAGTTCAGCTAAGGCAAAACTATGAACATGGGTGGTCAGCTGGTACGACATGAGCCTATAGCTCATGAGTTATTAATGCAAAATCTTCAAACAGCCCAAGCATTCAGCCTCTGTGGTTGGCTGAATTACTTTTTGAGTTTAAATGCTTTTAATGAGAAGGCTGCAGGTGAATTTTTGAGAACCCTTTTTGAAGGGGAGGCTACTATATGGGGTCTAACAGTTGTTGTAACTGAAGAAAGAATTGCAGAAGTAACCAGGCTTCTAGCCATTGGAGAAAAATTTTCTTCGGATGTTGTCTCTACAAGGGCCAAATTTACAATACCCACTAACGGACCTTTGGAGGTCTCAAAGCAGGGATGCAAGCGAGTGTCGTTGCCTCCTCCATACCTAGAATACACTACTTTCATAATCAGGTATTTAACTTGCTAAGGTCGTTTCTCTTACCTACATTCTTACCACTTCAAATTGCTAAGTCATATGAGGCATGGATTAGTTGTTAATGTTCGGAACTTTTTGTTAAAATTTCTGGAACAATGTGCCCACGGAACCCAACAGGGGAAAGATAATTCTATTGCTCACCATGGTCTCATAAAATTGTTGATTGAACGCTCTTTGAGAGATGTATCACCTCTTTCCTGGCAAGAATTTGTTGCCCAGAAAAGCCTGCAACGTCTAGAACCCCCTAGAGCACTTACCCCACAGCCTCAGAAAAAGAAAGAGGAAATGGTGTCTACTAGTAGGAGAACAGGGCAAGCGTCATCTGCTCCTGTAGCACCTGGTCCTACAGCTCTCACACCTGAGTCCTCTGCCCAAGTGCAAACTAGGGCTGCCAGTAGGAGAGAGAGAGGAAAAACAAAGGCTGGGGAGTCATCTGGGGCGGAACAAACCCCAAAATCTGACCCTCATTCTCAGAAAAGGCAACGCTCTTCTCCTGCAGCATCTTCCCTTGCAGCAGTGTCTCCTACAGCAACACCTGTTGCTGTCACCAGTTCACCATCATCCTCTGACAAGGCAGAACCTTCTAGGCAATTCAAAAAGAGGAAGGCTACAAGAGCACCTCCTGCAACTGCAACATTTCCAAGAAGAGTTTCCACAAGAACATAATGTGAAGTATCTTGCTTCACCTCAACTTGAGGTTATTATAATTTCAGAAGAATCTGGAGAGTCTGAATATGATGTTTCTCAGAATGTGTCTGAGAGTGTTGCACAGAATTCATTTGTTATTCCTGAAGAAGAACAAGTTGAGACAAGGGAAGTTGAGCATAATGAAAGGGGGGCACCAAGTCTTGATGACTTGGCTACTGCAGCTATGCAAATTTTGGAGGAAGCACAGTCTTCTCCATTGCAGCAACAAGAATTCATCCTACAGCAAGAGGAAGAATTAACTAAACCATTGGAAGTGGCCAATGAAGCCTCAATTCCCCCTGCAACTTGTCAAGCCATTGTTGTTTATAAAAAGACATTTTTAATTGAATTTTTGGAATATGTCAAGCTACATGGAGACCGGTTATATTACAAACCCTGAGTTTCCACCACCTGGCCAAGACTTAAATGCAACAAAGTCTTTGGGAGGAGGAAAAGAAGAAACTGAAAAAGGAAATTGAAGGGCAGAAACTGGAAATTCAGAAGTTAAAAGAGAAAATGGATGAAATGTTGAAGGTAACTGGTCAGATTATGGAATGCAGACCACCAACCAGAGTTTATGCTCTGTGCCTCAAGGAACAGTTCTTGTGGTTCCAACTGATGAGAATTTTCAGAAATCAAGATCCTATTCTTCACACTGCTAAAGAATTTTACGATGCATATCAAGCAGCCCCTAATTGGCTCAGAAATTCTTTGTGTGAATTTTACGTACATGGATTTTTAATTCCATTTGAAACATAGTGGAATCCCCTTCTATATATTGGTGAAATCCATTTGAGATCACTTATGCCTTGGGCGGAAAATGAAGCAAATTATGGTAGGCAATGGGAAACATATGAAGAAGCCGAAAGGCATGAGCCTGTTCCATTGCGTCCTGAGAGTTCAGACCCCCACACAATGTTGAAAACCTGGCTTACTCTGGCATATGGTTTTAATAATGATACAGCCAGAATAAAAATATTTGATCTCAGAAAGCAGGTATATGACGAGTTTTAGGAACAATCATACTCGTCTTGGAGACTGTCATATTCCAGAATTGAAAAGAGGTGGGAGAGATTAACTGTTGGGTTAAGAAAGTCTGATCCTCACAGTCCCCTAAATTTTACGGTAGCTCTTAAACGATCAAGCAGATATATATAGTTGGGACTTCAAAAGAGGTTTGAATTGTGGTTGCCATTAACATTTAGACCTCCTGTGCTAATGTGGCCCCTTTATCCCTACCAGGCTACAAATCTTAATGAAGATACAGAAGCTCTTAGGTATGAAAGGTGGCAGAGTTTCAAAGGTTTTTGTTACAAATTTGGAACTCCATTTCAGGAACATGCCTCAACCACTGATTTCAGAGAGACCACCAGGAAGATTAATGCTGGAGGACCAACATTCGGTTAAGTAGGGGGCAAAATGATGAGCCCAAAATATGCTCATAATTTGGATATCATGGTGTACTTTTAATACCTTTACTTTTGTTGTTCATGGTTGTTTAACTCACTTGAAACCTTTTATTGGGGGATACCCTGTAGCAATACACTTTCATGTTCCTGCAGCCTATCATGTTGACATATCTATATTTATTACCCTGTTTGACTTCCCAAATGACTGGTATAACGCATGTAGTTTTTGAATGATGAAATAGATTTAAATATGTGATTAATGAATGGATATTGTGTATGTGCCATGCGCCTTTTCTTTTGCATCTGTTACCTTGTGTTTCGCAGGTTGTTGAAGAAAGTATGATCGAGTCAAGCGCAGCCAATCTCGGCCTTGCAGTAAAGTCCATTTCCTCCACGACTCCGAGGAAGCTCTAGCGAAGACTCTTTGACCAAAACTGTTGGGAAGGATTTTAAATGACATTTAATCTGGAAAGAGTGGAGTGCTAGATTCTCTCTAGATTGGGTTGAATGGATAAATTCATTTATGAAGTCTATTCCTTAATTTCGAGATACATTTTGCATCCACGTCTTTCTTTGTTAGGGTTAGTTAGTTCGTTGTTTTCCTGATTTAAATAAGTGTTCCTCCTGTGCGGGTGAACAAGTAGTAAGTAGGAAGGAAGGAGATAGATAGAGAAGCAGATTATGTAAGAGTTAGAGTTATAATATGAATCAGAGTTTTTGTTAGTTTTCTAAAGCAGAACAATCAATGTAAATGATTTCACGTTATGAATAAAAGTTGATGGAGTTCTGAGCACAATCTTCTGTGTAAATTAGTAGATGCTTGCTAAGGGGTCCCACTTAGTAAACATATGTAGGAGAGTAGTTGTTTATCCTTTGTTAATTCAAGTTAGATTTCATTTTAGAAGTTTTAGCACAAGCTCAGTCTTATACTGTTCCTGTAGCATCGGGAATCCATCCCTGTGTTTGTTCCTGTAGCATAAGGCCAGTTTATAGTTTGTCTCTCAATTGTAGCTATTACGATTTCTGCTTTGGTTAGATTATGATTGAGTTAAGAGAACTTTGCATTACCTTCCTGTAGCATAGATAGAATTTCTTTCCAAGTGTTTATTTTCAATAGGTCGTGACTAAAACCGGTTCTTAGTGCACATATAGTGCCGCTCCATTTAAAGTTTGTGTTCCCTGGTTTGACAAGTAAATGAACGACCACAAAGAGGTATTAGTCACTTGCTGGAATGTCCAATTCCTAGGATAGGTTTTGCCGTGATTTTCATATCCTTTTGTGGGCGTGACCAGTTACCATATTTTATGGTGTGTTTAGTTGGACAAATGATGGATAGGTTGTGGTTGCTCTTTCAATTACACTTTCAAAGGTAGAGTTTATGGCAGGTACTCAATCTTGTTAGGAGGATATTTCCCTTTAGGGGTGTGCTCAAATATTGAGTTAAAAGCAAGATTCAATGTGATATCAAACTATCACTAGCATTGCAAAGGACCCTACTTTTCAAGTGTGGTCAAAGCACAATAATTTTTAGTTTTAGATATTGTAGTTGCTTTGGTGAATCCTATGAGCACAAAGAAGCACAAGTGATGCGGGATGGTTATGGAGATATTTTTCCCTTTGGGGCAAGCTCATCTAAGGTTGGCCCTTTACAAGTTTGATCCCTTTGTAATGTATACAACAAGTGGGAGAATGTTGGGAAGGTTTTTTTCACCTTACATATAGAAATATTTTATATTAATATCAATGTTGTGGTCTATGTCTATGTGGAACTAAACACATTGTAATTGAACAATATTTTTCCAAGGGAGGTTGTTTGTGACATTGTAATTGTATTTAATGTGGGTAGCACATTTGGAGTCATTTTTTAGTGGGCACATGATCGACTAGGGTCATTGGAGGAATGCATTTAATTTATGGGGTTCATTTTTAAATGTAAATTAAATATTTTAACAAGCATTTAATGATTGGGGCATATGTTGTAAGACATCTTTAAGATGCTTGTGCATTGATTAATTTGCTTTGGGGCATTAAACAATGGTGGCAACCTTGTTTAGCACCTATGGTGTACTATGAACCTCCTTTGTTTCATTAGTCATTGTTCATAACCTACCAAAAATAGATTTGAAGTGTCGTTGGTAAAGAAACCTCCAAATGTAGAAAACTCAATGCCTTAATCATGTCGACAAGCAAGTGTAATGCGATTATGTCAAATGCCTTGCAAAAATACACAAAGCAACAATAAACTTCACACCTTTTTTCTCTAGCCTTCTCAATAATTGTTGTTAAGGGGGTAAAAGCAAAAAGTTGGGTACACAAAGAGGGGAAGTAAAATTCTCACATAAAACGTGTACGCGTTATTAAAAAAACGATTATGCATTATGCTTTGGGTACCCGAGCCTAAAAAATGTGTATGCACTACAAAACGCATACGCGTTATATAACATGTAAAAATTGATTATTTAAAAAAAATATATACTTTTTAGAAATAGGTACCCATTTTAAAACGCATACCCATTTTGAAACTCAAAACGGGTGCACATTTTACAAAATGGGTACCCGTTTCTTTATTTTTTATTTTTTTTTAAATTATCAAGAAAATAAAGAACACATGCATTTTGTAATGCATACGTGTTTTTTAAAAACGCATATGCATTTTTAAAATTCAAAATTCCCAACCCACATGTTGCCTCGGTTTTAGGCTTGGGAAAGGCTTGGCAATCTAAGCCTTAGCCTTTGACCTGCAATTAAAAAACTAAGGCAGATTGAAGAAGAATGTCCAACTTTGGCAATATAGCTGATGGACTTTTTTTTCTGAATCAATCTATAAAATTAAAACCCATTAGAGAACATGATGTCTACTTTCCAAATAAATAATTTTTATTAATATTGGATTATGTTTGCTATTTTTTAATTAATTTCTAAGCAAACTAGTCCTTAAACTTGAAATATCAGACTTATTTTGTTTTTTAATAACTTTTTTTTGGTTAAGTTTTTTGTAAAAAAAATTATATGGCGTCAAACTTCAGACAATTCTCTACACGATGAAAAAAAAAATTCAAAAAATGTTTAGTTTAGGTCCAATTATGCTGTCCGTACACATTGATTTTTATAAACAGTAATTAAGGCCAATAAAAATTTAATAAAAAAAAAAAATTCAACCAAAAATTACAAAAAAAAATCCAGATCAAACTTCATGTTGTTAGCTCTCTTTTCCCAAAAGGAATTAGTAAAATAATTTTATTTGGGTCAAAAATTGTTTTCCGTACACGTGCTTGGTATTGTAAAAAAATAGGGACTTTTGAAAAGTGATTTTAATAGATCCCTATCAAATTTAATTTCTATAATTTGGGTATTTGAATAATTTACATATTTGGAAACTAGATTCAAAATGATAAATTTCATATTACTAACTTTTTAAAAGATTTATTGTGTAAGTGCCTCAAATTTTCAGTCCAATGTGACAAATTTTGAAAAACAACAAAAACACTTCCACTTTTTGAACTTTTTGTGTACCCAACTTCTTGCATCAGCCCAAGGAAAAGATTTGATCCCTGATACAATGCTTCTTCCTAAATCCTATGTTTCCTTTGACTATCAACTTTTTTGTCTATGCCCATGCAAAGACATGAATGTCAAAAATTGTGATAAAGATCTTAACCAAAACGTGGCCAACCATAACAATGCAACAATTACTTGGATCATTCTAGTCCAAGTTTTGTGGTTCCAACTCACTTTTAAACTAAAATATTTAAGCCATAAAATTTGTTTTGAAGAAAACAAATGAATTTGAAAGATGTGTATCTATTTTCAATCAAGGTGTGTTTTGATTCATTTAAATAAATATTTTAATAAAAAAACGAGAATGTAAGCTCAATACACTAAATACTTACTAGCAATCACACTTTGGTGTGCAATGGGTATGCTAATTGTGAAATGCATTGAACTAAGAAGAAAAGCAATTTGAAATAAATGTGTGGTTTGTGCAGGAAGATGAAATAAAAGTGCTTATTAATGATGGCATATATGTATTATTATAATGTTTGAAACTTAATAATATTGAGTATGCATTCAAAACATTAAATTAATTGTTTTACATATTTATAATATAATTTATAAAGTGAGAATATTGGTGGAAATTTAGAAACAATATTTAATTCTTTAAATTTTTTCTTTGTATAAATTGCAATGATTATTTTGATAAGCTAAATTCAATGTATTTAAATATGTTTTTCTAAAATATAATAGTTTTTATTTTAATTTGGAAAATATAATAATTATGTTTTTTTTTTTTTATAATATCAGTGAAAAATTAGAAACAATATCTAATTCTTTGTTTTCTTTCTTTGTATAAAGTGCAATGATTAATTAGATAAGGTGAATTAGTGTAGAAAAATATTTTTTGTAAAATATAATTATTATTATTTTAATTTGTAAAATGTAATAATTACTATTTTAATTTGTACAATATAATAATTACTATTTTAATTTGCAAAATATAATAATTACTATTTTAATTTGCAAAATATAATAATTACTATTTTAATTTGCAAAATATAATAATTACTATTTTAATTTGCAAAATATAATAATTACTATTTTAATATGCAAAATATAATAATTACTATTTTTATTTGTAAAATATAATAATAATGGTTTTTTTGTTTTTTATATTTTTTAATGGAAATGTAGAAAGAATATATAATTCTTTAATTCAAATTATTGTTTTTGGATTTGATTGTGTATGATATTTTTGCATCAACATTTCGGATCACACTTTGTGATCCATTATTAGGATAAAACAGAGAGCTAGAGGAGAAGAAATGATTATTTGTAGACCAGGACTAGCTTAAAAAGGAAGAGGTGGCAAGAGGAGGAAAGGGGGCACGTGGTTCAAGGACAAAGAAAAAGACCTAAAATAAAATGCAAAAATGGAAGGGAAAAAGACTAGGCTAAAAAATAACAATAACACACAATTTTAGAATATAATGCTTAAACTAATAAATAAAAGCAAAATATAAGAAATTAAAAATAAGAAAAGATTAGAGGAAGAGACAAATGATTAAGAAAATGAAAAAAATATATGAAGACATAATAATATAAAGACATATATTGCTACATGAAGACATATAACAATATATGTCAATATCTTCCTTTAAGCTATTATATGTCTTCATAAATTTAAATGTATTTAAATTAATGAAAAAAGAAAAAGGTCATTTTGAAGAGCTTAAACTAATAAAAAAAAGCAAAAGATAAGAAATTAAAAATAAGAAAAGATTAGATGAAGAGACAAATGATTAAGAAAATGAAAGAAATTTATGAAAACATAATAATATAAAGCCATATATTTCTATATGAAGACATATAGCAATAATTGTCAATATCTTTCTTTATGTTATTATATGTCTTCATAAATTGAAATGTATAAATGAATAAAATAAGAAAAAATCATTTTGAAGACATCACATATATAAAAGCAATAGAAAGAAAATGACAAATACAAGCACAATGCAAATAATTATGAAAAAGAAAGAAATACAGAAGACCTAAAAT
Source organism: Sequoia sempervirens (assembly GCA_007258455.2). NCBI lineage: Eukaryota > Viridiplantae > Streptophyta > Pinopsida > Cupressales > Cupressaceae > Sequoia > Sequoia sempervirens. The sequence continues at coordinate 196,319,987 of VDFB02256132.1, forward strand.
AATAAAAAGAATATAAATTTAACTAATAAAAAGAAAAAGAAAAAGAGAAATAATATAAACATAAGTGCAAATATAACAAATCATGAGAAATCTATGAACAAAAGAAAAGAATAGAGGAAGAGACAAATGAAATTGAAAGAAATTTATGAAGACATATAGTAATATAACCTATGTCAATATCTTTCTTAGTATTATTATATATATTCATAAATTTGAATAATAATATAAATTTATGAAATAAGAATAAGGCTATTATTATAAGAAGACAACAAATATATAAAAGCAAAAGAGAGAAATTGACATATAATAACAATATATAAAATAATATGAAATTGAAAGAAATCTATGAAGACATATAACAATGTAAAGACATATATTGCTATTTGTCTTGCTATATGAAGACAAATAGCAATATATGTCAATAAATTTCTTTATATTATTATATGTATTCATACATTTAAATAATAATACAAATTTAAATAATAATATTAAGAATACATATAATAATAATAACTTTCTTTCTTTTTCATAATTATTTGAATTGTGCTTGTATTTGTCATTTTCTTTCTATTGTTTTTATATATGTGATGTCTTCAAAATGACCTTTTTCTTATTTCATTAATTTATACATTTAAATTTATGAAGACATATAATAACATTAAGAAAGATATTTACATATATTGTTATGTGTCTTCATATAGCAATATATGTCTTTATATTATTATGTCTTCATAAATTTCTTTCATTTTCTTAATCATTTGTCTCTTCCTCTGATGATCTTTTCTTATTTTTAATTTCTTATCTTTTGCTTTTATTTATTAGTTTAAGCTCTTCAAAATGGCCTTTTTTTTCTTATTTCATTAATTTATACATTTAAATTTATGAAGAAATATAATAACATAAAGAAAGATATTGACATATATTGTTATATGTCTTCATATAGCAATATATGTCTTTATATTATCATGTCTTCATAAATTTCTTTCATTTTCTTAATCATTTGTCTCTTCCTCTATGATCTTTTCTTATTTTTAATTTCTTATCTTTTGCTTTTATTTATTAGTTTAAGCATTATATTCTAAAATTGTTTGTTATTGTTATTTTTTAGTCTAGTCTTTTTTCCTTCCATTTTTGCATTTTATTTTAGGCCTTTTTCTATGTCCTTGAACCTCATGCCCCATTTCCTCCTCTTCCCACTTCTTCCTTTTTAAGCTAGCTTTGGTCTGCAAATAATCATTTCTTCTCCTCTAGCTCTCTTTTTTATCCTGATGATGGATCATGGAGTGTGATCCGAAACATTGATGCAAAAGTCTCATACACAAAGAAACAATAATTTGAATTAGCTATATGGATTGTGGGAACTTGATATCATTAATCCAATTCTTTCCTTTCTATCTCTGTATAAAGTGTTTTTTTTTTTTTTAATATTATTTCTATTTATTTTATATTGGTTTCATTGAACGGTCATATCTTTTTCAATGGTCAACCATCATTCTACCACATTCTCAACCGTCAATCATTAAAATCAGCTGGTAATGTTCATATAGAAAATGCTTTTGACTAATAACGTTAATTTATTTTGAAATTTGAAATTTTTATTTTTATTTTTAATTTCTTTCACATTGAAGAGTTCAGTCCTCCATGTAGTAGGGGGTTAACCAAGTCACCTTCAATTTCAATAAAAGAACTTCAAAATCCTTATAAACTTAACAATGACATTGCAAGCGAACAATGAACATTGTTAAACTTTGCTATGCTTAATTTAGAACACAAGGGCCAAAAGGAAAATAATTATTGATAGAAACTGAAGCCTCAAGGATGAAGCCCAGGATTTTAAAGAGATTTAAGAAATTACCACTCCTGATCCAAAACTTAAGAGTGCAGGTATGCAGCATTTTACTGAATATGTTTTATTTTTTATGCAACAAGAAAAATTGGTTGAAATATTAGGATTGTATATAGAGTTTTAATGTGTAGATTTATGGAATTTTGGGGTTTCTAAGAATGTTAACCAATATTTATAGTTTTATTGAAAATATTTTCTGAATTATTTGGATATTAAGTATTTTTTTTATATGTTTAATGATGAATGTTAAGTTAAATTTTGTTTTTATATTGTTAAGCATTTTCTTGATGATTAGAAACATTAGATGAAATAAATAAATCGACAATAAAGATTAAAAGGACTACCATCAAATATCTTGACCTTATACTTTTATGAATAATTTTGCTTTAGTAAAAAATAAACCTCATTTATTAGGCTCTTCAAAACAATATTAATATCAGTTGAAAATGAAACTAGATTCAATTTTTTATTCAAATTAGAATATATAATAAAAATTTAATATATTATTCTATGAAAATGGTGGGTAAAGTCAAATGTACAACCAAATTAATTTTGACCCTTATTTTAATTGTTTTAATTAAACTTTCTTTAAAAACACCTCATTTTAGTAAATCATATCAAATTGTCATCTAAGACAATATCAAAACAAAACTACATAAAATTTCAAAACATTCCCAAACATGAAAGGTGTAGATTCAATTTAAAGATCTTGGAGTGCATTCCATAGAGCTAAAAGTGCATGTACATTTTCTCCTCCAATATTTCTAGCAAGGAAATTTGTGTAGATTTTACTCATTCCTATCAAATCTTGTGTCTCTACACGTCGTGATATCAGATTTGGATAGCTATTATAGTTAATTATTTCTTCAAGCAAACATATTTTGGAAATGAAGTCAACAAGAGACTGTGCTTAATATCTTCAAAAATATCGAGCACCTATTGACTCGAAACTTTTTTAAATATCTTGTGATGGAGTTTTCTTCAAAGACAAAGACCTCTCCAAGCAAGCCAATTGTGAGGGATGTTGGGTTTGGTGAAGCCCAAATATTATAATTTAAACGGCAGTTTCTCTCACATTCGAAACAAATGCCTTTTTTGTAACTGACTTCTTTTTGGCATGTATTCACTAATTAAGAAGTTGGCCATTTTGATGATTTTTCCATTTTGGAGATGAGACTAAATTATAAAGTTGTTGTTGCTTGAACACATAATGTAATTTGAGAATTAATAAAAGAGATAATCCTTGTTGAAAATGGACATAGCCATTATTGGGCAAACCGCTATTTATATCGTGTTCTTTTCTGTGTTATTTAGATCTTTTAATTTTTTGTTCTTTCTTTCTACAATTTGTTCTTTCATTTTCTTCTGCAATTTTTATCAATAATTGGTATCAGAGCCTGGTGGAGAAGCTTGGTGTTGGAAATCGGTGAAGAATTTCTAGAGCCATGGATGATGTAGACAAATGGAAGATTGAGAAGTTTGCAGGTCAAAACTTTGGTTTGTGGAAGGTGCAGATGGAGTCATTGCTCATCAAGCAAGATTTCTCAAATGCATTGGTTGGAAAAGACAAAGGGAAAGGTTCTTTATCAGACGAAGATTGGGAGAAACTGGACAGGAAAGCAAGAGCAACCATTTTTTTTCACTGTCCAACAATATTTTATTTAATGTTTTAGCTGAGAAGACACCGCAGGAGTTGTGGGATAAACTCTCTTCAATGTACAAGATGGCATCAACTTCGAACAAAGTATTCATTATGAAAAAGTTATATATTTTAAAAATGTGAGAAGGTGGGATTATGTCGAATCATCTAAATCAATTTAATACATTGGTCACTCAATTGATTTCAATTGGTATAAATTTAGATGATGAGATTAAAGCAATATTGTTGTTATGTTCTTTACAAAATAGCTGGGAAGGTGTGGTGATGGCAATTAGCACTTCGGTGGTTGCCAAAATTAAATTAAAATTTGATGATGTTGCAACCACTCTTCTCAGCGAAGACATGCAGAGAAAAAATCAAGATCCCTAATTTGGTGATGCCTTGACTGCTGTAAGTATTGACAACAAAGGAAGGAGTCAAGATAAAGGAAGAAATAGCAATAAGGGAAGATCGAAGTCCAGGGGTAGAAAGGTTGATTATTGGTTTTGTGGCAAATTGGGTCACATAAAAAAGAACTATTGGAACTATAAAAAAGGCACAAGAAAAGGTGATCAATAACGAAGCCAACACAACATACCAAGAAGATGAAGGTGTTCTTGTTTTAACCGAAGAATAAATTCCAACTAATGTTTGGGTGCTTGATTCAAGTTCATCATTTCATGTCACTCCATGCAAAGAGTATTTCAAAAATTTACAAATTGGTGACTTCGGTAAGGTTTTTCTTGGTAACAATGAATCTTATGATGTTGTTGGAAAAGGGGATATTTCATTAAAATTGAAAAATGGATATAGTTGGTTGTTATGTGATGTTAGATATGTTCCTCAACTTAAACAAAATGTAATCTCGGCTGGACAACTAGGTTCTCAAGGTTGTGAGATTAGTTTTGAATCAAATCGATGCAAGGTTTAAAAGGGGGCCTTGGTAATTACAAGGGGAGGCAAATTAGGCACCCTACATGTCATAGAGATTCATGCTGAAGTGGGAGTTGTTCATCCTACTTCAAATTCGTCATTGTGGACTGCCAAGCAAAGGTCTTTGGAACAATTAGATGCTAAAACTGATTTTGTTATTAATAATTTTCTTAGTATGTTTGACAATGACAATTTTGGGGATCAGTTAGATGATGGTGAGCAGGGTGATGCCATAGAACCTGGGGCATATGAAATTAATGGCGATGAGAGTGAAAATTTGAAGGTAATTGAAGATGAGACCATTTGTAATGGTGATCAGAGTGAAAGTTTGGAATCAGTTTGTAATGGTGCTGGTAGCGAAACTTGTGCATCTAGAAATATGTCCACCACCATGGAAGATGAAGCAGCTAAATCGAAGAAGACTGATGTCAAAGTTGGCAGTGAATTTGGTGGAATTGCTTGAATTGTTGTGTTCTTGATTTTATGTTTTTTAATTTTTATTTACCTTTTAGCAACAAAGAGCTCTGATATTTAGGCATTAGTCACCGCTGCTAGCATAGGGTACATGATTGCAAAATTGGAAGCAGAGCATTGGAAGGTTGAATTAGAAGATGTTGATACCGAAATGTATGAAGGGGCGGATGAGCAGTTTGATAAGGTGGGTAAGACTAATCGAAGATCCTCCGATGCTACTAAGAGAGGCGGGCCTAGGGATAGGCCTGTGGAGTTTTCAACGTAATGATTGGAAATGGAGGGGATATCTCTGAGCAACTCTCTCAAGCAATATTTGGTCTTCAAGTGGGAGATTGTTGTGTTCGATGAAGCCCAAATATTCTAATTTGAACGGAAATTTCTCACATTCAAAACAAATACCTTTTTTGTAACTGACTTCTTTTTGGCATGTATTCGCCAATTAAGAAGTTGATCGTTTTGATAGATTTTTCCATTTTGGAGATGAGACTGAACTGTGAAGTTGCTACTACTTGAATGCATAATGTAATTTGAGAATTAATAAAAGAGATAATCCTTGTTGAAAGTGGACGTAGCCATTATTGGGCGAACCACTATAAATATCGTGTTCTTTTATGTGTTATTTAGATCTTTTAATTTTTTGTTCTTTCTTTCTGCAATTTATTCTTTCATTTGCTTCTTCAAGTTTTATCAACAATTGATATCAGAGCCTGGTGGAGAAGCTCAGTGCTGGAAATTGGTGAAGAATTTTCAGAGACATGGACGATGCAAACAAATGGAAGATAAGTTTGTAGGTCAAAACTTTGGTTTGTGGAAGGTGTACATGGAGTCGTTGCTCATCAAGCAAGATCTCTCAAATGCATTGGTTGGAAAAGCCAAAGGGAAAGGTTCTTTATCAGACGAAGATTGGGAGAAACTGGACAAGAAAGCAAGATCAACCATTTTTCTTTCGCTGTCCAGCAATATTTTATTTAATGTTTCAGCTGAGAAGACAACGCAGGAGTTGTGGGATAAACTCTCTTCAATGTACGAGATGGCATCAACTTCAAACAAGGTATTCATTATGAAAAAGTTATATATTTTAAAATGCGAAAAGGTGGGATTATGTCGAATCATCTAAATGAATTTAATACATTGATCACTCAATTGATTTCAGTTGGTATTAATTTAGATGATGAGATTAAAGCAATACTATTGTTATGTTCTTTATCGAATAGCTGGGAAGATGTGGTGATGGCAGTTACCACTTCGGTGGCTACCAAAAGTAAATTAAAATTTGATGATGTTGCAACCACTCTTTTCAGTGAAGACATGCAGAGAAAAAATCAAGAGCCCTCATCCGGTGAAGTCTTGACTGTTGTAAGTACTGACAATAGAGGAAGGGGTCAAGATAAAGGCAAAAATAGCAATAGAGGAAGATCAAAGTCCAGGGGCAGAAAGGTTGATTTTGGTTTTGTGGCAAATTGGGTCACATAAAAAAGAACTGTTGGAACTATAAAAAGGCACAAGAAAAGGTGACCAATAACGAAGCCAACACAACATACCAAGAAGATGCAGGTGTTCTTGTTTTAACTGAAGAAGAAATTCCAACTAATGTTTGGCTACTTGATTCAGGTTCATCATTTCATGTCACTCCATGCAAAGAGTATTTCAAAAATTTACAAATTGGTGACTTCGGTAAGGTTTTTCTTGGTAACAATGAATCTTATGATGTTGGAAAAGGGGATATTTCATTAAAACTAAAAACTGGATATAGTTGGTTGTTACGTGATGTTAGATATGTTCCTCAGCTTAAACAAAATGTAATCTTAGTTGGACAACTAGGTTCTCAAGGTTGTGAGATTAGTTAAATTGAATCAAATCGATGCAAGGTTAAAAAGGGGGCCTTGGTAATTGCAAGGGGAGGCAAATTAGGCACCCTATATGTCATAGAGAGTCATGTTGAAGTGGGAGTTGTTCATCCTACTTCAAATTCATCATTTTGGACTACCAAGCAAAGGTCTTTGGATCAATTAGATGCTAAAAATTGATTCTATTATTAATAATTTTCTTAGAATGTTTGACAGTGACAGTTTTGGGGATCAGTTAGATGATGGTGAGTAGGTTGATGCCATAGAACCTAGGGCATATGAAATTAATGGAGATGAAACTTTGAAGGTGATCGAAGATGAGACCATTTGTAATGATGATTAGAGTGAAAGTTTGGAATCAGTTTGTAATGGTGCTGGTAGTAAAATTTGTGCATCTGGAAATATGTCAACCACCATGGAAGATGAAGCAGTTAAATCTAAGAAGATTGCTATCAAAGTTGGCAATGAATTTGGTGGAATTGCTCGAATTGTTGTGTTCTTGATTTTATGTTTTTTAATTTTTATTTACCTTTTAGCAACAAAGAGCTTTGATATTCAGGCATTAGTCACTGCTGCTAGCATAGGGTACATGATTGCAAAAGTGGAAGCAGAGCATTGAAAGGTTGAATTAGAAGATGTTGATACTGAAATGTATGAAGGGGTGAATGAGCAGTTTGATAAGGTGCTTAAGATTGATCAAAGATCCACCGGTGCTACTAAGAGAGGCGAGCCTAGGGATAGGCATGTGGAGTTTTCAACGTAATGATTGGAAATGGAGGGGATATCTCTAAGCAGCTCTCTCAAGCAATATTTGGTCTTCAAGTGGGAGATTGTTGGGTTCGGTGAAGCCCAAATATTCTAATTTAAATGACAGTTTCTCTCACATTCGAAATAGATGCCTTTTTTGTAACTGACTTATTTTTGACATGTATTCGCTAATTAAGAACTTGATCGTTTTGATGGATTTTTCTATTTTGGAGATGAAACTGAATTATAAAGTTGTTGTTGCTTGAATGGAGAATGTAATTTGAGAATTAATAAAAGAGATAATCCCTATTGAAAGTGGACGTAGCCATTATTGGTCGAACCACTATAAATATTGTATTTTTTTTGTGTTATTTAAATCTTTTAATTTTATGTTCTTTCTTTCTGCAAGTTCTTTCATTTGCTTCTGCAATTTTTATCAACGAGGGATGCCACCATGAATTCAACTATGGCTTCCAGTTGTATGGGGTGCCTAGACACACCTAGTTGGAGAAGAAGGCAAGGAGCAACCATTTGTTGTAGATTGTGTGCTCTATTTCTTCTTCAGCCACTCTATGAGCCTGGCTACAAATGACGATGACTTTGAGAGATTTGAACCAAAGACATGGACGAGCAAAGGTGAATTCCTAGTGTAACTATCATTGTTTTTATTTTGAATATTATCTATATTTTTTCTTCAATTGAAGTAGCTATTATTTTTAAGTTTTAGTTAAGCCACTTCTATTCTTATTTTAAGTTTATTTTCAATAAGAGAGATCTATAAGAATTCAACTCAAACAATTTTATTTTTTATATTTTTTGAAAAAGATTTTATGCATATAATTTTTGTTTTATTATATGTTGTTTTGAGTGCACTCACCACTCCAAATAACAAATCCATGTGCTTGATAATATGTTACTTAAGGTTTCTAGTTTTAATAATACATTTTTTAGATTTTTTTTGGTATGATGTGTATTTTTCAACTTCAAATTATTGTACAAAAAATATTTATTTGCATTCATAATGTAAAGTTTAAAATAATTAAATATAAAGTTTCTCAAAGCCTTTGTTTGCATTTGATGTAACTTTCTATTATTACAATTTTAACAAGTTGAAATTGTTTTCGTAATTTTGTCTTGAACATGTTTTTAGATTTAGAAGTTTGTTAGGGTCATATATATATATATATATATATATATATATATATATATATATATATATATATCGTTTGATTTGATGTTGATTCCTCTTTATGTTAAGCTTGCTTGAGCAATTGGGAACAATTGAAGCATTGGCTATGGTATTCCACATACCAAATTTCGTTGTTGTATTGGAAAGAGAATAAGGCATAACAACTCAAGTACCATATCTGTCAAGTTGTCTATGCAACAAACACCACTTTCACCTATAATGTAGTTGTATCTTTAGACAACATCTATCCATCGTATTATATGCCTATTTGATCATATATATTAATTAATTGAAATTAAAAAATATATTATATTTTAAATTTTAATCAATAAATAAACATGGTTAAATAAGCATTATTATGCAAAATAAGCAATATATCATTTTTAAGATGATTAACTAACAGATTCAAGATTTTGGGGCATTCAATAAATGTAAATTTTGTAACCAAGATTAAATGATTCTTTTTTCTTTCATTAGATAGGAGTTTTGGATAGTTTTGTACATGCTTTTGTATTATTATGGACCTTATAAACATTGGTAAATAATCAATCAAATAAAATTTTATAGCAATTTAATTCTTGCATCAATTGCTAAATGATTTATAACTTATAATTTGTTGTCAAATTTTTTTTTGCATAAATTATTTAGACCAGTTAAATAATTGTAATCAATTATTTAACAAATAATCAATTTAATCTAGATAACAAAGTTAGGCATAATGGAATGTAATAAATTTGGTAATTAAATAATAGGGCACATGGGTTTAGCTTTAGGGTCAATGATAGATAAGTCTTGATGTTGTTTCAAAATGATAAGTTTGCTTTTCACAAAATTGTTACCTTAGTTTGATGAATAGTTCAAGATTTTAAATGGCACAAAAACATCTACATGTCAATTTCATGTCTTGCATGATTGATCCTCATTATCGTGAACTTGATCTTGATGCATTAAACTGATATATGATGCATGAGAATGTTCTAACAAAGAAACTTTCTAAAACTGCTTGCCTTCACAAGTTGGATATTTGAGAAGCCAAGGTTGAGTTAAGGGAGATTATTGGGTATCTTGTCAACTCAAGGGGTGAAGTGTGTTTTAATCATTTTGCTTATCAGTGTCTTACATTCTAACATTTGTTGAAGTGAATAGTGAACATTCACAAATACCATGGCATAATAACATTTTATATTCAAATAACATGTAGTTAATCTACTCAATTATTATATGGTTCAATTTTCATCTCTGAAAAAGAAGTGACTTCCAATTTGTTCTTTTGTATACTTATTATGCTCACTTAGTTGTGATAGATGTGAATACTTGAGGGGTATAATATAGCCTTTATAATATTGGATTCATATTTCATCTTTCTTTTCTTTTCTTTTTGGACTAAAGTGACTAAAACTTTAGAAGACATGATCTTGTTGACTAATACCCATATGTTTTGTAACATCTTTTATGTTGTTGAGAGTTAACTACATTACTTATCTTTAACAAAGGTTTATTGTGTTCACAAAACTATTTATGTGCTCATTGAACCTATTTGTCCAATTGCTAGTATATTTTTCATTTCCTTCCCTCATGATGATTGGAATTACTTTTTAAAATAGTCTATAAATTGATATTTTTTAAAGGAAAAGCATCTAGGGGAGAGGAGCCTATAGTGGGGCACCCTAACTTCACTTTTCTCAAAATTCTATGTGGAAATTTCAAATCACTTCCAATTTTGTACAACCTTTTATTTGACAACTCACATGCTTCTATATTTCGTTTTAGGGCCACATCATCAAATATGATGCCACATTAGCATGTTTTTTGTTGAGGTATCCAAAAAGACCACAAAAAAAAGTGAGACCGATAGTGTTGCACTAAGTCATATTTTATTGGTGCACTGATGTGGCATCACATGATTTGTCAATTTATGTACTTTATGGATAAAAAGTGTTTTTCAATTGGATATTAAGGTGCTACACTATGGGGCCTACTAAGGACTACTTCTATCCCCACTATTGAACCCGCTCCACTATAGGCCCCTCTCCCCTATATTGTTAAGAAAAAGGTACACTTATATTTGGATCAGATTTGGCATTAACACTTTTCGCATTAACGCGGTGATCAACAGAGCAGGGCCCTATAACACTCAAGTCCACATTAGGAGGTCCCCAATCCCGTATCGACAATTTGAATGATTTGAGCTCAGGTGGGCAAACTACCATGCACTTAGAGTGAGTAGCCACACCACTTAAACTAAACTCCAGGGGCAGAAAAAAAATACACTTGAGAAGCAAGAAATACAGCTTTTTTTTTAGAAAAATAGATTTTAGAATATAACTATAACTGTGCGAGTTTCAAATGTAACCGTAGACTAAATATGGGGAAACAAATTATAGATAAATGACGCAAATGAATTCTATCTAGTTTGAATGTTAATGAGATTATAAATTTGTGTTGTAGTAAGCGAGAAATTAAAAGGAAAAAAATATATTTTTAAAGATTAAAAATTATGGGTTTATGTTGATAGCTAAGCCAAACGACGGAAAGGATTCTCTTTTGAAAGATAAGCTCATGAATTTCTGTTAAGAGACAAATTAAGGAAATGAATTGCCTCCTTTCAAAGATTAATATTTGTGAGTTCATGTCGTTAGCCAAGTGAAGGAAATAAATTATCTTTTAAAATATTAAAGCTTATGAATTTGTCTTTATGCTCTTATATAGCTGTGTGCTTTTTTCACTGTGTTTCTTGTAGCTTCCTGCAGTGTCAAGAGCCACATTAAAAAAAATTCAATCGACTTTGACACAAAAATAATACATCTACAACGAACGTTCTTGAGAATTTCAAAAGATTTCTTTCCAAAAAAGATTAATTTAGATAGGGAGATAGCATTTTACAAGTGATATGGGCCACACAGGGCACCGTATTACTCTCTGCAGAGAGAAGTAGATTGGCAGAACAGAACATTCGAAATATTGCATGGACATGGCCACAGCGTCAAGCAATAGCTCGGAAGACAATTCTTCATAGGGATCCCAAATCTGTTGCAGATACCAAAACTTTCATCGTGACCAGTTTTACATGCAAAAAAGAATCATCCCTTCAGCCGCCGAATTGTGTGGTTTCTCCTTCAATCAGTGCAAGCCTTGAAAAGCACTTAACTAGCAACTTTCATGATGAGCAGTATAAGATTACTTCCAAAATTTAACAGGCTTCTAAGATAGAACTGAAGACCTGTATCCTATAATCTAGCAATAGAAAAAGTACGGTCCCTCCCGAGTCCTAAAATCCTCTTGGTGCTAAACTATAATCATTTCATTACTCGTAACAAACAAACAGCGTTCCAATTCTCTGGTAACTTCTCCCCAAACTTCTCATTGACACTGCCCAGAGTCACATCGACGATACAGCAAGACAGCTACTAACAGTTGCAGTCCGGAACGAGAGCAATAGAAGTGCCACAATGATGTCACAATTTGCTTATTTTGCATTCTTGTGTTCCCATTTACAGAGATATTTATAGATCCCTAATTCCACTTAGAGATTCCACTCCAGATTTTAAGAATGATTTTACCATTGCATGGAAGATTTTGCAGTTCTGAATTAATTGTCCACCAATGAAACTCCTGTTGTCATAAGGAATCATGCCATCATCATCCAATGATATTGCCGTCAAGAACATTGAGACATTTTGTGCAACCAGGATGTTCTAAAGGCAAGAAAACCTTATAAATGTTCCAGTCATTTTGAAGGAAGGCTTCCAAAAAGTATGCCTACATAAAAGACTGCATCACCAACCAAAAAACTTTCATTAGCTCATACGTCATGATTTCCATTGTTGATGCAATTTTGCACCCTACAAAATGACATTACTTGGTATAAACCACAAGATTCTAGAAATTTAAAATAAATAAAATACCAAGATCTTTAATAAATGCTCAAAAAATAAATTGAAAAGGTATAATGAATTGAAAGAACCATCTCTGCAAAAGAAACACCATACATCTTCCATAACCTAAACTTTTAAATCGTGGGATAGCTCAACAAATATATATCATGATTTCTGTAGGTGATGCAAATTTTTACGATGCAAAATGTCATTGCTTGGTATAAAGCCCAAGAGTCTAGAAATAAAATAAAAAATCCTATCATCATTGGATGCTCAAAAAATTAAATTAACAGGTATGATGAATTGAGACAACCATATCTCCAAAAGGAAATACATAAGTCTTCCATATCCTGAAGTAATAAATCATGGGATAGCTGAACAAATATATACATGCAACTGTCCTCAGATGTCTGTTTTAAATAAAAAGAGGGCTTACTGCAAATTTAATGAACCATTTTGGCAGGGCAGGGAAGGACGAAATTCAAAACACAACTCAAGATGAATAAGTTTTCCAGACTGCAGATAGTTCTTGACAGGATGAATGAATGGAATTTAATTATATAAGCTTACTGCAAATTTAATGAACCATTTTGGCAGGGTGGGGAAAGACGAAATTCAAAACACAACTCAAGATGAATAAGTTTTCCAGACTGCAGATAGTTCTTGACAGGATTAATAAATGGAATTTAAATATTTAAGTTGCAAACCATCCTTGATGATATTTAATGCTAATCATTGCAAATGCAAGAAATTTACATTTGTGTTATTCAAATTAAAGTGCTGCGTTTACTAGCAGTTGCACCATCGGTACAAAGTTTTTTCTAACTTATATTGTATATCTTTGCAAATTGTCTTGTCTGCAGTGTACTGTATTGTATAAAGTTTCTATAATCAAACCATAGAAGCATAAATCCTCAAAAAAATCGAAAAAATCCCGATTTTAAAAAAATCTTCGGCCGAAACGATTTTTCCTCAAAAAATTCCAATTTAATCAGCCGTGATTTTCAACAATGGTCAACAATTTTTAAGGGTTTAAATCATGAAAAAATTGTGTAAAAATTGCCCAACCAACCTATTGCGAAACCTTAACCACACAAAATCGCTATTTAATCAGGGTTTTTCATTGATTTTTAGCATAGAACTAAGCGTTGGCTGTGAGACATGGTTCACCATTAAAGATTCACTAGATTTCATTAGGTTGTTGAGGCAAATCACAGGTAGGCTACCTTTAATGGATGTATATTTCTAATAGATGTTAAGGACATTAAAAAAGAGACACGTTCTTTGGCATGCTTCTATTTTTTATGTTAAAAACATTAACATGGAATGCTTAAGAGATGTGCTGCTTTTTTCTCTATATTCCACACTACTGTCATTTGCCTTAGGCTTGTAGTAATGCTTTTCATGTATATAAATCCAACGACACAATTTAGTGGGAAATAATAGACAATATCATAAATACTAAGGTTTCTATCCTATTTTTTTAACATATCTAAACCTTATAAGAGTACCTGCCAAAAGTAAATATAGAAAGCTAGACTAAACTGAAACGAATCTCTATTGGCTTGATATCAACCTAAAGAGGTTTGTTTTCTTGGAATTCTTGTGATTTTGACTATTCAAGAGAATTTTAAAATTTCAATTGTTAACAATAATACCAAGGCGGTTGTTTAGTTATCAAGGTTAGGTTGGGACAAATTTCCTTTCCAAATGCTAACAAAGTTTGATAATTTGGAGCTTCAATTTGACACTAGCCATCAAGTTTTAATGACAAGTGGGTAGGGTACTAACAATTGTATAATAAAGTGGGAAGAATAAGTATATACATAATAGTATATAGACATTGTGGAATCGGAAGTAGAATGGTTCTTATTAGAAAGATAAAAATCAGCTTGTAGTGCTGAAAAAAATGAACTGTAGCACTATTTTATATCAAAATGAAGAATTGTTTTCATTGTATTTACATTTCCTATATATTTTGCAAGTTAATTGGTGAAACTCACCGCTTAAATTCATGCCCTGCACTTGTTCGAAACTACATTCCATTTAGGATAGTCACATACATGGAGGTTCAGAAGGCCTACAAGGAGTACATGAATGCTTTAGACATATATAGTGTAGCATTTCATGCATGTTAAATAGGCATCAAACAAACTAATGCATGCCTTGAGAGAAGTCATGCCCTAGTCTTGTGGGCTTATCTTAATCCCTTTGGAAGCAGACCTCATATTTTCTCTTTAGTGATCCAAATAGATTTCAACAACAAGTATCCCATTGAAAGGGAATGTTCCTTGTGCTTTTATTTTCCACTAAAACTTGTACTTATAATCTCTCATATTCTCAACTCAAAAGTCCATCAATGTTTTTAACTCCATCATTCACTTATACAAAAGATCAAAGAAAATTTACTTGAATAATAATAGCGAAAATTGTGGCTCATGTAGTTGCTCTCTTCTTTTGTACTAGCAAGTCTTTGTTATCTAATGGAAAAATATTTAACACTCCCTTTACTCTTTTACAAATCTGCTAAAATAGTTATCAATGAGAACATTTGAATATCATTTATGGTCTTTAGAAATTTAAGATTTTGTTTCAAAAGCATTTTCTATTACTCCATCTTGAGATATTTGATTCAAAACCCATTAAGTTGAACTTTGCAATTGCTTCCTTTGTCATATAATTTCCCTTTCACACTCTTCATATAGTTCTCTTTGACATTGTTCTAGAAAGTGCAAGTACTGTTAAATCACAAATATGAACCAGTTGATTCTCATTTTGTAATTTATGATGTTTGCTCAGCAAAGGAAAAGTATCTTTTTAATGACTTTCTTGAGCCTGAGGATTTTGAGGTCCTAGAGGCCAACTTGGATAGTCATGAGGTTGAACAACTTAGGAGAGGCTCTAAACCAGGAGCTTCATCATCAAGACCTGCAGCCCTTTAGCATAGCTTCATTTGTAGTAGCAAGTCACTGGCTATGTTTGATTTTTTGGAACTTCATACTTAGTTTTTAGGTTGATTTTGTACATGTACTATATTGTAATTGAAAATTTATCAAATGTAACCATTTAGTTATTATTTATCCACTATGAAGTATGCTTTGTGCAATGCAATGTAATCAGCAATGTGAATATAAACAACAAAATCCTATTTTCTACAATTCATGTGTTAAACTCTCTATTTTATTTGCTCTCTATATCTCTATGCTATGGAAATGCCCTTAATTTTTTTTTTTAAATAGTTTTTGTCTCTTTTTCTACAATTTTTTACATTTTTTTTAAATTTGATTTTTTTCTGATTTTTAAAAAAAATCTTGTACTTTTGATTTACCGATTTTTTCTCCATGATTTTTGGAGCTACGAATCAAACTTCTGGATCCATCTTCAGAAAGGAAAAATCCAAAGCTATTATGCTAGATTATAGTTATGCATTCTACTTTTTAGCATCCCCCAGCCAAATACCATACCTTTGTAACAAAATAAGACTTGGTTTATCTTGGGCTTAAATAGAAGCTAGATAAATGTCAAAACCTGAAAAACATGCATTTGAAGTTATTAAATTACAATTGCCAGTATTTACAAACCTCTAGAAGTGAATCAAATCAAGAATTAGATTAGCGAATTTACAAGATAAATAAATCTGATTCAATAAAATAATATAAGGCAAAAACAAACATACATCATCATAAGATTAGCAAATGTGAACCCCAAGATAGTTTTCTTTTCTCAAAATCAGGATAACAGAAACTACAAACAATGACACACAGGAATTGGAGATCACTAGGGGAAAGGACCCATTAGGGCTAACTTTGCACCTCTCAAATGCTTATGTCACCATTCTAATGGCTCAAATTTTTATACAGGCTTACTTGAATCCACCATTTGGGTTCCACCTCATGAAAGATGGTGCCACATCATGTTTTTGCTGAGGTGTCATAAAATACAAAGCAATAAGTCAGCCCAAACTTGTGTATTAAGTCGTGTTTTTGGTGCACTTATGTGGCATCACATAAATTTGTTGTGTTTTATGTGACTTGTTCTATAGGGTAAATCTTATTTAATTATTAGTATTAAAAGTTACCACTAATAGTTCTGAAGTCACAACTAATAGTCTTAAAAGTCCAATTTAAGGAAAATCTTTTAATGCCCAATACACTCACAAGTATTGGACCCTGCTCGACTAATGGGAAGAAAAATAAAATGAGAGTATGGGATCTCAAAAGAAGAAATTCTATTCAGTTAGGAAAAATGATTTTAAAAAGTTTTAATATTATTCTTGTATAAAAAACAATATCTCATGTTGAGAATTACCTATCAATTCAGTGTTCCACGGAAACGCGTCCCCCCAAAAAAACCCCACGTTTTCTAGACGTCCCCATCTCAGAGACTTGGGGACTTGGGGGGGTGTCCCCTCATAAGCCCACCACCAGCACCACCATCCCACCACCAATGTCGCCATCTCCAAGATGTCGCTAGGATTTCGACGATGTTGGGGTGTCCTCAAGACGTCTAGGGGACTCCTGGTTGTCTCCAAGATGTATAATTCTTATACATCTTTTTATAACTATTTTTTCAAGTATTATATGTATTTCAACACCCTGCCACCACCATGTTGTCGTCCCCAAACTTAGGCCCTTGGACCCACGTCCCCGAAACCCATCCCCATGTCCTCCCATCAAGAAACTCCATGAAACTATGCCTATCATATTCACCTTTATTTTGTCCTTGTTCATTTTCTTTGTTTGTATGTAGTTTAGTGGGGGTACAAAAATTGCAGATGGATTGGCAAGTAGGTTAGTTTTTCTTTCCTGATTAAGAGGTTTATATTAGAAAAACAAAATGAACATTGCATACAAGTACCCTAAGGCATAACAACCATTTCCTTAAATGTGTGCAACTAACCAATGCTAAACACTTAAATTCACTCCTACATTTTGGCATCACTCCACAGTTCTCACTCAAAGCACACTTGAGTCCTTAACACTCTAATTAACCTACACTGTTAGAAAAGCATATATGCAAAATACAATCACAAGAAATTATGCGCAAGAGATACTTGAACACTGGTTGAGCTCTGCTACTCATTCCTTGATTAAAAGTGACATTGATGGTGTTCATATAGGTACTTGTCCCAAGTTCCGATTGAATCTATGATAGGACTGCTTTATATACAACTATGAATTGTCCAT
>VDFB02256132.1:196337822-196388747 GCA_007258455.2 Sequoia sempervirens
GATTGCCCCACAGTCCGCTTTTGCTCTCGACCTTGTAGAAATCCCACAGGGGGTGATTTTAATTCTGATCTTCGATTTTTTCTTCTTTTTCTTAGAAAGCACTTCTTCTCTATCAGTATCCTCTTGACTATCTGATTCTTTGCTGGAATCCCAATCATTGTCAGAAAGGAATTTCTGCTCCCAAGGGAGAGTATCCATAAGTCCATTCCTGGAGGGCAGAGAGTTACTTTTTTCAAGAATACTTGCTTGGCTAGGGTCCGAGAGGGTGTCTTTAACAACATCAGAAGAAGCCAGATCCGAGCAAAAATTAGCTCCTGGGATATTTATCCCCACCGGAGACACAGCCAAAGGAATGCCAACCTCAATAGAGAGACCCTGAGAGGAAATATCATCCAACCCTGACATCAAAGGGTTCTGAAAAAGGGGGCTCCTCTCCAAAGAAGAAGAATCTTCTGATTTACTAGGGGCTAAATTCCCTGCTTCCCATTCCACTCTATCCACTTTAATCTGAGAATCGGCTAAAAGTTCTGGAAACAAAACTTGGGGGATCTGGGTGGCAGAGCCTTCGTTAACAGCTTCTTCAGACATTTTGTGTTGAGATCCATCCATATTACTTAGAGCCAAGGTACCAACAGTACTGCCTAATCCATCACCTTCATTCTGAAGGCCAGCCTTAAACTCAGAGGCAGGAGCTTCAGGGGCCATGATATTGAGGCCAACATTACCAACTTCACCCGGGTGGATGTCAGGGGAAACAACAGCCTTTCCCACTTCCTCCGTTACACCTTTTTCCTCCTGCTTCTTTTTCCAAACAACTTTTGAGACCCTAATGGGTTTTTCCGTTGCTTTAACAACTTTCATGGGACAGTGCTTCACCCAGTGACCAGATTTTCTGCAGGTAAAGCAAGCGAAAGGAATAGTCTCAAACTCAATAGCTTGCGACCAAGAGCCAAGTTTTGAGAGGATCTCAACAGAGGAGGGGAGATCAACATCCTGAGAGACACCAACACAAATTCTAGCAAACACCAGCCTCCTTCTAGCAGCAGTCATGGGGTCAATCGATAAGAGCTCCCCAAAGGAACTAGCAATCCCCCTAAACACATCCTCATTCCAATATTCTAGAAGGAGACCATGAAGCCTTACCCAAACCGAAGCATTCTCAAAGATGGAATCCGAAAGATCTAAATTTGATGACCATTTTTTAAGTGCAAGAGTGGATTTCCCAACGACCCATGGACCTCCACATCTAATAGCCTTAATATCATCTGAGTTGGAGAACTCAAAAGCAAAGAACCCTTTAGGGAGGGCTGCAACTGAAACACTACCATTCGTTCTCCATTTCTTTTTGACGAAATCCCTAACAATCTCAATATTTGGCCTTTGGCCCATGAATTTGCCAACCAGGGAGTTTTCCATTATAGCAATATTATGATCAATGATCTCGTCTGGAATAGAGATAGCAAATTTACCAGCAGAAGGGTTGGAGATATTGTTCACTGGGGGAAAGAAAGACTTACCATTGGGTTTAACCCCAAAAAGTGAGGCCCACTTCTTCCGTTGCCCACCGTTTGAGTCACCAACTCCAGCTGCAACCTTGAGGTTACCTTTTGGGCAGTCGCTGACAGGAATAAAATGGGGAGGGACCGGAATATTCTTTCCCCCTGGGTCATCCGCACGCTTGTTTTGGGAGTCCTCCCTCTCCGGTTCCTCCACGCTTTTCTTGATGCTCGAAGCAGGCCCGTGACCCACCTGGGCCATCGCAGAACCATCGCCATCACCCTGCTCAGTACCAGAAGATTCAAAAGTCCGATTTTCCCGCCCACAGCTCCGCTCCATTTCTTTGTATCTGATTTGATTTATTATTATACATTTTGTTATTTAACAAAATTATTATGTAAATTTTATGTTTAAATAATAATTATTTAATTCTTTCTTATAATTATATTATATAGCCAATAATATAATAAATTTATATTATATTATACATATAACATAATTTTTAGATAAAATTTATATTTATATAATAATTATCATTTTTTCTTCTAATTATATTATATTATCATTTGATTTGATTTTTTTTGTTTGATATTTACAATATCTTTTTAATATTAAATTTTTTTATATATAATTATTTTTATATAAGATAATTAATTTTTATATAATATAATTAAGATAAGATTAATAATTATTAATATTCATATAAATGCATGTAACTATCTTTATATAGACATGCATTATCTTACAATTTACATTATAATTATTAATATATTATTATAATTTTAATAAAAAATTAACATTAATGTGACATTTTTAAATGATTATATTAATATTATAATTAACAAAATTAAGATTTAGTTTTATTTACATTAATAAAGTTTACATTTATTTTTATTAAATCTAAAATACTAAAGGCAAGTACTAGCCACTATGTGGCACTGGTTTCACTAGAGATTTGAAATATATGTGTTATTTTCTTTTATTTTAAAATTATTTTAATTTTTATATATAAAAATGGGGTCATTCTTCTATCTTGTGATTAGAAGTTAGATTTTTTTGTATTACTTGAACATAAGTATCTGTCAAATAGTGGGGGGCAAACTACACAATCCCTTACCAATTGCAACCATTGCAATTCATGAAACCACATTTTCTTGAGGCATCCTATCAAAGCGATAAACATATGTATTTCAGCTTCTTCCAAAAACTTAACTTAATTTATGAATCACTCTGTATTTTATTTTTCATCATGTATATACTTACATATATGACAAAACCTTTATGATTTAAGCCTCTTATTTGCATGATTATTTTATTTAACAAATTTGATTTCCACTTACATAAAATAAAATTATTTTATAGATCTTATTTACATTTGCATTCACACTAAGATTAGGGTTAAATTAAGATTATTTATATAATATTATTATTACTTGTGAATATTTCTTTTCATCAAATAAATTACGTTTTAATTATCTTATTAATAAAATATTGCTTATCTTATAATTATAATGGAAATTCACAACACTAAAGATAGATTTTATGCTAGTTTATTTTCAATTAATTAATAAATATGATTTAATGTGCAACCTGGCGTATCCGTAGCGGTTGGCATGCCAAGTTTAAATACAAACTCGTACAAATTGTCATATGTCCCACGTTTTGATAGAAGCCGCCCACGAAATAAACGTTACAAAATCGGAGAAGCTTCACAACAGCAAGGCAAATTTCTATATAAATGCATTAGCTTTGGGATATTTTCTGTATCCTTCTCTATTTTGTTACAGTTAGACTTAAAGCTCTCTTCTTTTCTATAGTTTGAGAAGCTCTGTGTTACAAGGCTTCCATGGCTGGTCTCAAGTTCAAGGTGAAAAGGCAGGAAGCCGTCCTCGTGGCTCCTTCTTTGCCTACTCCCAGGGAAGTTCTCTATCTTTCTAACATTGATGATCAAGCGGGGCTTAGATTTCACATCCCTGCAGTTCACTTTTATAAGCATAATTTTCTGAAAGAGTACCAAGATCCTGCTAAAGTTATCAGAGAAGCACTGGCAAAGGTTCTGGTGCATTACTATCCTTTTGCTGGAAGGCTCAGAGAGGCGGCCGCTGGGAAACTGGCAGTGGACTGTACAGGCGAAGGAGTTCTGTTTGTGGAAGCAGATGCGGATGTTACTCTGGCTGAGTTTGGAGATTTGCAACCGCCGATTCCCGGTTGGGATGACCTGCTGCACGATATTCTCAGCCCGCAGACTGTCATCAACTCTCGCCTTCTTCTCATTCAGGTTTGTATTTCTTCGCCGTGCTGTTGAACCATACAAACTATAAAAATTAAATATTTTTATATTTCTTTTCAATTGATCTTATTTCTAATTTTAATACTTCCGGGGACAGTTGTAAATCCAGATGTCTATAATTTTTTTCTAAATCGATTTCTTTCCTGTTCCTCCTTTTTGTCGTTAATTACACTTAACAGTGATTTTTTTTTGTTTTCGTCACTGGATGTGAGATTCAATTTCCTCACAATTTTGTATACTTGTGACGAATTTACAGGTAACGCGTTTGAAATGCAAAGGCTTTATATTCGCCGTGCTGTTGAACCATTGCATGGCAGACGCGACGGGACTGATCCAGTTCATGAAAGCTCTGGGCGAAATAGCCATGGGAGCAAGCGGCCCGTCAATTCCTCCAGTATGGAAAAGAGAAACCCTTAAACCCCGCTCAAAACCCTCAATCAACTTCCCTCTCTACGAATACGATCAAGTTCCAGAGCAGATCGTGCCAGTAAGCGAAATGAGCCACATATCCTTCTTATTCGGGCCCAAGGAAATCGCGTTCCTGAAAAGACAAGTGCCCGGGAAAATCCCAACATTTGAATTATTATCAGGGTGCGTGTGGCGTCTGAGAACCAGAGCCCTCAACATGCCGGCAGAGCAGGAGGTACGGTTCATGTTCCCACTAAACGCCCGCTCCAGATTCGAACCCCCGCTCCCGCGCGGCTACTACGGCAACTCATTCAGCTTCGCCTGCGCAAAGACCACAGCCGGAGTCCTGGTGAACAAACCCTTGTCCTACGCAGTGGAGCTAATTAACAGGGCCAAAAAAGCCGTTAATGACGAATACATGCGGTCTGTGATAGACCTGATGGAGGTCAAGGGTCGACCCCATTTTACTGGGCTGGGGACTTTTATAGTTTCTGATGTGACCAAGCTAGGGTTTGGAGATATGGATTTTGGGTGGGGTAAGGCGGTCTATGGCGGGCCTGCCAAAGGTGGGGTGGGAGCTGTGCCGGGTCTCCTTAGCTTTTTCATTCCTCATCGAAATAGTGATGGAATTGAAGGAATACTGGTTCCTATTTGTTTGCCCTGTGAGGCCATGCAAAAGTTTCAGCTAGAAATGGCACAGGCCATGGAGCAGGAACCTCCTCCTTTTCTAAAATCCTCACTCTGAAATCTATAGCTAGTATGTTATAGTTCAATCCATATAGTAAGGAGAGTTCTATTTCTGTATTAAAATATTGCTACAGATAATTATATGAAAGTTTAGAATCAGACTGCATGATTCGTCATGGAATAATATGTACTGCATATCATTCAATTGGAGGAGGGCCTGATGCCAGTTTTTTCGCTGCTGTATTGGGACTACATTCCAACGACATACAAAAATCGTACCAGTTTCTTCTACTCCATATATCGTAGAGCTGAGATATGTGACCTTTTGGAACCGACCCATCACTATCTTCACGACTACACTATGGATGGTAGAAGGCCAAAAGTGTAACATTTACAGAGTTCCTTTGGATTTCTTCCCAACCGCTGTGAACGTCATAGCTGCATGTAAAAGCATAGTTTTGTGCTGTAAACACAATGGACTAAAAGAATCCCCAGCCATGTATGTGTGCAATCCTATTACAAGAACATGGAGGCAGCTCCCTTCTCCAAGTAGTTTCAACTAGTGGGACTTCGTTTCTTTATCGTTTGATTCTACTGCTAGACAATGTAATGTATTACTGGGAAGAGGGTTCATTAAAGGAGAGCTGCAATCTGATATGGAGATAGAAATGTATGATTCCTCTACATCTGCATGGACCTAGCTTCACATAAGTACAACCACTGCTCTTGTTTGTGCAAGAGGTGAAGGGATTTACTACAAAGGGAGATTCTTTTGAATCAATGCAAAGTTGTCTGTGTAGAAATTGCAAGTGATTCGGCCCAACAATACAATTTCTATCGTCGTTCAAATTACTGGTCACATTTAATGTGATCAACATTCTTCGCATTTAAAATATGTTTCGTCACTTTATTAGTCGTAAAACATAAATGGTCTCTTAAAAAAAGTTTCTGGAGGACCGTACTTAACCTTTTCTTACTTCTACAAGTCGTATTTGTTTCTCCCCTTTAAAATATAAGACGGTGTAATGCTCAAAATTACATGTCGATGTTCTTATCTTTCATCTTTTGAGCCTACAATATTTATGTTTGGTGTGTAAAATTGAAAGGAAGTTAAAAGGGTGTAGAAATGCTTTTTAATTTGTAAGAAAAAATGATTTAATAGAATCATTCTTCATAATACAATTATTTATCTTTTGAAAATATTTTTAGAAAAATTCAACTTTCAAATTCTGAATCAATATATTCATCAACAATAATATCAGCTACAATATAATTTAGTCTAAAAGCCTTCATAAGAGATAACATTAACACTTAAATATGGAGTATTACCAATAGAATAATAATACTTACAAAATACACAGTGCAAACGCATCCCAAGCACCCAGTAAATAGAGAAAACAATACATGAAACAACTAAAGACAAATCACAAAACTATGAACTAATACCATGCAAAAGTGATGCATAGGTTTCAAAAAAAATCACCATGCTAAAGATAGCATATTGATATCATAGTGATATGTTATAGTTTAGTGAATATTCCTTGTCAACATATGTAACTCACTTATATAGTATTTTTGTTTATCACAAAATCTCTTATATTCAATATATGGGATCCTAATTTCTAAAGGCCATAACTTTTGATCTAGAAAATTGATTGAGGATAATCTTTTAAATTGAAGATCTTGGAGAGATTGTGCCACTATAATTGCTTTAGCAATTCAAAGTCCATTTCAATAATTTTTGGGGAAAAATGATCTCTATGGCCCATAAATTATATTTGAAAATTAGGATTCAAGATTGAGACACCTTTCCTAACATTCTCCTATTTTTTGAATACCTTACAAGAGCTAGAAAATACCAACACTAGCAACTGCCTACTAGGGGCCAAAAGGCCCATTGGCTTGCTACACCATCTAATTGTCTCTATGCTAATTAAAAATTTCAAATTATTTAGAAAATTCTCTAAAGTATCACATTTCACTAGCAATACCTTTCCATTTTCCATCTTGTTCCATCTTTCTATCTCTCCCTCTCCCTCTTCCTCTCTCGTTCCATCTCTCTCTTTATATATTTATCTCTCTATGTCTTTGTCTTTGTCTCTATCTCTCACCCTCTCTATCTTTCCCAAGTTATATTTATCTATCACTCATTTATATCTGTATCTCTCCCTCTCCCTATCACTTCCTCTTTCTATATCTCTTTACTTCTCTCTTATCTCTAAATTTCTCTCCCTCGCTATAAATTTATCTCTTCCATCTCTATCTATTCCTTTGTCCTCTCTCTTTATCTCTTTGTCTCGTCTCCATATCCCTCGCTTCCATCTCCATCTCCATCTCCATCTCCATCTCCATCTCCATCTCCATCTCTAACTTCCTCTCTATCTCTCTCTCTCCTTACCCCCCCTCTCTCTCTCTCTCTTTCTATCCTCATATCTCCCTCTCTCCTCCTCTCCCCCTATTGAAAACATAACATTAGCCTATTGGCAATGGAGCCTTATTATCTTCTTGATTCAAAGGTTTTTTTAGTTGTGTTTAGATTCCTGTAAGTAAATGAATAGTTGATTTGAAGCTATCACTTCTCCATTGAGACCTTTGATGTAGAAACATCATTTCATAAATGACCTACCAACTAAGCTCATGTACTACATGAATGTATGAAAAAAAAAGTTTCCCTAATTGACATTCCACACCTCTTTAGCATACCCATTGCACACTAAGGTGTGATTGCTAGTTTTTCTTTCTTTCTTCAATGTAAATGAATGGTAAATTATGTATGGGAAATTTTTGGAAAAAGAGTGTCATAATTATAAAATTCATATGATATGAAGGTGGATTTATGGGTGCCCTCTTCCTCTCTCCTCCATCTCTCCCTTTATATATTTATCTCTCTATGTCTTTTTCTTTGTCTCTCTCTCTCACCCTCTCTATATTTCCCAAGTTATAATTATTTATCACTCCTTTATATCCCTATCTCTCCCTCTCCCTATCACTTCCTCTTTCTATATCTCTCTACTTCTCTCTCCTATCTCTAAATTTCTCTCCCTCCCTCTCTATCTAGATCTCCATATCTCTCTCTTACTCACACACACTCCTTGTTTCTCCCTCCCTATCTCTAGCTCTATCTCTACCTCTATCGCTATCTCTCCATATTAAAATTCATACATATCTCCCTCTATCTATATCTCATTATCTATTCATATCTCTCTAACCCTATATATTTCCCTCTCTCTACCCCTCTTATATATCACTTCCTATCTCTATCTTTATATTTCTTTCTCCCTCTCTCCCTCTCATTCTCTCCCTCTCTCCCTCCCTATATATTTATCTCTTCCATCTCTATCTATTCCTTTGTCCTCTCTCTTTATCTCTCTGTCTCATCTCCATATCCCTTGCCTCCATCTCCATCTCTAACTTCCTCTCTATCTCTATCTCTCTCTCCTTACCCCCCCTCTCTCTCTCTCTATCCTAATATCTCCCTCTCTCCCCCTCTCCCCCTATTGAAAACATAACATTAGCCTATTGGCAATGGAGCCTTATTATTTTCTTGATTCAAAGGTTTTTTTAGTTGTGTTTAGATTCCTGTAAGTAAATGCATAGTTGATTTGAAGCTATCACTTCTGCATTGAGACCTTTGTTGCAAAAACATAATTTCATAAATGACCTACCAACTAACCTCATGTACTACATGAATGTATGAAAAAAAAAGTTTCCCTAATTGACATTCCACACCTCTTTAGCATACCCATTGCACACTAAGGTGCAATTGCTAGTTTTTCTTTTTTTAATGTAAATGTACGGTAAATGTATGGGAAATTTTTGGAAAAAGAGTGTCATAATTATAAAATTTATATGATATGAAGGTGGTGTTATGGGTGTGACATTGAGGAGAAATGGAGGAGAAGAATGTAATTCTTTGTGGAGATCAATATCATTTTCAAATATTTCAAATTTATTTTAATTCCCTCTTCTCCTCCTCTATATGAGTCCATTTGAAACTTATAAGTGTTGTAAATATGAATGGGATTTTGCATTAAATATGTATTCATTATGTATACTTGTTTGTGGGTGTTTTATGAAACTGTATTATCTTAGGAACCTTCATGGTTAGGGGTGGGTTTGTTTTCAAAC
The DNA here is from genome assembly GCA_007258455.2 of Sequoia sempervirens. Taxonomy (NCBI): domain Eukaryota; kingdom Viridiplantae; phylum Streptophyta; class Pinopsida; order Cupressales; family Cupressaceae; genus Sequoia; species Sequoia sempervirens. The sequence continues at coordinate 196,346,833 of VDFB02256132.1, forward strand.
CCTATAAAATGTTGAAGAGAATTTTCTCCATTTTTTTTATATGATAAGTAGCATTTGCAGGGTGTTGTACCATTTACACAACAAGCCACAAGGGCCAAAAAAGATCAAGTCCAAAAAACAAAAAAAACTAGCCAAAAAACACAGACACAACAGACTAACATGCGATAGAAACACCACACAATAGTAGCAGACTAACTGGCATTCTCCCAATTTTGAGAGAGGAGATTGACAACATCATCCCCAAACCATTTAGGGCCTTCTTCAATAGTCTTCTTATCCATCTTGTCCTTCATTACAACAAAGAGGGTGCTAGTAACACAGTCGACCAACTTGACAGTGAACTAGGTCAAGCCACTAAACTTCTTCTCCATCTTCCTCATCCAATCTTGTAGCACATGAAGATCCTTCCCTTTATCCACAGTCTTCACAATCTTAGCACGCTCCACATCCAAAGGGTCAAGGACTAGGAAGTTGAGTTCTCATTAAGCATTTTGTTGAAGTAAGAAAGGTTGCAAGGCCGACCCTTCAACAAAATCCTCCTCCACTTCCTCAAACACCTCCAAATTCCTAATACCTTTGTTGTCAGACCACTCCTCATTAGAATCAATTTCACTAATATTTACTTTCTTGTTATTTTTTGCCAACCTGCTAGATCTCCTAATGTTGGTATTTTCAACCCTAGTCTCCACCATAGCAGTGACCATAATATCCCCCTTGGAATCCCTTCCCACCACATTCTTTCCTTTGTTGTTCATGATCGGTAGCTCCGTCAAACCCTTCCCCTCATCCTTCACTTTCTTCTTAGTAGTAGGTTTGTTGTCAGTCCTGGCAAAGGCAGGCTTAACCTCATAGAGACCAACCAGAACATTAGACTAGGAAATTCCCACACTCCCCTTATTCTTCTTGGCAGTTGGTTTAGGCTTAGGGGTTTCAGCAATCACTGGAGGGTTTTTTCGTTTGGGACCATTAGACTCAGCCGGGGAGATATTGATCTAAACAGAGGGTTCAATTTCCTCTATATGGACAATGGAGATGGGTTTGGGCGGGCAAAGCATGAGATGAAAATGATAAAGCCTCAAAATGAAGCCTTGGTGGAGTGGCAGAGGAGGAGGATCCTCAGGGTTTTGGGTAGCAGACTCAATGCACTTCTCAACAAAGCTTTTTGTAGACATGCAAAATTGACATCATGCATCTAATCCGAATTCACTAATTCCATGTCGTCTTGTTATCATCATTTTCCCTCTTTAATTAAATAAATCATCTTTTGTTTAATTAAATCCTGAGTCATACTCCTTAAATTAAATAAATCAATTTTATTCAACTATCTTCAAATGTTCCTCATTTAATTAAATAAATCAAATTTATTTAATTAAATTACTAATGCATCAATTTCCTCCCATTTGATTTAAATAAGTCCAAGTATCTAAGTAAAAAAGTAAAATCACCTAATCATCATCTTAAATAATCAAACCATGATTAATGCTAATCCTAATCCTCTTTTCTTTAGATTTTGCAACTTGTGCTCATAAATCAATTTAATTGATTTATTAATTCATCATTTTCATTCAAAATGGCATCTTTGAGGGAATATTCTTCCAATTTGAATTTTCCCTCCCACATGTCTTGTCCCTTCCAACATAGCATTAACTCCCCTCTTACATGTATCCCCACTTGGCATTTAAGACTTTTCTTCTCCCTCCAACAAGCCATCTTTTGAATTTCAAACCTCCCCCTCTTTGGCACATTGACCAAGATGTGTACATCCTTCATCCTATCACATCTTGAAAAATGGAATCTTGTCATTGGTTTGTCTTTTCTCCCACATTCTTCATATCTTGCATTTTTCTATCATTATATTCTATAAATAGAGACTCTCTCTATTATTTTAATCCTCCACAACTTAAGACACAATCTTAAGCATTTTAATCTTGTTCATCATATCATCCAGGAGATTGTCAGGGGTTGGGAAAGGGCTTCTTTCCATAGAAGCACCAATCCACTATGAGATAGGGTTTGATTCATGTTATTGTGTGTTTTATTTATCTTCCTTGTTTTCAATTTACACGATTCATTATTTCATAGAGATGTTTTTGTTTTACTTTGTTTAAATGACAATGCTAGTATTTTTTTTAAGCAAACTGCAGAAAAATACATCTACATAATGGCGCCCACAGTGAGGCAGAAATATAATCGTTGTTTATGTTCTCATTTATTTCAAATATTAGATAGAAAACATAATGTCTCTATTTGCTATCCATATAAAACATATAATTAGAAATAAATTGTAAGCCTATGTGCAGTAGGGTTTTGATTTTATACTCTTCCACATATTAGAATATTCCCATTCACTCATTCAATCTGGCTTTCAATTCTTTTGTGATTAAAAAATATTTTTGTTTTGCAAGACAACAATATTCTGCCAGAAGAGAGGCCATATTATTCATAATCATTTTTGGTTTAAGCTTTTTATTATTCGTTGTTTCTGTCTATATTATGTACGTCTGCACCAGACACAACTTTTAATCCTTATGGCTTTGATGAATGTGATTTTTTTTTACATTGAATAAAGTTAAAACACCTGTCCCTTCTCATGGTTGGAGAGTTCTCTTCTTGCACAAGAACTTCAATCCTATTTGATACTTGTATGGGTTTAAACAACTCAAGCCTACACCGTAGCCCATTTTCTTATTAAACAGAAACTTGACCAGATCATCACAATCACATTCAACGTCTTGGCTACCTTGTGTTATGAGGCTCTTAGCCTTTACAAGGGACTTGCAGTTGTGAGAGGTAAACTCTACATTGAGCAAAGATTGATAGATATGAGTTAAAACGGTCAATATTGAACAAATGAGATAATAACCCTCCCTATGAAATTGTTGAGCTAATGTAAAGGAAACAATAACATCATCAAACTAACATGAAATTACAAGCAAGATAATCATGAAATCTATTCCTAAACTAATCAAACATCATCTCATAGGGGGATTGGTGCTACTTTGATGTGGAAAGTATCCCTTTCCCAACCCTATTGGATAAGCTAAATGATGAAATTGCTTTGAAGATGATATGCATTCAAATGACAATGATGCATTTGTGCATGAGATTGTGGAGAGTAATACAATAGAGGAGGCCTCTAATTATAGCCAAGAAGGATAAAAGAATGCCAAACATGGAGGATGTGGGACTAAAGATCCACTAATGACAAGATGCCACTTGTCAACATGTGAGAGGTTGAGGAATGAGCACATTTTGGTCAATGTGCCAAAGAGGGGGAGATTTGAATTTTGAATTTGATGACAAGATGAGTTAGATGCTAAGTTTGACCTTTGCAAGAGACATGTAAGAGAAATGTAAGAGCTCTTAAATGTTTTGTTGGATGTACATGTAAATTTGGGGGGAGATTCAAATTTGGAAGAATATTCTCTTTTTATGCCATGTTGAGAGAAAATGGAGAATTTAATAATTCAATAAATTGATTTATTTGTGTAAGTGGGAAAATCTAGAGGATGTGATGGGTGATTAGGATGAGATAATCATGATTTAGCTATCTTAAGTGGATGTTAGGTGATTTGACCTTTTTGCTTTAGATTTAAGGATTAAACTAAATAAAAAAGGAGATGGAAAATGATAAAGACTTGATTAAATAAAGATTTGATTTATTTAATCAAAGAGGATGATGTTAGTACTAAAGATGAATTTATTTAATTTAAATGGATGACCTTAGAGATCAAATTTAATGAACTTGTTTTATTTGATGAATAGATGAATATGACCTAATTGAATGCATGATGCTAATTTTGCATGTCTACATTTTGCCCCTCTTTGAAGCAATGTACTTGCTGTGTTGGTTCAAAGAATAAACTTGCCGCGATCAAAATTCAAAAAATTTATGATTTTTTCGGATGCCCTAGCAGAAAGAAGAACACTGGTACATTGTCCCCTTGAGAGATTGAGCAAAAAGATTCGATTTGAGGGTTGATCTAGCGACAAAGAGGTTCAAGATGGACGTGTGGATGGTTATGATGATGATGCAAATGAGATGATTTTAAGATGCTTAGAATAACCAATCTATATTATCCTAAACAACCTAAAATGGTGATGTAATGCATGCAAGATGGATGAGATGGATGATGTGATATGCTATGATTATGAGAATTATGTATGCTAATGATTTGTGGATGCAGGATGGATGCGCTGGTGATAATGATTAACTGATCATGACGTGATGTTAGTGCGGAAAAGAAGAAAGAAGAAATGAAATGATGACAAGAGGATCCAACAAGTCCATGATTTGACGAGACTTTATTAGAGATGATGATGATAGATGAGGATTTGATTATCAAGAATTGGGAATTTAAAAGGGCTACTTACCTTATGTTTGATAACACACATAGATACGATGCATCTTGAAGGTATAAAAAACTAGGATGGAATTGTACCTAGTGCAATGGACTTTGACTCGACAAACAGATAGGAGTATTCTTGTTCACACTTGACATACAAAAACCTTGGTAGGACGTACCTAACAAAGCAAGTATTTGCCAAGTTATATTACAAGAATGTCCAACAAGCACAGTAGACAAAAGATAATGATCATTGCACCATTCCTTTCTCTCTAAATCGTTTTGAGTAGACATCATCGAGAGGTCATTGGAATGAGTGAAATAAGATAAATCAAAAGAAAAGATCAAGTATACAAACAAGCCAATGTTCTTCATACCTTCAGCCAAAGGGATGTGTTTTGATAGGATAAGAATCCAAAGTGATATCCAAAATGATGGCCATTGTTGGAATGATATATCCTAGGACATGCATTGTATAGGATGATGATGGTTTCATAAGTTGTTTGAAAGGCTGTTGATATAAGTTTGATTGACATGTCTGAAAATGATTAAGAGTTTGATTTTGCATTTAGAAGTTTGTTGTTTGCTTTTGATTTTGCATTTGAAGTTTGCTTTTGCCAATTTTTGTACTTGTTTCTATTTGTGTTGCCAAAGGATGAAGGTGACGATCAGTTTATTATGGATGATTGATTATTGCAAGTGAAAGTGAAATGAGACAAATGGATTTTTTTGAATATTTGGATGTTTTTGGAGTTTTAAAGTGTTTTGAGGCTGTTTTTGGGTTTTTTCAAGATTTTACAAATGTTTTGATTTTTGATTTCTCGAATGTTTTGGGTTTTTCTGAGATTTTATGATTTTTTTGGATTTTGTGTTTTTTGAATGTTTTTGGATTTTGATGTCTCGTGGGCTGATCAAAGATTAGCCTTGCCTACGTTTAAGCTCAAAGACGATGTAGTTCAGATAGCATTTTTTTTTACGTTTTTCTATTTTTTTGAATGTTTTTGGATTTTTGATATGATTTTGGATTTTTCACATGATTTTGACAATTTGGATATGGGTGTGTGTGACGATATCAGTGATCTATTTTGGTTTTTTTTATAAAATGAAACTAAGGTTGATTAATCAAATCGATGGATTAATGATAATAACATTGTTGAGGATGCACAATAATGCAATGATAGTGTTACGCAACACAAGGATTAGGACGAATATCCCAAGATGATGGGGGATTGATGATGATAACATTGTTGAGGATACACAACAATGTATGGATAGTGTTAAGCAACACAAGGATTAGGATGGATATCCTAAGATGATGATGGATTGATTGGATTTGATTGATCAGGATTTTGAAGCTTGATTTGGAACAAAATTTCTTTGAATGATTTGATGTTTGAAATGTAGTTTAGATGTGACTGATATTGACTATTTGGATTGATATTTGATGAAAGATGAATCTTGATAAGGAACATTTTCTCTGTCAAAATGTGGCATGGGCTAGTGATTTGGATTTTGGATCACAAATGTTTTGACCAATTTTGATTTCACATTTTTCAATGTTTGGATCACTATATAAGTTGGAGGATATAGATCAAGATTTATTCTCGAAGCAAGATATAAATATCTACCCCCAGTGTCTAGCAATGGGTGGATGCTCGAACAAGTGTATGGATGGATGGATATGGAAAGCATGCAAAGGATGTCAAGGATTATCTTGCAATCAGATAAGGTGTTTGAATAAAGAATCCTCATTGGATAATGCTTCATGGCTCAGATAACACTAGGTAGGATAGGATCAATGAAAATGACCCATGTCAAGATGTTTACCATAAGCAAGTGTAAAGTGTGCCCTAAACTTTCATCAAGATCAAGAGAACTTTGATTATGGATGCAAATGGATAAAGATGGTTTAGATAAATGGTTCATGGATGAATGGATTTATTATGGTTGAGATGGATGGAATGACGACATTATTATGGATGGGATAAGATGCTTCCTCTTGAATTGGCATATGCAGATGCTCATTTCTACACATGATGCCTGTTTGCCAGGTTTTCATCATGGTACCTATCCAAAGCACCACCGAAGTGGTTTTCATTGGAGGATGATTTTTTTCTTTACTATTTTCAATCCTTTTTTCTAATATTTTTTTGGATTTTTCTAAAATATTTTAAACTCATGTTGAACCATCTGGTGGTGTTGATGTAGATGCTTTTGTCATAATGTGCCATCGATATCTTTCTTGAAGAAGTTGCTTTGCCAAGATATGTGCACTTAAATACATCTTTTGAGATTCTTGATCTGCTTCGTTGATATCGGAGTTGACTTTGTCTTTGTGTGCACATTGCGATAGAGTTCCTTCTAAATCCTTATGATGAAGGGTTGTTTCTAATACATGGTCAATGTAAGAATTGGATATCATGCATGGGGGCATGGATGGAGTGTGTTTAGGGATAAAAGATGGATTGGTTGACAGTTTGGAACCTTTCACTCTCCAAACTTGGGAAGATGAGCAATGATGGGTGGATACAAAAGTGTGCATGGAATTAGGACCAAATGCTTGATACACTTTGTACGTTGCTTGAAAATGTTGATTTTTCTTTTGTGGACATTTTTGATGTATACTTTTCCCATTTTTATTTTTCCCCATAGTTTCTTTGATTGATGGAGTTTGATAGGGATGATCTTTGTTTGTATTTTTTGGTATCCATTTGTATTTGATTTGACCTTTATGCTTCTCAGCTTCTTTTGCTTTGATAATGTTCTTTGTGCTTTGATTCAAATCTTTCTTTCGATGTTGGTCCCAATTTATGCATGTGGTGATGGGTGGATGAAGATTCATGACGTGGTTGGTTGTAGTATTGGAAATGGTTTCACCATAAAGATTCTTCATGCTCCCTATGTTGTTGCTTGCATTAGATAAAGTTGCCCCCAGTATGGTGGTAGTAGTACCTTCATATTTTGATTCTTCCTATTCTGAGAGCTCTTGTTCAGAATGTATTCTCTGATAAGTGACCACCGCAGATGATGTTATTGGAATTTGTTGCTCTACTGACTTCGAAATATCATGTTTTGTCTGACCTATTTCCTTGAGTGGATAATGTTGGATATCTTCATACATGACATCCCCAGTCTGAATTTGGGATACATCTGATCCTGATGTTGAAAACTCAGTTTGATTGTAGGAATCAATAACTTGTTCTTTTTGTTTAATAATATCAGGAGCAAAAGGAAACCTATTATGAGTGTAGATCATCCATGTGCTCATCCAAAGAAAAAATATCATGGGTAGATGGAGGAGTATGTGTTATGTGGATATGATCATCTTGTATAGATAGGAGAGTGTCCATTATATCATTGTAGTATCTTGGAGATACGAATTCTTGATCTTGATTAATTTTGAAATTTCTTTCGACATGCTTTGGATCAAGTTCTTGACATGGGTCAGTTTCAAAGAATGGATTGCTTACCAAGGGTTCCTAGATGGGAAGTGACTCAATATCCTCTTGATATTTGAATGGACTTGGATCAAGTGTAGAGTTGAAGATTCCTTCAATATCGACAATCATGAGGTATATGGCAATCAAGTGTAGGGTTTAACTTTGGAGTGAAGATATCTCTTGGCTCAATAATTCAATTAGTTTCGCATGTGAAGCAAGTTGCTCTAGCGAAATTTGATCTTGATTTTGATTTTGACTCCCTTGAATTGGCTTTTGTTCAAGCAAATTTGGGATGTACACTTGTGGCGTTCACATGGGATTGTCAAAAAATTGATTTTGGACAATGTTTTGATTTGGGATGGTGTTTCTAGATTTGGCATTATAGGTTGAAATTGAACATTGTCTTGATTTAGGTAACTTTGATTTTGCATGGTGTTACCCTATCTTGGAGTTGTTAACATCTTGTTTGGACTTTTAACAATATTTGTAAACATATCTATCCCAAAGTTTTCCAAGTGTGGATTTGAGATGTTCATGTTTGAAAAACTTGTACTTGGTATATTCACATTTTGAATGTATGGATTTGGTGGGATGATGTTGTTCATTTGAAGACTCATTCCTTGATTGTTCGGTTGATAGATTTGTAGGCTCAGGCTCAGATTTAAATCTATCATCGGGAAATTTTTTCCAAAATTTTGACTAGGTATACTCATACTCATTGTACCATTGAGGTTTGTAGGAGATAATGATCCCATGTACGGATTGTATAAATGTGAGTGTTGACAATCAATTGGCATTGTAAGGATTTGATAGTTTGGTTGGTTTAAACTACTCATGATGTATGGATCAAGTTTATATTCCATGTTCTTCTTGTGTTGAGGTCTTGTTTGGACCATAAAATAAGGATCAATTTTCAAGGATGTGGGAGGTGAACCTCTAATTCTTTGGATTGATCTAAACTCTAGGTACAAGAAAGTCTAATATTTTAAGGATCAAACGGATGGTGATGAGATATGAAAGATGGATGATTGGTGAATGATTGGAACTCTTAGGAAACCTTGAAGAGGATACTAAACTTTAGGACTTGGATTGATGTTTTGATATGATTTGGAATTGGTTTGATTTGATTTGGATAGTGAACTCATAAACTCTAAGAGGTTGGATGTTGCCCTAGAGTAAATTTTTCCACAAGATGCTAATTGACTAAATGTGTAAAGAAGGATTCATCTACACACATCTAATCAAACGAGATGATAAATGATCTTCCCAAAGTTTAACAAGAAGGATTTTTCCAAGATTTCCAACAGTTGATGATGAGATGATTTTGATTTTGATGCTTGGGGGATGAATGAAAGTTTGATTTTGATCCTAAGAGACTTAGACAGACTTTGTTTACTAGACCAAGATATTGAAGAACACACTTTTCTCTAAGAGTAGTTCAAACCAAAAGACCAATGTTTGCTCGAAAGACATAAAAGGATAAACAAGCACATGTGTGGGGTTCAATTTGAGTTAATCTTGGTTAATGACTTGCTTATACCACAAACACACTTCTTGCTTAGTTTTCAAACTGAATATCTATGTCTTAATTCCATTTTCATTCCACAAGGTCCATTATGTGAGAATCAAGGTTTCAAGAGCATAGTTTCCTATTGTTGACTTTGAAATCAACAAATTGAGATACAGGTCTCAGTGTTTAGAAGCCTTCTAGGGATAAGAACCCCTAGGGGCAAGCAGTAACATGAGGAATTTTCAAAGGTATTTGTTCCTCTCAAAGATTTTGAAATTCTGATGATTTGTTCAATGTTTGTCTCAATGTTTTGGATCCAAGCACTGTGTTTTCAAACTGACTCACAAGCAATATAACATCCTAGCTCAATTGGTACATTTTTCTTGGTGGGATTGCCTCATGCCCTTCATAGTAGAAGAGATGATTTTACATGCAACCATGGAAAAAACATAAAGGTATGTTAAGAATGAAGTTTTAACCTCTATATTTTAACCAAGATCGGACATGGCAAGTAACTTCTTGGAATCTAAGTTCCAATGCACCAATTTGATAAAATCATTGGATGGACTGGTTGGTTACTACAAACAAGGTTCTTAATGATGGGACATTGGGGACATGACACCTTGCAAGTGTCCAACAAGCCACTAAAGGTTTTAATCAATCCTACTAGGGGTGCTTATACTTTTTACGGTAGTACCCTGTTCTGAAAGACACTGTACAGCTAAGGCCTACATACCATGAGGACTTGACAGTTTAGTCTCATCCATTTATATACCGTCCTGAGTGAAAAACTAGTTGGAGTCACCTTTGAGTTCTCCTTTCAGATGTGTTTCTTAGGCAGGCCCTCTAAAGGTAAACAATAGTGAGCAAGAACATCCGTAGTTTGATCGAACTTCATTTAGAAACAAAGGGAGAACACACACAATATACCTAACTCACACTCGCAAGCTTTGTTCAATTTTAATAACCCAAATTGAAAATGTGGAGGCAATATTTTATGCAATTTAATGTCACCAAAAAGACTTTTGATTCTTAAGATCGCCGTGAAGCGCGAGAGAAGCACATACGTCTTTTTAAGTGAAATTACTTTGCAAAAAAGATGACAAAAATATGAAAGCACTTGTTCATTTTAACTTCAAAGCAAAAATGAATTCCTTTTTAAGAACCAACTTTGAAGTGTGAGATTGATTGTTCGATTTTAGACCTCAAAACCAAAATTCTAGTGAATTTCTAACATTCAATTTTAATCCAACATTGAAAAAAAATCAATGATCTAATTGGCTTAAAACAACAAATTAAAGCAGTAAATGGAGGCTCTAGGTTATTATAATAAGCATTTAAAAATGCTTTTTCAATTTTGATAAGCACTTCTCCAACTCATATCCAATTATTGTTTGATTCTAATGTGAGAGCAAAAACCGTCGTTGTTTCCTGATGCCAACCTTCTTTATGAACACTTTACAAACATCACATAACTAAAATATTATGTGTTAGGGATCAATAAAGCATCTAGCATTATCACACCAAGAAAATTTTATGCTGCCATGCCGAGTATTTGCAAGAGAACATAATGGTTAGAACATTAAAGGTTAATCAACCCATGATGCCAAATGAACATTACAAAATGACGATGCCAAATGAACAAGATTATGAGCCTATAGATTTTGGTTTACTTGGTCTTCGATGGCAATAAGCAAAAAAACGTTATGTCAAATCAAGAATATGAAATAAACAAATAATTCAATGTTATACCACATGTGTCACCTGGTCTCTAAGTCTGCAATTTTTAGTGACCATATTTGAAAAGGATGTTGCATAAACAAATATTTCACAGTAAAATAAAGAAATGACCCGCCTTACGTACGATGTCACTTCTCTAAAAAGATTTTTTATGAACAGGATCATGGACTTTGCACTCCTATTGATGCATTCAATGAACAAAAACAAGGAGTTTTAAAATAATGTCTTAAATGACTAGAACCAATTTAGGTACACATTCAACGAATGCATTGACTTGTGCATTTATGGATTTTGAAGCCCCCGCTACTAGTTTCTTTTGATTTTTTGCTTTAAATTGATTCTTCAAATCTGCATCGATATGTCAATAAATCACAGTATCAAAGATAATATGCAATTATCAGTTGTAAAGCGAGCAAACATAACAATATCTTTCAACTTATCTGTTGGTGATCATCGCTTTTTGGTTGAGAGCTATAAATTCTATCATCTCAAAGAACAGTGGGCCTACATTATTGTCAACAACAACACAATTAAATATTCCCATAACAATAGCTTTTGCCACTTTGTTCAAAATTGCAGATAATGCAGTGAATAAAATTGATGTTGATGCACACCAAATTCAGCACATGTCTGGAGAACATTTGAAATGTATGTTGCAAAAGAAATGAAATGTTTCCAAATAATTCTAACCAATAACCAAAAGCAGACACCAGCAACCATAAGCCGTGACCAATAGATGTTTGCACAAGAAATGGAATGCATGGAGGGATGCGCAAGGTCCAGGTAATTTCTTAGACATTGCTAGTGGAAATTACCATGTTAAAAGTGATTAAGACTTATTTGCTCCTCCTGCCAACTTGGATTTCCTTGGTCCAAGCAATTTCTACCAAAAGAAACATCTGCAGTCAAACACAAGCAATATACAAGTGGGAGAAAAATGCGCAGACCTCAGATCAGGGAATGTATATTTCACTTCCTCTTGAATGGCTAATAGGGAATGTTTGAATTCTTCGAATTCTAGAAATGGCCGAAAGCTCAAACGAGTTGTCACATCTTCATTAAATGGACAAAAACCAATATTGTTTCTGACTCTTTTATTCGATTATGATGAAATCTTTCAAATCCTTTCATCTTGGCAGAGACAATAGATGGTGATAGGACTGCGAGTAAAACTCAAATGCACTCATCACTGGCCAATAAGATTAAAAAAAAGATTCTTACCAAGGACATAAAACTTAAGGTAGGATGCTTGTGATGACTGGAAAAGTTATTACAAAGGTATGGCTATGAGTGCGCCCAGCTGGAATAATAATGATAGTGCCTGGTGAAAAAACATTAACTCCAAGAGTTCCTTTCGCATAATATTGATATTTGGATTCTAGTCATCAATGATACGCCTTATGGTAGCTGAAGATGACTATTAGATGATATGCCTTATCACATTGTTGTTGGCCACAACCACAATGTTATTCAAAAGGATTTTAAGGCTAGATGCAATTGGCAGGTGTGAAGCAAAAATCCCCAACCTTTGCTAGCATCGACCTACAGCAGGTGTAAAGCCACAATCTCAATCAATAGTTATCTCATGGAATGCGTTGATTGCAGGATATGCGTAATTTTTTTTTTTTTAATAGGCTTTAGAAACTTTTAAGAAAATGCCATGGGTAGGTATGAAGCTGATTCCTACAACTTTGATTAGCATCCCCCTGTGCTAAATGGAGCTGGTTGCTTTCAAAATGCTCACTTTAACATATGAAGCTAATCTAACTTCTAATGCTCACTTTGTGAATATTTTTAGGCAAGCATTACATTTATGGCACCAAACCAAATCTCACTAAAAAGACAAAAAGGAATACCAAAAACGAAGGTGCACAGGATAAGTATGGCCTTGTCTATATAAATGTTTCATACTAAAGTCTCAACTAAGCTATAAAAGCAAACAATGTGCTAATTTTGAGGGCCCAATATCAACACAATGAAGACATTGATAGGGTAGATCGATTGTAGGGCCTGCATTTAAAATCTTTATTTTCTTTCCTTCTTGTGCACCAAAACTTCATCAAATTGATGTCGTATTGAGATATTTTCATGAAAAGGAATGATCAAGAAAAGTTTGTTGTGAAATAGATCAACACAAGTTCACAATTTGAAAGAAAAAACTCAAGATGCCATTAAATCTGCATATGCTTTTGTCAAATAGAAGTGCAATAACAAGTTGTGTGAATTTGGGTACAAATATCTCGGTTGGGAGCTTCTACTTTTGATAGGCAAAGTCATCTACCTATTTCTTTTAGGATGAACTGACTGGACTGAAATCTATGCCAATAGATATATTTTCATGTTTAATTTGAAAGGTTGACCACTGTGAGAGAAACTATCATGAAACACTCCATCAGGGCTACAACTAGCGCTAGCAAGGATGAGGATGAAATTCTAATCGTGTGGTGAAAGTGGAGATTAAGGATTTATACAGATGGATGAACCTGTACGGTCCGGTATGAAGATGGAAGAATTTTTAGAAATGAAACCTGGTCATTCTACTCAGGGATTGCGAAGCAAGGCAATAGACAAATTGCACATTCAAGTTAAAATACATCATTCCAATATTCGCTAATCCATTTAGAAACAACCCCCCTTTTGAGGAAGCAGAGAATAAAAAGATTAAGATGATGTGTGAATAGTTAAGTGAACATATCAAGAAAAGTTATGAAATCGATATCAATGAATAAGCGAAATATCCAACTGTGTGTAGAGATTTTTCCTGCAAGTTGGTAAGGATTTGGTAGATTTACCAAAAAGAAATAGATACACCAATATATTGTGCACCCCACATTTTATGAATATATGCAAACCTTGCATTAACATGAAACTGTTAGCATCCCCTCATGAGAAAGCAAAAGAAACACGTTACTGAAAATGGTGGGTGCCAAAATGTGAGAGGTAAAATATACATTGAACAAAGATTGACAGATATGAGTTAAATCAGTCAATATTGAACAAATGAGATAATAACCCTCCCTATGAAATTGTTGAACTAATGTAAAGGAAAAAATAACATCATCAAACTAACATTAAATTACAAGCAAGATAAGCATGAAATCTATTCCTAAATTACTCAAACATCATCTCATAGGGGGATTGGTGCTACTTTGATGTGGAAAGTAGCCATTTCCCAACCCCATTGGATAAGATAAATGATGAAATTGCTTTGAAGATGACATGGATTCAAATGACAATGATGCATTTGTGCATGAGATTGTGGAGAGTAATACAATAGAGGAGGCCTCTATTTATAGCCAAGAAGGATAAACGAATGCCAAACATGGAGGATGTGGGACTAAAGATCCACCAATGACAAGATGCCACTTGTCAACATGTGAGAGGTTGAGGAATGAGCACATTTTGGTCAATGTGCCAAAGAGGGGGAGATTTGAATTTTGAATTTGATGACAAGATGAGTTAAATGCTAAGTTTGACCTTTGCAAGAGACATGTAAGAGACATGTAAGAGCTCTTAAATGCTTTGTTGGATGTACATGTAAATTTGGGGGGAGATTCAAATTTGGAAGAATATTCTCTTTTTATGCCATGTTGAGAGAAAATGGAGAATTTAATAAATTAATAAATTGATTTATTTGTGCAAGTGGGAAAATCTAGAGGATGTGATGGGTGATTAGGATGAGATTAATCATGATTTAGCTATCTTAAGTGGATGTTAGGTGAGTTGACCTTTTTGCTTAAGATTTATGGATTAAACTAAATAAAAAAGGAGATGGAAAACGATAAAGACTTGATTAAATGAAGATTTGATTTATTTAATCAAAGAGGATGGTGTTAGTACTAAATATGAATTTATTTAATTTAAATGGATGACCTTAGAGATTGAATTTAATGAACTTTTTTTATTTGATGAATAGATGAATATGACCTAATTGAATGCATGATGCTAATTTTGCATGTCTACAGTAGTTAGCTACCCATAGGCTTTCAGAGCTCTCCCCTAACATTTGTTCATCCTCCAGTATTCTTCTGTATTTTGGATAATTTTCAAATTCATACATTTCCCCCCATCTTTCAAGTCTATATTTGTTGCTTTGTATGTGCCTGTTAGTCACATTTGCAGGAAAGTTTCTAAAGCCTTTTTACACTTTATGTGCCTGTTAGTCACATTTGTGGGAAAGTTTCTAAAGCCTTTTTAAAGTCTATTATGCACGTATGCTGCAAGAAAATTTTGTCAAACATTCTGTCAAATATTCTAAGAATAGTTGTGAGGTCTGCCAAAGTGCATTAATTTGAAAGCTTTTTCTCATTGGCATAGGGGCGCCGCTTTACACCTGGAAAAGGAATGTATTTAAAAGTTTCCAAATGATTTTATTCACTGTTTTCTTTTGCCTACTAATAGCAGTAGCTTGAAAGCTTTTAACTAGGAGCCTTTGTTTTCCTTCAACATAAATAAAGGCCGTGCAACTTAATTCTTTTGGATCGCACTTTATTCCCATAATTGCATATCCTTCTTGATTTGTATTGCAAATTTTCAATTATTTTTGTTGGTACGAAATCTATGGCGTACATATTGAGGGGAGTTGAGTTTGCTCATGTAAAAGACGTGATGAGATTCCAGCTGTGTGCATCACTCTACAAATTGCTTGATATTTATTTCACACATTGAATGTGCCTTTGATGTAGGCGTCATGTCAACTAGCTTGGCATATTGTTTAGGTGTCTTGACAAAACAATTTAATTGCCTTAATTACTACATTTTTCCCCTCTGGATGTTTTTAAAGGACCTATCTTTTTAACCTTTTTGAGCTCTCAAAGTAATAACGCATTGTTCCTACATCATAGTTGTGCCGCATATTGGATTATATCCAGGTGATAATTTTGATCTAGGTGGGTGGTAAGGCACACTCTCGAGGGAAGTGCAAATGCTGCAACATAGAAGTAAAAGCTGTGTCCATCTTCAATTATGAACCCTCCAACCAGCTATAGCAAGTTGAAAGTTAGCAGTAACCGGATCTCGGAGCACTTACCGATAAATCTTATTTAGAGTGGGTTTGCTTATAAAGCAATTAATATTCTAATTGAAATTGAAAATATTATCGGTCGATACTCTATCTGCTTTCTTTTCAAAACATTCACTATCATTCTAACTGTGGAAATCTTTTTTTTAACAATGATATCTTTAGGGAGATTATTTCTTTCTGTTCATAAGATAATAGCTAGCTGTTGGAGGATACACAATATAGTGTTAGTGCATTGAAGGCTCTGCCACTTTAAATCATCAATTAATGTGTTGAATTGATACTGTAGATTTTATGTTGTTGTGGTTTAAAGCTTTTGCTTGATGCTTTCAATAGTGTTAACTATAGTTTTCATCGTATGTCCAACCAACTATAGACTTGAAAATTATTTAAATTTGCTTTCTGGAAGAGTCGGAAACATTTAAAATCCATTTCTTTTTTGTTCCATGTCATTCTCTTCTGGCTAAAATTTCCAATGAAGTTGTTAGCAGGTTATGTATTCCATTTAGTTCTCTTGGCTAAAATTTCTAATTCAAATCTTGCAGTGACATGTTCGGAAGGTCAAAGACTCTATTGTCCTTTTTGATTCTGCATTTATGATATCTGTTTTGTTCTGGTGGCCTATCATTCACTCACTTCAAAGAATTCAAACATTTCCTATTGGCCATTCAAGATGAAGTGAAATATGCATTTCCTGATCTGAGGTCTGCGAAAATGAAGGAAAACAAACAAAGGAAGGGGTGATCCCACAATAGTGGTTTACAATTTTTGGCCAAATTGGACACTGAAATTATTATTTTTAACTAAATCTTCACATTCGGGCACCTATAGCAGCTAAACCATGAAGGATTTGAAGATGATGCAAACTAGAGTCTCGTCATATTTTGTTTGTAGATTCTAAAAATATTTTTTTCAAAATTTTTGGAACTAGATTGCGCTTCTTTTACCATCTCCCACAAAAACTGGTTTTTTTTTAGAAAACAACATTTTTAAAAAGTGACGCACACCAGATAACGTATAACTTTTTTTCCATGAAGGATAAAATTCTAATTCTTTCAAATTTAGATTCTTAACTTTGATATCTAGTGCTTCCACTTGGTTAGACAATTTTTTATTGAATATTTTTTCTTTAATCAAGTTTCGAAGTCAAACCAATTACAATTCAGATAGAGCGTGACCGTATAACGCATAACTTTTTTTGTGTATATCAAAATTCAAATTTTTTTTGTGTTGGATCAAGGACTTCAATATCTGGTGCACTCATATTTTTTATTTTTATTTTTTGATAATTTGCTATTTTTCCACATGTGCAGAATAGAGACCTTTTGTTTTCGATGAAAAACCTATGTTTAATAAAACTAAAAAAAATACATAATAAAACCAAAACATATTAAAATTATATTCGTTGGATAGCTCGTTCAGAGGACTACCTAATTCTAGTTGGGTTTGTGAGGATTCCTCCATTTTCATTCTCAACCTGAACTCCGAAGTGCAAAAATTTAGGTTTTTTGTGTGTCTCAGGGAGGGGATGAGGATTTAGGGGGGTTCGTATGAAACCCTAGGGGTTCAAGTGAACCCCTAGGGGTTTATTTGAATCAGGGTTTGCTTGAACCTTGGTTGGAGCGAACCTCTTCAAGGGGGTTCACTCGAACCCCTTTCATATGCATTTTTTTTTTTTTGGCGACAAAAAGTTTGATCGAACCCCTTTTTGGTTCAGTCGAACTTCTAGGTTCGTACGAACCTCCAAAATCACTTTTTTTTCCATGGGGTTGTTTTTTCTTAGTTTTCCTTCTTCCATCAAATTGTAAACCACTATTGTGGCTTCACCTGAAGGAAAAGCAAGGAGGAAGAATTTTCATTCGCACCAAAGACTTGCAAACATTTAAGCATAAGAAGCAATCTTTGGAGGAATCTTGGAGAATTGGGCATTAAATTTGGAGTCTATAAAGCGGGTGATCCCATAATAGTGGTTTACAATTTTTGGTCAAACTCGACACTGAAATTATTATTTTTAACTAAATCTTCACATTCGGGCACCTATAGCGGCTAAAATGTGAGGAATTTGAAGATGGTGCAAACTAGAGTCTCATCAAATTTTGTCTATAGATTCTAAAAATATTTTTTTCAAAATTTTTGGAATCAAATTGCACTTCTTTTCCATCTCCCACGAAAATAGATTTTTTCAGAAAACAACATTTTTAAAAGTGACGGACAGATATAGCATAACTTTTTTCCATGAAGGATAAAATTCTAATTCTTTTTAAATTTAGATTTGTAACTCTGATATCTAGTGATTACACTTGGTTAGATAGTTTTTTATTGAATATTTTTTCCTTAATCAAGTTTCAAAGTCAAATGAATTACAATTCAGACAGTATTTGTATAACTCATAACTTTTTTGTATATGTCAAAATTTTATTTTATTTATTTTGTTGGATCAAGGACTTCAATATCTGGTGCAATCATATTTTTCAATTTTTTTTTGATAATCTTCTATTTTTCCACATGTGAAGAACAAAGAAATTTATTTTCGATGAAAAACTTATGTTTAATAAAACTTAAAAACAAATACATAACAAAACCAAAACATATTAAAATTATATTCATTGGATAGCTTGTTCTGAGGAATACCATAATCATTTGAAATAAATTTTAAATGAATTCATTTGATCCCCAAAATCTAAATCAAAAGTGATTTTTTATCAGCATTTTGATAGGTGTAAAGGAGACGCATTTATAGGTATGGTTTAAAACTAGCGAGGTTCTATCCAAGGGGGTTTGATCTAAGGTGATTTGATCAAACCCTCTTCAATTGGAATCCTTAAAATGGAACTTTTTAAGGCTTAAATCATTATATTTTCTAAAAATATGTGATTTCAGTTAAAATTCGTTCCTCTCAGGAATTGTAAACCACTATTATGACAACACCCAAGTGTTTTTAAATTCTTTGAGCCTCCATTTTATGCTTTAGTTTTCTGTTTGAGATCAACTCACATATTTTTTTTGGGGGCTCTTAAAAAGAACACTTCAATTTCTTGTTACAAAAGGGCATGCATTTCTTGTTACAAACTTACTAGAGTTGGTTTTTGAATTTAACAATTGAACAAGGAAAAATTTCACATTTCCTTTGGTACTATAAAAAGAAGTCATTATTTTTTTGTGGGTTTAAAATGAATGTGTTTATTTGTCTTGTAATTACTTACCCAAGGTAATATCACTAAAAGGACATATGTGCTTCTCTCATGCCTCACAACGATCTTGAGAATCAAAAGGCCTTTTGGTGATCTTAAGTGAGGTAAAGTAATTACCTCCATATCTCATCTTGGGATTAAAATTGAACAAAACATCTTGCGAGTGTGAGTGGAACATGTTGTGTGTGTTCTCCCTTTGTTTCTAAACAAAGGTTCATCAAACTATGAATATGCTTTCTTACTTTTTTTTTTATCTTAGAGGGCCTACCTTGGGAAAAAGTACTCACCCAAGGGAATGGCTCAATCGGTAACACTCTAAAGCCAAGAGTATTTCTAGTTGGGATATAAAAGTGGGTACTGGAACAAAGGCCAATATCACGTGGTTGGCTCCGACAAGAAGGGAAGCAATGGTCTCTCACCTCGATGGTTCAACTCCTACGAATGGAAAGTCCGAATTAAAACCCTTTTTGTAGAAAGGCCAAAATCCCTATCTATTTGTTGGTGCAAGAATGGTCATTCTGAAGTTGCCCCACACTTTTACAGTTTTTAGTAGAAATGGAAAGTATGGCATGGGAGTTTCATGGGTACTGATGCTTGGCTGCCACGAGAAGTGAGTGTTGTGGAGGGGAGCCAGTGGGGTCAAGCATCTAACCATTTGCTAAAAATAAGCGTAGCTAGACTTGTCCAAGTGGGGGCTCAACAAATATAGTCATTCACATCCATGGGATTGTGCTTGTTCTTGAAATCCAATCACATTGCTTGATTGAAAACATTGGAAACCAACATTCAACATGAGCATCAAATCTCGAACCCTTTAGGAGAAGCAAATATCCTTGAATGAATTCACATGCTATTGCTTGCCCTTTGGATTCTCATCCTTAGAGGCTTCTAAGTATTTGGATTTCATCTCAATTTTCTCCTACTAAGGTCAACATTAGGAAAAAATTTCCTTGATTTTATAGATTTCCACATAATGGACTTTGTGGGATGAAAGAGAATTAGGACATTGGACATCTAGTTTCAAAAGTTAATCAAGAATCGTTTGTGGTAAAAAAAACTCATTAAGAAAAGTTAAATCAATTGGACCCCACACATGTGCTTGGTGTCTTTTGGTCATATGGCTTTCATGCAAACATTGGTCTTTTGGTTTTGAACTACTCTTAGAGAAAAGCATGTTCTTCACTATCTTGATCTAGTAAACAAGTCCTTCTTAGGTTCATTTAGGATCAAATCAAACTCTTCATCCATCCCAAACATCTATCAAAATCTCATCCCACAAACAACTCTAGAGCTTTGGAAACATCATTATCTGGACTTGGGTACATCCTTAAACCAAATCAAAACCACTTGTTTAGTTAGGTGTGTTTGGATGAATCCTTCCACACACACTTAGTTAAATTATCACCTCTTTGAACAAGTTTATCCTAAAGATCACATCTAACATCTTAGGGTTTACAAGTTCATTATCTAATCAAACCAATCAAAATAAAAATCCTAAAGTCTAGCATTGATCCAAAGTTCCTAAATGTTCAACACCCATATCATTCACCCCTTTCATCATTCATCTCATCATTGGTCCTAAACACCTTAGAGGTCACTTTTGCAACAAGGTCAAAACACAAGAAGATCATGAATATAAACTTGATCCATACATCATAAGCGGTCTAAACCAACCAATCTATCAAAGTCTTACAATGCCAATTGATTATCAACACTCACATTTATACAATCCGTACATGGGATCATTATCTCCTACAAACCTCGATGGTACAAAAAATTTGAGTATGCCCAGTCAAAAGTTTGGAACACCTTTCCCGATGATAGATTTAAATCTAAGACCAAACCTACCAATATATCAACCAAACACCCAATGCATGAGTATTCCACAAAACAACATCATCCCACCAAATCCATGCATGCCAAGTACAAGTTTTCCAAACATGAACATTTCAAATCCACACTTGACAAACTTTGGGATAGATATGCTCACAAAACACACAAATGTTGTTCAAATTCCAAACAAGATGTTAATGACTCCATGTATTGATCCAAGTCAAGGTAATGTCATGCAAAATCAAAGTTACCTAAATCAAGGCAATGTGATTCCCAATCACAACAATGTTCAATTGCAACCTACAATGCCAAATCTAAACATCATCCCAAATCAGAACATTGTCCAAAATCATTTTGTCCATAATCCCATTCAAACACCACAACTGCACATTCCAAATCCACTTGAACAAAAGAATCAAACATATCAAGGGAGTCAAAATCAAAATAGAGATTCTCTAGATCAACTTGCTTCACTTTCCAAACTAATTGACTTATTGAGCCAAGAGATATCTTCACTCCAAAATCAATACACTCTTCCATTGGTTGAACCATGTCATCAAAGCATGGAGTTGTGTCCACAACCACATCAAGAACAATATCTCTAGTTTCAAGAGGTTGGATATCAAAATAAACACCATCAACAACAAACTCAACCTCCATGTCTCGAAGATCAATCACCACATCTCAAAGATCAATCACCACATCTCCAAAATCAATCACCACAAGGTCAATTTAAAGTACAAGTCTCATAGGGTAATAGACGAAAATACACACCACTTGGGAAACCAATCGAATTGATTATGCAACAATTGGTAAATGAGAATCTCATCAAGCTCCCCATCTATGGGAACTATGAAGAAGCCCTATTTAAACCACCAGGGTATAACGAGGAGCACCGTTGTGATTTTCACAAAACAAAGGGACATGCCACATCAAGTTGTATTCGACTCAAAAATCTCATCCAAGAGCTCATTGATCAAAAGATAATTACTATTGGGGATAATGATGAAGATTCAACCACTGGCGATAGCATTAACAATCTCCCTATCACAATTTTAGAAAATAATGATCAAAATCTATCCATCAATGAGCACCTTGAAGATATTTCTACCTCATCCGAAGGTCAAATCAACATATATCAAGAGTCACTTTTTTCAAAATCCACCAACAATACCCAAAAATGATCCAATTTATGAAATGTCAACATCATTTGACCCTATGGTTGAAGACATTGACAATCCCTCTACCACAAATGTTGAAAAAAATGTTCAAGATCTCTCCATTAATGAGCACATTGAATATGTTTTTACCCCATCCAACGATCAACTCACCATACATCAAGAGCCACTTTTTAGTGATCTTTTTCAAGGAGTGTTAGAATTATTTGATCATATTGACATAATCTATGATCCATTGACCAATGATCATATTGAAAATGTCTCTACATTGCCTTATGAGTTAGAGGAAATATCTCAAGAATTTATTCCAAAGCATGATCAAAATCTTTCAGCAAGGTCTAGCAATGGTTCTTTCCAAGACATGTTGACACCCTTTGACCTCATGGTTACAGATACTGAAGAGAACCTCAGCTCGGCACTTGATCCAAGTCCACCTAGAGATCAAGAGGATATTGAGCCACTTCCCATTCCTAATGGAGATATCCAAGAAACCTTTATAAGCAATCCATCCTTTGAAACTGACCCATGTCAAAAACTTGATCCAAAGCATGTCGAAAGAAACCCTGAAATCATTCAAGATCAAGAATTTGTATCCCCAAGCTACTACAATGATCTATTGGACACTCTCCTATCTATACAAGATGTCACAAATGATGATCATACCCACATAACACATAATCCTCCATCTACCCATGAGATGCTTTTTGTGGATGGACACATAGATGATCTTCATTCAGAACATGATTCCTTTACTCCTGATATTATTACAAAAAAAGAGTAGGCTATTGATTCCTACAGTCAAACTAAGTTGTCAACATCAGGATCAGATATATCCCAAATTCAGACTGGGGACATCATGTATGAAGATATCCAAAATTATCCACGCAAGGAAACAGGTCAGACAGAATAGGATATTCTAGAGTCAGGGAAGCAACAAATTGAAATAACGTCATCTGTAGTGTTCATTTATTAGAGAATGCTTACTGAACAAGACATCTCAAAATAGGCAGAACCAAAGAAAAAAGGTGCTACTACCACCATACCAGGGGAAAATTTGTCTCAGGAAAATTTCAACATAGGGAGCACAAAGAATCCTTATGATGAAATCGATGCCAATACAACAACCAACCATTCCATGAATCTTCATCCACCCATCACTCCATCCACAAATTGGGACCAACATCAGAAGAAAGATTTGAATCAAAGCACAAAGAATGTTATCAAAGCAAAAGAAGCCAAGGAGCATAATGGACAAATCAAATACACATGGATACCAAAGAATATAAAGAAATATTATCCCTATCAAACTCCATTAGTCAAAGAAACTATGGGGAAAAATAAAAATGGGAAAAGTATCCATCAAATATGTCCACAAAATCAAAAGAAGGCTTTTCAAGCAATGTACAAAGTATATCAAGCTGTTGGTCCTAATTCCCTTCACACCTTCATATCCACCCATCATTGCTCGTCTTCCCAAGTTTGGAAAGTCAAAGGTTCCAAACTATCAACCAATCCATCTTTTATTCCTAAACACACTCCATCCACGACTCCATACATGATATCCAATTTTCACATTAAGCATGTACTGGAAGCCACCTTTCATCATAAGGATTCAAAAGGCACTCTATCACGATGTGTGTACAAAGACAAAGTTAACTTCAGTATCAACAAAGCAGATCATGAATCTCAAAAGTTGTATTCAAGTATACATATCTTAGCAAAGCAACTTCTTCAAGCAGGATATCAATGGCACATTATGATAGAAGCATCTACATTGACACTATGAGGTGGTTCAACATGAGCTTAAAATCTTTCAGAAAAACCAAAAAAATCAAAAAATATGAAAATCCAAAAAAAAATCAGAAAAAAGGATTGAAAATAGTAAAGAAAAAAATTGTTCTCTAGTGAAAACCGCATGGGTGGCGCTTTGAATAGGTACCATGATGAAAACCTAGAAAATAGGTGTTATGTGTAGAATCGAGCATCTACATGTGCTAGTTCAGGTAGAAGCATCTCATCCTATCCATAATAAATCTAGCATTCCATCCATCTTATCCATAATAAATCCATTCATACATGAACCATTTATCCAATCCATTCGCATATATCTGCATCCATAGTCCAAGTTATCTTGATCTTGACAAAGTTTGGTACACACTTTATGCTTTCTTATGGTAAACATCTTGACATGAGTCATTTTCATTAATCATATCCTACCCAACATTATCTAAGCCATGAAGCATTATCGAAATAACCATCCTCTATCAGAACACCTTATCTTATTGCAAGATAATCCATATCCATCCATCCACACATCTATCCAGGCATCCACCCACGACATTCTATACATCGCTAGACATTAGGGGCCGAACGCAAAATTTTGCTTCAGAATAAATCTTGATCTATATCCTCCAACTTATGTGGTGATCCGAACATTGGTAAATGTAAAATCAAATTGGTCAAACATTTGTGATCCAAAATCCAAATCACTAGCCCATGGCATATTTTGACGAGAAGATGTTCCTTATCAAGCTTCATTGAACATCATTCCAAACAATCAATATCATTCACATCTAACACATACTTCAATGTCACAACAAATCATTCATACATCTTTTGTTTCAAACCAAGCTTCAAAATCTTGATCGATCAAATCCAATCAATCCATCATCATTTTGGGATATCTTTCCCAGTCCTTGTGTTGCTTAACACTATCCTTGCATTGTTATGTATCATCAACAATGTTATCATCATCAATCCTGATCAATCAAATCCAATCAATTCTTCATCATCTTGGGATATCCATCCTAATCCTTGTGTTGCTTAACACTATCCTTGCATTGTTGTGTATCCTCAACAATGTTATCATCATCAATCTATCTATCCGATCAATCAACCTTAGCTTGGTTTTCAAAAAAATCCCAAATAGAGCAGTGATATCATCACACACATCCTTATCTAAATCGTCAAAATCATGCAAAAAATCCAAAAACATTAGAAAAGCATAAAATCCAAAAACATTCAAATCATATCAAAAATCCAAAAAACAAGTCAAAAAATAGAAAACGTAAAAAACATGGAGAAACTATGTCATCTGAGCTTAAATGTAGGCAAGGCTAATCTTTGATCAGCCCCCGAGACATCAAAATCCTAAAACATTCATAAAATCTCATAAAATCCGAAAACATTCAAATAACCCAAAAAGCCAAAAAATAGCCTCAAAACATTTCAAAAACTCCAAAAACATCCAAATATCTGAAAAAAAATCCATCCATCCCCATCTCGCTTTCACCCACAATAATCTCATCCATAATAAATCGATCATCATCTTTATCCTTTGGCAAAACAAATAGAAACAAGCATAACAATCAGCAAAAACAAACTTCAAATGCAAAATCAAAATCAAAGCAACAAACCCTTAAACGCAAAATCAAACTCTTCATCATTCGTAAACATGTCAATCAACCTTATATCAAAAGCATATCAAACAACTTATCAACCCATCATCATCCTATACAATGCATGCCCTAGGATATATTGTTCTGACAATGGGCATGTCATTTTGGATATCACTTTGGATACTTACCCTAAATAAAATGCATCCCCTTGGCTAGAGGTATGAAGAACATTGACTTGTTTGTGTGCTTGGTCTTTTCTTTTTTATTTATCTTATTGCACTCATTCCAATGACCTCTCATGATGTCTAATCAAAGCGATCTAGAGAGAAATGAATGGGGCATTGATCATTATCTATTGTCTGTTATGCTTTTTGGATGTTCTTGTAATATAACTTGGTGAATACTTGCTTTGTTAGGTATGTATGGAGGGTGTTTTGGGCAGCTTGTTGACTATTGCATTGATAGGTTATACCTTTTCGTGTTTTGGTCTGAAATGTTTGAAACTTCTGAAGTGCATCCTAGCAAGGTTTTGTATGTTAGGGGTGAACAAGAATACTCCTATCTATTTGTCAAGTCAAAGTCCATCACACTAGGTACAACACCATCTTGGTTCTTTATACCTTGATGCATCATGCCTATGTGTGTTATCAAACATAAGGTAAGTAGCCCTTTTAAAGTCCGAATTCCTAATAAGAAAATCATCTATCTCTCATCATCATCTCTAATAAAGTTGGCTTGTTGAATCTTCTTGTCATCATCTCATTTCTTCCTTTCCACATTAACATCATACCAGAATAGTTAATCATCATCACCAGTGCATCCATCCTGCATCCATAAATCATTAGCATACATAAGTCTCATAATCATAACATATCACATCATCCATCAAATCCGTCTCATTTGCATCATCATCACAACCATCCATATGTCCATTTTGAACCTCTTTATCGTGAGATCGACCCTCAAATCGAATCTTTTCGCTCGATCTCTCGAGGGAACAATGTACGAATGTACTTCTTTCCGCTGAGGCATCTGAAAAAATCAATTTTTTTTTTAATTTTGATTGTGGTAAGTTTATTCTTTGAACCAACGCAGTAAGTACATTGCTTCAAAGAGGGGAAAAATGTAGACATGCAAAATTGACATCATGCATCTAATCCAAATTCACTAATTCCATGTCATCCTGTTATCATCATTTTCCCTCTTTAATTAAATAAATCATCTTTTGTTTAATTAAATCCCGAGTCATACTCCTTAAATTAAATAAATCAATTTTATTTAATTATCTTCAAATGTTCCTCATTTAATTAAATAAATCAAATTTATTTAATTAAATTACTAATGCATCAATTTCCTCCCATTTGATTTAAATAAATCCAAGTATCTAAGTCAAAAAGTCAAATCACCTAATCATCATCTTAAATTTTAATCAAACCATGATTAATGCTAATCCTAATCCTCTTTTATCTAGATTTTGCAACTTGTGCTCATAAATCAATTTAATTGATTTATTAATTCATCATTTTCATTCAAAATGGCATCTTTGAGGGAATATTCTTCCAATTTGAATTTTCCCTCCCACATGTCTTTTCCCTTCCAACATAGCATTAACTCCCCTCTTACATGTCCCCCCATTTGGCATTTAAGACTTTTCTTCTCCCTCCAACAAGCCATCTTTTGAATTTCAAATCTCCCCCTCTTTGGCACATTGACCAAGATGTCCACATCCTTCATCCTATCACATCTTGACAAATGGAATCTTGTCATTGGTTTGTCTTTTGTCCCACATTCTTCATATCCCGCATTTTTCTATCATTCTATTCTATAAATAGAGACTCTCTCTATTTTTTTAATCCTCCACAACTTAAGACACAATCTTAAGCATTTGAATCTTGTTCATCATATCATCCTAGAGCTTGTCAAGGGTTGGGAAAGGGCTTCTTTCCATAGAAGGACCAATTCACTATGGGGTTAAGCCACAATAGTGGTTTACAATTTTTTTGAGGAAGGAAATTTGATTCTTTTGTGTTTCCACAATGTCAAGGGGTTTGGTCGAACTCTCTAGTTCGCCTGAACCAGATTTGGTGTTCGATCAAACACATGGGTTTGGTCGAACCACCTGTTTGACCGAACCCCCAACCATATGAATAAAAAACTATATTTTATGGGGTTCGCTCGAATGGGTGTTCTATCGAACCCCCTGAAATAGGGCATAAAAAATAAAAGAAATCGTCACTGTCGCATTATGTGTTTTCTCTGTCCTGTGTATACAGCGAATGGCGAACCCGAACATGAACAACAAACCAAATGGAAAACAAAACTCCCAAGGGAAAAATGTGCACTAGCTCAAGCCATAGTTCATCAACCTGACCTCCATAGCTCACAGGTTGGTTAACTTTGAATTTCGTACATTTCTAATTGCATTTGTTTGAGAAATTTTTAAACCCTAAAAGTGAAATGTGAAATGTTTCAAATTTGTAGATTTCAAACTACACTTCTTTGTTTGAAATTGCATTTTCTTGAAAGTTTCTAAAGCCTTTTCAACAAACACTATTTCTATCATGCTTTGATGAATGTTCATACCCTATTCCAAAGCTCCAATTTTGGCATGGGAAGGGAGTGTTGAATAAATGGCGTTGCAGTTGCTTGAAATATTTTACAAACCTATTTCTAAACTCTGTCAAGAAATTAACGTGCCTTGTCTATGCTTCCAAATTTTGCATAAATTTCTACCAGGGCACCTCCAATTGCATTTTCTTTAATGTTTCTAAAGCCTTACCTAAACATTAATAGATTTATTTGAGGCATTATATCAAACAGTTCATGGTAATTTCTTTTTGGTTATATTTGTTACTAAAATTATTGTTGATAACCATATATCTTTATAATTTTGTATAGGATGGATTATTTTGTTCAACCCACAATAATGAATTATTGGTAAATAAAAATATGAACCATAATAGTGACTATTTCCCTCATTGAGGTTGATAAGTTATGCTAATGATTGTGGTATGTTCAAGTATAAATAAGAATATGATCCCTAATTGGTAAGATTTATTAATGCACAACCTCTCTAATGGGTATAATTTTTTGAGGGATTTGAAAAAATTAATCTAGAACCATTGGAGCTAAACATATTATATTACACTCTAACAAAACTTCAATTGGAACTTAGGTAATCTAGACTATTTATAAAAATGGGGAATTATAGTTATTCCCCTACAAGTTTTTATATTTGTAAATCCTTGCAATGAGGGTTATAGTTATCAATATGAAATTATAAATTGGTAAAAGGTATAAAGTGGTAATCAATTAGAATTAAAATGAAAACATTGGTGAAGGTTTATCTAATTATTTTTTATATATAGGACCTTTAGAAAAATGGGCCTCATTCATGGTGGATATGACACCAACAAAGAAAGCTAGGGAGCATGGTGATTATGATGTGAAAGTGTCATACCTAGAGCTATGAAGTACAATTAATATATTTTATATCTTAATCTTAATATAATTAGGTGCTTCTTACTATTTTGTATCACCTTAGATAGTTTAGAAATTCAACTTAACATTTAAATCCTTGTTAAAAGAGGTAGTGTTGAGTTCTGTACATGTCCCAAAGATAGTTTATAAATGATACCATTCCAAAAGTATAATTTAGGGTGCATACAATGGAAACTTGGATAAAATTCTTCATATTTTGCCTTTGAGTCTTATGACATTACTCCAAAAATGGTTGGTTCTAAATGTATGAATCGAAGAATAAATTTATAGGAAAGAAACTAAATTGTTTGAATGAAATGTATAATAAAATAGTTATATTAGGATTAGAAGGGATGAAGTTATTATTAAATTTTCTATTTTACAACTCAAAAGAGAATAAAGAAAAGGGTGTGCCTTGTTTGTTGTTAATTTTTATTTAGTAAAAGTGAATGAGAACTGAAGCACTATAAATCTGCAAATGAACCAATCTTAAACACTCATTAGTGGGGTTAGTTTACACATGCAAATCTATGAATACCTCTATGAAATAACAATGCCATGCTTCCAAGATGCAAACAAATAACTAAGATCAAATAAACATATAGAAGCAAGCCAAAGTACCTATTCCATATTGGATTGGTGTCAAATGTGCCAATGACCCTTTCCCAATCCTTGCTAAAACTGAAATGATGAGATGCAATGGTGATGAAGAGCAAAATTAGTTCTCAAACCAAGAGAGTAACTTTGCATGAAGATGTAGATAGGTTTGATGAAGAATGAGGCCTTTATTTATAGATTATTTTGATGAGAGAAATGGCCAAATGGATGAATGTGGGACAAAGATTTAGCTAATGAGATGAGGCCACTTGTCCACTTGTGATAGGATGAGGAATGTGCAAGGTTTGGGAAATGTGCCCAAGAGAGGGAGATTTAAAATTCAAATTGTGAAATAAATGAGAGGGGGACATGAAAATGAGAAGTTAATGCAATGTTGGAAGGGACAAGTCAACTTGTCATCATTTTCAAACTTGAGGGAATATTTTGTTTTTTATGCCAAGTTGAAAGAAAATAAGGGTTTTAATAAATCAATAAATTGATTTATTTGTGCAAGTGGGAATATCTAGAGGATGTGATGGGTGGTTAGGTTAGGCTAGTTAGGATTAGATTAGCTTAATGATGATTAGGTGAGTTTGATCCATTTTGAATTGAATATTTGAATTTATTTAAATCAAGAGGAATGGAAAATGCATTTGGGATTTAATTAAATGAATGTTTGATTTATTTGATTAAAAGGTTGATGATAAAGTTTATTTAATTTTAAATTAATGACCTTAGGAGATGGAAATTAATGAGTTTACCTGATGAATGGATGAAGGTGAACTTGATTAATTTGATGAGTGGATGAATGTGAAACCTTGTTTACTTGATGAATGGACCTAATTGAATGCATAATGTTAATTTTGCATGTCTACATTTTGCCCCTCTTTGAAGCAATGTACTTGTTGCATTGGTTCAAAGAATAAACTTGCCGTGATCGAAATTCAATTTTTTTTTGATTTTTTTGGGTTGCCCCAGTAGAAACAAATACACTAGTACATTGCCCCCTCGAGAGATCGAGCGAAAAGATTCGATTTGAGGGTTGATCTCATGATAAAGAGGTTTAAAATGGATGGTTATGGATGATAATGGAAATGAGATGGTTTTTTTTTAAGATGCTTAGAATAACAAATCTATATTATCTTAAACAACTTAAATGATGATATGATGTGAGATGGATGAGATTGATGATGTGATATGCCATGATTATGAAAATGTATGATTTATGAAAATATGGTGATTTACGAGATGCTTAGACTAACAAATCTATATTATGATGATGGTATGTTGTGATTATGCAAATGTGATGATTTATGAGATGCTTAGACTAACAGATCTATATTATGATGATGGTATGCTGTGATTATGCAAATGTATGATATGAAAATGTGATGATTTATGAGATGGTTAGACTAACAGATCTATATTATGATGATGATTATATGCATGTGAGATGATATGCAAAATACTGATGTTTTGTGGATGCAGGATGGATGCACTGGTGATGATGATTAACTATTCATGATGTGATGTTAGTGTGGAAAAGAAGAAATTAGATGATGACAAGAGGATCCAACAAGCCAAATTTATGAGAGATGATGATGAGAAATGATGATGATAGATGGATGATTTGCTTATCAAGGATTGGGATTTTAAAAGGGTCACTTCCCTTATGTTTGATAACACACATAAGCACGATGCATCAAGGTATAAAGGACCAGGATGGCTTTTGTCATTTGTTTGCATTTGGGAAGCATTGATGTATTATTTCATAGAGATGTTATTTTCTTTGTTTTAAACTAACCATGCTAATGTGTGTTGGAGGTTTTAGCAATTTGCCATGTTGATGGAAAATGCTGATTTTAATAAATCAATAAATTGATTTATTGGTGCAAGTGGGAAAATCTAGAGAATGTGACATGCATTAGATTATATTTAATCCCGATTTAGTTAATTAAAAAGAGGATTAGGTGATTTGACCTTTTTGCTTTAGATGTAAAGATTAAACTAAACCAAAAAGGAGATGAAAGATGATAAAGGTTTAGTTAAATAAATATTTGATTTATTTAGTTAAGGGGGGTAATTATAAGATTAAATTAAATAAAGTTGATGACCTTTAGGAGATTGAAATTGATTTACCTGATGAATGGATGAATGTGAATTTGATTTATTTAATGAGTGGATGAATGTGAATTGAGTGCACGATGCTAATTTCACATGTCTACAAGAACCATTAAAATGAAAATAAACCTCCATTACAAAAGTCTTAGGATGTCTTTCCTAGAATGAACTCCTCATGTTTCCTCCTAAATGGGTGTTTTGTTTTTTAATAGAGTTCATGCATGAATTAGCCCCTATATCTAGAGATCCCTATCGAACAAACACTTCATATTTGCATGAATTAAAGGATTTCCTAAATGACATTTTAAAGAAAGGATTTATATGTTCTAGTGTCTTGTCATGGGATGCTCCAACTATTTTTATGAAAAAGAAAGATAAGACACTTTTCCAAGTTGTCTTGATTATGTATGTTCAATAAATAAACAATTAGCATTAATATCCACCACCTAAAATAGATGACTTATTTTACTAATTGAGAGGGGTGGCCATATTTTAAAAAACAGGTCTAATATTCAATTACAATTAGCAAAGAATAAAGGAGGAATACATTCATAAAACTACATTTAGAACTAGGTATAGGACATCAAAATTATATGTTTGAGGCAATGCATATAAGACACCCATATACAAAATAGTACAAAAGAAAGAGAAAAAATGTAAAGAATGCACTTGTAACCTATACTTGCTCGAGCATTAAAATTTTGAAATTAAACATGAAGAATAATAGGATTTATAAATTAAATACATGAGGCTATTATATAATATCAAAAAAGACTATTTTAAAGTTTAAATTTATATTTTAATTTTAGGGTAAATACTTTTGATTGAGTTTATGAATTAGAAATAGAAATTTTGAAAGGGCCCCACCCTTTTACAAAGACCAATAAAGAGACAAAAAAGATCAATCATATTGGCATGGAACAACAACAAGAAAAATATAGTTGTAAGTTAGAAAAATAACATCCAATTAGAAATACTCCACCAATAGTGGCAATGTATCTAATAAAGAGGGTCATTTTCCCAAAAACATTAGTAGATCTATCATTTCACAACTTGAATCCAAAATTCTTCAAGGAACTATATCTTATTGTCAACCTTATCCTTTTCCATGAATGAACCTAGTTCCTTTGTAATGGAGTTTCCATCTTTAGTTTCCAAACTTGAGACCAAAGGGAATAAAGGGTTCGTATAATCTTCTAAACTTGAACCTTCTTCATATTTTAAATTATTAGAAGGAATACCAAAAGGTGAATGTTGCAATTCAAGAGAACGGTAGAGGCAATCAACTCCAACTAATCCATCTGTAACATGATTCTTGTCTCTACCAATCTCCTCTAAATTTCTCTTGACAAGGCCTTCTAAATTAGTCATGTCTACAAGAGGACCAACCACCCCTTGATTATGCTCAAAGGGAGCCTCAACCAAATCCTAAGGTAAACAAGGCCCCATCTCATCCTTATGCATTTTGTTCAACCTTGCCTTCCTCTAAAATTCCTACACCTATAAAATACATAGCTATCTACACATGACAACATGGTGAAAACACAAGAAAATCATATAGCATGACATGTTGAACCCAAATAACCAAATTCAAAAATAATTTAATGTATAAGTATAAATAGTTTGATGGTAGAATCTTTATACATATAAAAATATGATAAATGTGTGATTTTTTTTTTTTTAATCTATAAATTTTTGATGTGCTTGGTTGTATAATTGAGATGATTCACTCATAATGTAATGATAAAAATTTAGTATGCATGAAAGAAATATTTTCGAGAAATCAAGCTACCATTCTACATAACTCTCATGGAAATAAGAATATTATTTTATTTTAACTAAAGAAATTGTGTGTACTCTATCTTGAAAATTACTAATTAATTTTGAATTGTATACTTATAATTTAAAATAAGAGCATCCTTTGTAACATGGAATATATAGGTTAATTAATGAAATAAAATATGTTTTTATATTAAGAAAAAATTACAAATATATGGAACTCATACATTGAGAAATTGACTAAGACAACTCTGTATGAGAATTAAGATGCTTGAATAATCTATATACCTTCTTTCAATAATTAACATTATAAATTAATACTTGGATCATATTGTATAATCACACTAGAAACTAACAATGGAAGATTAAGAGTCTCAACTAAGAATTCCACCTTATAGATAACATTCGTACTAGAATCCAACAACTAAAGACCAAATTTCATAAATAAAGTTCATGTGTTATATATCAGTCCTTTGAGGGGTCCACAAGTACCATGAGCCTTTTGAAATCCTTCTCCATCTAAATGCATCCATTCCAAGACCATTGGGAGGTGGGTATCCCAAGTTCCTTAATTTCTTGTAGGAATTTAATCAAGAGTAGGACATTGTGACTTTGGCATGTAAATTTAAATCTGAATGCCCATCCAAAAAATACAAATTTAATAACTAAATTTAATTCAAAAAGTGGCCCGCCATCTATGGCCTTCTATAAACTTCTCAAAGATGTCATTCCCATAAATGATAAATTAAAAGTTAAGTTATGACTTCACCAAAATGACATGAAATTATCTTTCTAAGATGTCATATTTGCATAAATCCCTCAAATAAATTTTTAACTAATTTTAAACACTCAAACAAATACATATATATGAATATATACTTCATTTATAAATTCTTGGAATATATCAATCTATCACAATTAAATTCTTAGACATCATGCATAATATTTTTGATGTATTCACAAAGCCACCTAGGGTCTCATAAAACTTGAGTAGGTGAATACCAATATGCATATCTAATGGTGGGGTAAATGGAGGGGGATTAGGAGCAAGCTCATATATATCTATTACTTATTTTGCAATCTAATATATTGGTTGGAGAGGTTGCATTTGAATAAGAGTGAAGATAAGGTCTATTAAAATATGACTCACTATCTTCTATATTCTTAGGATTTTGGAGTTTATCAAAATATCCTTTGTTGATCTCAACCAATCTTTGCTTCAACTTTCAAATCATCCACGCAATCCTCCCTGAAATATTCAATATGTGAAACATAATTATGAGGAAGATACAAATAATCCTTGACATAGCTTTTTGTATCAAAGGATAATATGGTTCTATAATTTTAAAGTATTTCCAATTTTGAAATCTAAATACAATCAATAATCTATTTAATCGAGCAATAATCATAATTTTAAGGCAAACATAAATTACTTGAATCTTTTTAAGGTCTAGATCATTAGATTCTACTTACTCTAACTTAAATTTTAAAAAAACATTAAAATCCACAAAACAAATTTCAAAGACATAATAAATTATTACAATATTATTTAAAATCAGACATACAATGAAGACATGTTATAGTAATAAATGTTCTGGAAATTTTAAATCTGCTGAAAAGCCTTAATAGTAGGATCCGGCTAGTTTTCTTATATCGTTTTATTTGGAGTGAGAGAATGTTGAATATTATAATTTTTTCAGGCCAATCTTTTGGGAACTGAAATTCACCATTCCTTAAATGATCCTTAGTTTTATTCATTATTTTTTTCATGATTCATAATATTTTTTGAATTTCTATTAGATCAAACTCAAAACAATGCTATAGATTAGGATTCTTGTCTTTATCCTACATTTCGGTCATGTTTGATTTTAGATTTATTATCATAATTAGAAGTTGTATAAATTGTTAAATTATATATTTTTTAACATATATAAAATGTATAGGATTAGTGAGAAATTTATAGCCAAGTATACAATGATATGAAGTCAAACTTTATGATTTGATTCTTAATAAATTAGTTTTTAAACGTTCAATTTAGCTTTGTACAATCTATAAGTTTTAAATAGTTTGATGGTATCTAAACTTTATACATATAAAATATGATAAATGTGTGATTATTTTTAGCGCTTAATCTATAATTTTGATGTTTTACTAGCTATATAATTGGAGATGATTTCGCTCTATATTAATGTATTCAGTAAAATTCAACTTCTCATAGCTAGATTTTTATAGCTAAATTCGATAAATTCATCCCACTCTTATAGGATTCTTATGGAATATTAATATTACAGATGGCAATTCTTAATTTGGAAACTTATCTTAACTAAATTTAGGGTTGATGAGAAATGAGAACTTTTTTTTTTCACTTACATAATCCTATTTTAGAGTTTCCATTTACATGCTAACAACTATTAGATTAGATATTTTCATCCC
This sequence comes from Sequoia sempervirens, assembly GCA_007258455.2. Lineage (NCBI taxonomy): Eukaryota > Viridiplantae > Streptophyta > Pinopsida > Cupressales > Cupressaceae > Sequoia > Sequoia sempervirens. Next base: position 196,382,899 of record VDFB02256132.1, read on the forward strand.
AAATTATTTTCAAATAGTTTTACACTAATCTTTCTTTTCTTATTCTTTCTTTCATTGTTTCATTTAAAATTTGAACCATTTAAGGATATGCTATGTTATATATTATAGTTGTCTTCCAATTCTTTTAAATTATTCCAACTACTCTCTGGTCTAAATATTTTTACGGTATTCAACCATGTCTAGGTACATTATGCCAACCCTATTCCCCTGGCCCAACACACTCATAGGCATTGTTCCTTCCTGTCTCATTCAAAGAGGTGGAACAACCAATCTTAGAGGTATCCTCATCCATAGGAGAGAGAAGGGAGCCATCAATATAGGCTCTAGTAGTATTCTAAAAATAGTAGAACTAGAAGCTAGAATCCTAACAATGATAGCCAAGTTGGATAATACACAAGTTTTCCTTTTCAAGGGATTGGGGAACACTTATTGGATGGGTATTGTTTCCCCTTCACCACATTTTGATTAGGATTAAGAATTGAAATAATAAAATTCTCAAATTGGTATAAGAAAAAAAAAATCCCTTAGTGGAGGGGAGCTCATTTTTTTCTCATGTGCAACTCTAATAATAGATTTCTTAAATTACATGAGTAAATGAAATGGGAAGCTAACAAGTCACATGCATCTAAGATTATTAATAAGATAAAAGTTATAGGATAAACAACATTTATAGTTTCTTTCTAGGATGAAATAAATAATCAAGTAGAAACATTTATATACTTGTGAGGAAATCATCTATATTTTTCCTTCCTCTTGTATTTAATTTATTTATGAGACTTCAAGCCCTTCATGGATAAACCACTTGTAGTAGCTCAATACCTTCCTCAATGGCTTTAAAGGTTAACCTTCTTACATTTTAACCAAAATTTTAATAACATTCAATTTTGTGTAATTTATGTCCACTATTATCATTTTAATTCAAAATAATGTAAGAAATTTATATATTTATTTAAAAATTAAAAAATCTTAAAATAATAGTTTTAAATTAATTGAAAACATGGTTGGACCCCTCTAATTTTGTGAAACTATTTCTTAAAATCTATTTTAGTTGAATTTTATATAATAGGCAAAGGAAGCCACATATGGCATTAAGACCTTCCTTGATGGTCTTTAAGTTAGGAAATTTTTAATTTCATTCATAGGTCTTGAGGTATTTTAAACAAAAGTTGTGTTTGGAAAAAGGTATTTGGTACAAACTCCCAAAAAAAATAATGTTATATGTTTATGCTATTAACACATGAAATTTTGGGCCTTAAAATAGCCACATCATCCCCATATTTTAATACAAATGAGACATTGAGGCTTTATGTCACTTATAGTAGATTTACAATTAGTTGATATGGTTGCATTTAGATCAATCGATATATCCTAATTTCTATCAAATCATAGGGTATCAATTTCAATAATTACACAATTCAAAGCACATACGATTTTTCATTTGCTAGTAGAGGGAACTATCTTATTATGCCATTAAAATAAAATATAGGTCCTCAATACTTTTCATCTTTATTTTCCATCATTGCATTGAACCTTATAAGGGACATCTTCATCTGTCTCATTTTCTTCTCTTATTTGTGCCTTCAATAATGATTGGATTGATTTTACATGATGACCAATGTTAAGTAATGATGCTTTGTGTGCAATCTAGTAATTTAAATTTTAGAACTATTTTAGATTATGTTTTAAATTTAAATTTTAGAATTGTTTTAGATTATTTTTTGTGTGCAATCTAGTAATTTGAATGTTTTGAAATTATTAAAAACTATGATAGATGTTGAATGTTCTTTTGTTAATGGTATGAAAATATTATTGATGAGTAGATGAATTATTACAACTGTTTTAGATTTGTATTCCCTTTATCTAGATATATTATTTACCAAGGTCTCATTGCTTTTTTAGGTGTATATACATATATATAACATGGAAAATGCAGATCATGTTCCACCTCCAGATTCTTTGTTTGTAAATACCACTAATGAGATTAAAAAATTGAGACTCATTCGCATATGGTGCAAACCCAGGGATATATTCTGAACCATGCATGTCAATATTACATAGTTTAGAATAACTAAGAGATGAACCTGAGAGGACTAGTGCATTTCCCCTAGATAGAGTAGCTACTATTCTTTCCCGCATGCGGGAAGAAGTACATGGTGATGTTCCCCTTAAACAAATATAGGATAATGTGACCAAAGAAATGATAAAAAACACTTGTTTTCCTTTTTATCAAAATATACATAAGGTTAGGGGATACTAGGTCACTAGATGTGTCGATCGTGCTATGGCTGAATTGATCTACCCATGATTTCTTGCAGCATATGGTCAATACCCAAACAATGACCAAATTCCATTATATTTTTTTCACTAGTTGTATGTTGAGGTCCATTTGGGCCTCAAAGTTAACTACCTGGACATTCCACCATATGCTAGTTAGGGGCGTGGTAGGATCGCTGATAGGCCCCCCTATCGTCGAGCAGATAGACCGGCCCCAGTGTTTAGGGCATTGGTTGGAAAGAGGTCTCCTACTCTCACCCCAGCTCTAGCCCCCATAACAGATGCGGTTGTCGTTGCTTCCCAAAAGGAAGCAATTGACACTGTAGGTGACATTGCAGTTGCCACCACTAGGATATTTGATGTCCAAACATTCCTGATCCATGCCATTTTCAGCACAGTGGACCACCATGGATCCTTTTACAATGGCCGACATCCCTACTCCTACACATTTTGATTCACTTATAAGAGATATGGCACGCATGACTCTGCATTGTTTTGCTGAGGACCTATTGGAGGCATATGTCCACATTGCATCAAACTATGTGATCGGTATAGAGCATGTCAGAGATCGTTTGGTACACAGATTCCATTCAGCTCTAGGATCCCATCACTCTCAGTCGACCACTAGTGCGCATCAGGATTCACCTACAATTCATTCGACAGTTGCACAGACTATGGGTTTTATTGATATGTTGATTGGTTTTGGTTCATTATCGCCGATGCCATCTCACCTTCATAATCCTCTACATCCATCATTTCTGGCACAACACGGGATAGATTAGATGGATGCAGATGTTGATTTGTTGCTTGAACATTTGGTGGATATGGTGGAGGCAACCATTTCAGAGGACTTAGGTCATCTGATATCAGATGATGTGCATGTGCATGTTTCAATTCTTTTTTTTTTTTTTTTATAATTTTTTTTTTAACTAGATATTCATGTAAGTCGATATATATGTATATATATTGTTACAAGTGGGCATACCTCATGTCACTCCTAGCCTTGGTCTAGATCGTGTACATGATCGATGTGGCTCTGTGGATGAATATGCTACCAGTGGACATGTGAGTTTTGAATTTTTATATATACACGTGTATACGTACATGCAATATTTATGTATGCATAGATCTAGATAGATATTTAAAAGCCACAGGTTCATTTTAAAATAAATTTCATAAAATTTATTTAATATATATGTATTTAACATTACGTACACAATTTTATTTGTAGGGCTTTCGGCTTACATCCTATGGAGCAAGACCTTGGATTCCCATTCGGATAGTTTGTTGACTAGGAGTGACATTCATATTAGGCCCTGTACACTAGATTTATGATCTTTACTACATGTATTTGCTTATATGATGATCTTTAGTAAATTCAAGATTTGATGATCTATAACTTACATTTTCTTATATGATATACATACATTTGCTTATTTGTTGATCTTTAGTATTTGGCATTTGATGATCTCTAATTTACATTTGCTTATATGATATGTACATACATTTTCTTATATGATATATACATACATTTTCCTCTGTGCTTATAACATGTGTTATGTTTATACATTGAATCTCTTTACATGTATGTACATGTGTTAGCTTATGGTTACATGTTTACACATGATATATGTATGCATTTGGTTTAAATATTCAATATACATACATGTTTGTTTATTTGATGATCTCTTACAACTTACATTTCCTTATATTCAATATATATTTGATCTTTAGTAGAATTTTAGGAAATCAATGCCACTTTATAATTAAGTTCATTCATGTTGATCACAATAATTTTTTTCAACATGAACCATTGAGTTGAGAACAAAATATAATCTTTTTTGACAAGTAACTTGAAATTCAATTCAAATTATACCTCTATTATACATTTTTGACACTTTAACAAAATTCTAAACTTACTAGATATGTTGTGCATACCTATGCATTAAATAACAACAAACTCCACAATGAAATAACTTGCTTGTTTACTACTTGATTCATTTAAACTAGGATCTAGTTATTCCATGTACACTAGAATAAATTTTTTTTCCCATCCCATATGCATATAAATAGAAGATTATTTTTCATTATTTTAGATATCAAATTGAAAGATTAATTCTCATTTATATCACTTGGAGCACAGATTTTGGAGAAGAGGTTTTTGCACATTTATCAAGGAGGCAAATATTGGAGAGACAACTTTTCATTTTTTTCAATCAAGGAAAAATTTGGAGGAGAATTTAACTAATTTGGTAGAGGACTTGTTTTGAGTCATCTTTAAGTTGAAGAAGAAAATGGGACAACAAAGAAAAAGAAAAAATGTGTCTCAACGAAAATTGTAAAAAGAAGAAGAACAAAAGAGGCGTGAACAAAACTTGGAAAATTATCATAGAAAGAAACAACGTACATGCTTGTTTCTTCTCTTTCTCTCTCTCAAGTGTGTGTTTAGGACTTTTATTAACACCTCAATTTATTTTGCTTATAAATATATTTCCAATAGTCATCTTGCATAGACATTCCCTAAATTATTTATCATCTATTTCCAATTGCTTTAGTTCCATAGAATTCTTAAGTTCAAGAATCTTTGGTTTTATTTGTTTCAACTCCACTTAGATAACTCATAGTCTCTCACTTTCTTTTCTTGCATGTAAATTCAAACAACAAGCATGAATTTCTCAAGCTAGAGTCAAGCCAAATCTAGATATTGGATCAAATGAATCCGCTGAAGAACACATGGACCTTGAAGTTAGGGAGGAGACCCAATTTCAAACAATGCTTGTTGGAGAGGGGTCAAGATCACTTCCTTCTACTGGTATGGATGAGTATATAAAACTATCAGAAACTTCTCTCACTTATAGCATCATGTCTTATCACTTTTTTTGCTTGCATACATAAAATTCACTTATATAACATCATCTCTCACTTTTGTTTACAAAATATTTTGTGAGATGTAGGAAGGGCTCAACAAGCATGAAGTTCTCATGCTCAAGTCGAGGAAAATCTAGACATTGGATCAAATGAATCCGCTCAAGAACACATGGTCCTTGAAGATAGGGAGGAGGCACAAGTTCAAACAATGCATGTTGGAGAGGGGTCAAGATCACTTCCTCCTACTGGTATGGATAAGCATATAAAACTAGCTAAAAAGGTGAGGAAACAAATTTCTCATAGAAATTTAGATCATTTACTTGAAATGGATATGGAGAAATTGAAATGTTATGCCAACCAGCCTTATAATAAGAGAAAGAGGTCAATGACTAAATCTGGAAATGTAATAATCAATCATCATTTCAATCATCTTGATACACTTTAAAAACCCCAATTTTTATCACGTTTACTTCTTCGTGATGAGCTCGAAGAGTCATTACAATTGTTGGGTGTACATTCAACATCAAATAAGAAGAAACCCATGGGATTACAAAAGGATATTGTTCAAAATGTTAAAAATGGTTTAGATTCCATTGGGAAAGGATCTTGATTAGTGGATAAGGCCACTACAAGAAGGGTGATGTTGACATCTATTCTACATCAAGATATAGCAAGAAAAAGAAAAATGTCTGCACTTTCAACTGAAA
>VDFB02256132.1:196398803-196447241 GCA_007258455.2 Sequoia sempervirens
TTAGCTAATTGCCCTTTTGATGTAGCTGAAATTACCTGAAGGCTGCCTTCTTCCCCTGATAAGCTGCATGTCAAATGGTTTAGATGTATGTGATCTGGTGATACAAACTATTTGATCTCTATCATCAACTTCCTTCTACACGTTGTCATAGGTTTGTGGTTTTTTGATCTCTTGGCATTAATTCCTTCACTAAGCAACAATTTCCTTGCCAGTCTTCCCTCTGATAAATTTTCCATCTCTCATGTAAATATTACTTATGAGACCTTCCATATGCATCATTTGTGGAGTGAAGCATTCTCCTCAGTTAGGTTCCACGGGTGATTATTGACCAACCTAGCTTCTTTCACAACGATACCCTACCTTCAAAACTTCCTCCCTTATAGTGATCTGCACAAAGAGCAAGCCTCTCATTAGAAGAATATTAACAAGATTAAGAAATAGATAAAGGATGAAATGCTACCTGAAGAACCCCCATACAAAGATATTTTATAGCCTCCACGGCTACCACTCAGATTTATTCGACACCCAACATTAACCTTTATACTCTAAGTACCATTTGATTGTGCATTTTTTGTGCAATACAAAGGTTTAATAATCACGTCCCTCATTTGAACTCCCTTTTTCACACACAAAGTCCATCGCCTTAATGTTCGTTTATCGTACCCATCATTTTATACCTCATTACATAATAATGGTTTTGTAAATACAATTCCATCAATCTTCATTAAAATACCTAAGTGCCAGGTTGTTGAGTGGGTGTCAACTAACCTCACCTGCATATGAATGTTTTAGTTAAAACTTTAATCCCTTCTGATGCCATGTGTGGTTTGTGCATCCTCTTCCCTTTTCTGAAATTGGGTACTATCATATTAGGAATGCTCAACAAAGCTTTTAATTCACCTCCTCACCTATTCCCAATCACCTAATCAGGCATGTAAAAAGCTTAGATCATCACAAAAGAAAAAAAGAAGGGAGATGGAGTGGCCAAGTTGCGCACGAGAACCGCCATAATGAGCATCCATAAGACAAACATCCATGAAGCCTGTGGGCCCTGCGATGAAGAATTTTTTTGGGATAATTGTTGATAGAGGGATGTGAGAGGACATGGGGAATATTTCGTTAAGACGACGACCAAGAACAATGGTTGATAGAGCTGCGAAACCTGAAAGTCCCACGACCGTCCATGAGCATGCCACCCTAGTTGCCATCCATTCCCCCCCTCGAGTTTCTCATACCTGACCAATTCTGTCGATGTTTCCTTTTCGTTTCAATTATCTCTAGGCTCTATGCATTTGGAGTGCACCATCCCTGATCATTTTAGTAATCATGTTGTCCATTATATCCCTAGCTCACTCAAGAATTATCTTGTAGGGAGTTAGCCAATTTAAATCATTTCTACTTTAGATGAAATCATAACTCCACCATGTGCAAGCCAATACTCAGAGGTACGAGAGAGATGATGCAGATGGACCTCGCATGAGTGACAACTACCGAGTAACTATGGGGTGGCAGATGCAGGAAGACGTGATAGCGAGGCCATCATGGCCAAGATGTAGATGGACGTTCACAATTACTGTGGGTTCCACAAATTGTATGGATGTGGGGAGTGGGAGGCAGATAGCTGCGGCATGAAGGCCATGAAGGAAACGACATAGACCAAGCGGCCACTCGAATGTCAGAACTCGAAGCCAAGGATGTTGCCAAGTATTAATTTTGATGAATTTTCCTCCTTGGAATTTCTAAGAGCCATTGGTTATCAGTTTGGTGAGGAAATTATACCACCGGTTGCACCCATGCCGAAGTCAAGCCATAATTTCTGTATTGGCAGAGTCCACGGAAATGGAAGCCCACAGACGCATGAAAGCGAAGAGTCGAGGTAGTGAGGCTGGTGGGAAGCAACATACAACATACGAAGACCTGCATAGTGGGTCCCACAACAAGGATGGTTGTGGGTACTAGGATGACTCTGGTCTTCATCCCTTCATGGATTCTGAATGCCCAAGTTAAAACGTCATCTCATAGAACGGGAAAAACCCTATTGATCGATCACATATTCGGATTACATGTTGCCTATCATTCTTGTTTTTTCCAATGATGCTCGTGCCTCTTTGTTGTATGCTATTTTCTTGCTTAGTCTGAGATCAATATCTATGATCGAATGCAACCCTTTACTTCTCCCACAATCCTCTTGGTGATCTCCCCTTCTATACTATTGGAAATTGTTTCGTCCTCTCCTCCTTGTGGCACAACATGAGAAAGTCTCATAGAGTGTAGAGCCCGCATAAGAGACTGTCGTGGGGATGAGCTCACAGGTGGAAACCCTCAAGAAGTCATCATGGGAATATCCTTAATCAGTGGATGACTCTTGTAAACTAACAACCTACAACAGACATACATTCTGGTGGCACTCTCTATCAAAAGCATTTGAATCTAGATGGCATGCATCTTCATTTATCATTCAATCCAATCATGAATAGAAAAAATCTTTTGAGAGCTTGCACTTATCATTCATTTAAGCGTAAAAGATTACCCTCCTTAAAAAATTTAGTGGGCAATGCATCATGCCTTAATTAACTACATGGTTTTACAAGTTTAGACCATGGAGCATTTTTTCAGTGTACTAACCACATCATGAAGGCTTGGCACCCCAATTTTCATAGAGCGGGACTCGACCATTGCATGAGATGGGGTTGTCTAAACCTAAATCCACCTTTCAATTATTGTGCATGTTTGGAGGTGTCATATGGTGTTCGTAACCAAAACATATGAATCCAGTTTAGGCGGCTGACCCAATTTCAAAGCTTTACCCCGCACAATCTCTTGAATGAAAAAGGTGAACATGCTCGACCAGCCAATACAACTATGACCCCAAACCTCCAATTGCGTTCTAAAGTGTTGATCAAAGATCAAGATTTGGCTAAGGATCCGCAACAATGATTTATGGTGTTTGATAGTCACTTTAACACTTGCAATGACTTTTTGCACACCGACACACCTTGTCTCAGAGATTTCACTTTATCAGTTTCTGAGATGGGCCTTACACAATCAAACTTTTATCTCATCCATCCTAATAATTATTGTCAAGCCTACCTTCGGCAACTCCTTGGTTCTTCGTTGATGTGAGAAAAGAGGTGTAGTGCAGCCACAAAAGATTAGGAACATGAGCGACTGTCTTGGTGGAGCTAATGAAAAAGCTATAGCTAGTAGAGGCACGAGATTCATAGGCATGGTCACCATCAGGTTAAGAGATGTGGGGGGCTCCATGGAGTAGGCCATTAAAGAATGGTGAACGATAGAGGGAGAACCACACATCAAATCTCGCAAGGGTAAATGTCATTTAAGGGATGCAGGTCGAGGAACGTGGGGCAACATCGAAGAAAGGTTGTTTTAAGATGGTGAGCGCTAGTCAGAAGTTCAGAGAGTGGACCCAACACTCAAAAAAACCGTTGGCATTTACTTTGAACATTATCTTTGAAAAGTGCAGAGTCTTAATGTGCAACGCCATTATCAATAACCCCCCCCTTTGGCTTATAATTTCTCACTTACAATTACTACATAGTCGTCTTGATGTTGCACTTAGGTAGAAGAACATGGAGGTAAGAAGAAATCATGTCGCTTGTGAAGAAACCGTTAGGACATGCCATCTATGAAGCTTGTGAGGGTACTGGTCACCAAAAATGTCATTTGGGAATGGTCGAGCAATGGATGATGATGGAGGATTGTGGGCCCGCAAAGCGGAGAGGCAATGGAGCTTTGCTGTTATGAAATGATGTCAGGGTAATGGCCTTTCAGAGGAGGCGGCCCGCAAGGGCGGACCCACCAATGATCATAGACCTGATAGCTCACCGCAATCTTATGATTTCATTTTGAGAAAATGATGCATGTGGGTCCCGCCTAGTGGGACGACATGAAGGCTCTATCATGTGCAAAGATCTACTACTATTTGGGACTTAGGTAATATTGAGTTGTATTGGGTCAGGTTCACTTACGTAATGGTAATGATGAGGACGAAAGGACACAACGCAAAGCCCACCCAATGGGCGAACGTCAAAGGTCGGCTACTAGAATAACAACGAAATGGGCATGGAATCTCACCAAGGGCGTCTTGTGGGAGCGGGCCTGCGAAGCATGAATGATGTGGTGGTGAAAATGGGTGTGGGGTCCACACCTTGGGTAGACATTGGGGCCCAGCTATAGGAAAATGACAGAGTGCAACAATGAACAACAAAGGGAAATATGTGAATGTGGGTCCACAGGGGTCAACAGATGCCGAGTGAAAAGCAAACAAAAGCTTGTTGAAACTGGCTCACAAGGGAAATGACTTGGTGAAACTCAGATAGGTGATTTTGGCCAATATAAAATTGATCATTTTAAGGCTCATGGCCGACTTAGGCTAGGAAATCGGGTGCACAAAATGAGACGAGGTCAAAATTATCTAACCTGAGCAAAAGAGGGGGGGTCCCTACCCTCGGCAGGGTGTGTGTGAAAAATATGCACAACAAAATGTTGTTTTGATGAATGAGGTAATTGAAATACTATGCACCATGGTAAATCTTCAATGACATTTGTGGAATGCTTTTGTAGTGGGTCAGGTGTGCCTTGTGCTTAAGCATTTTTCTAATTGTTGTGGATCGATTTTCCATTGTGCTAGTTACTCTTATAAGGGTAATCTTACAACCTTGGTGGCCTTTCATTTCTTTGAAACTAAGGTTTCTCATTCTTTGCCACCTTTTGTAACAAACTAACAATCTGATCCAACTTCTCATCAAGAGTTGTAGCTTTTCTAGCTCTTTCATTCTAATTTCTAGGATTCTTCAAAGCTTCAGGGTCATCTCTTCTCCCCACTTTACCTGATGCTCTTCTATTCTCTATATGAATTTCCATTTTAGAAGCATCACTTAAATTTTGTGGGTTCTTATCTTTGAGCAAGTAACACATTTTTTCATAATCAAATGCATTACAATATAACACTAAGCATGCACTTTCATTTGGCCTCAAATAGGATGGAACTTTATTCATGGATTTTTGAAATCTTACATTAAATTAAGTTACCATTTCATTATATCTCTTAGTCAAACTATTGAAATCATTTAACATAAATCTAGGATTGGTCTTATCTCCATATTGCTCTCTAAAAAGTCTGTAGAAAGCATCTATTGAATCAATTCTTCTCCTATTATAATTTCCTTCAGGCCTTCTAGTGTCAAATACTCTTAGTTGAGAATCATCTTGATTATGTTGTTGAGTATTCCTAGCCCTATTTTCTAGCTGTGAATACAAATTGGAATGATTTGTATTGGAAAAATGGTTATAATTTGGATGGGTATTTGAAGATGATGCACGAGCTTGATGGATTTGGGTTTCAAGAAAAACATTCTTTATGGTGAATTCTAAGAAACCTAGTTTCTTCTTCATTTTTGTATTCATAGCTAGCAATTCCATCTCTTCCACTTTTCTTTGAAATTCCTCATTTTCTTTTATTAACTTATTAGCTAATGAAACAAAATCATTTTGTACTATGTCCTTCTGAGAGGAACCTCTCTCATGTATCTTTATACCCCCGAGTGGTTTCTTTCCCTTAACATCATTTTGGGAAACAACATTTGTACTACTAGGGATAGGATCAACTATAAGAGAAGCTTTCATAGTAGGATCGGTCCATGAATTTACACAAGAATTGTTGGCTAAGGCAGTTATAGGCTCCCTACATACATTCTTTGTAACAATAGGATCAGTTCTTTGGGTAGATTAAACTGGTAATCATTCTACTTCTCTCATTTGCTCAAACTTTCTTCTTAGCATATCTCTTCTTCTTTCTCCTTATCCCTCTTTCTCCTAGACCCATCTAGTGCTAGTGCTTCTCTTCTAAGTTGCTACATGTCATTGAAAACTTCATTCTCTTCTGGTAAGGTGGTATCAACATTAGATGTCACTATAATTTCAACGTGGCTAGGAGTGTTTTCACAGAAAAACTCATCAAACCTAGTCAACGAGTCATGAGGAAGAGGAGTATTTATGTTAGAGGCTAAGACCAAATTCCTTGCATCCCTAGCATGACTAGAAATTATATTATCTTGTTGTATCCTCTCCCTCTCCCTTCTTTATTTAGCTATTAAGCCTTGATTTGAGGGTTGCTCACTCACAACAGATTTATTTATTATTTCTCCCCTTTCAGGAGAAGCATTATCACTTAAATCTAACAAGTTTCTTTCATGTTCAAAACTAGAATTATAATGAACTTCATGTTCAAGAGTTGGATGAGGAGTAGACTTACTTGTTCATGTATCCTTTTCTTTCCATTTTCCATGAGTGTTATTTTGCAATTCTCCCTCCAATCTTTGCGTTGTATGTTTCTTCATATTGCAATGGGTTCCTTGCATTTGTGCTTGAATCTTCTTTTCTTTTGTCAACCTTTTCAATTTTATTCTATTCTTCCTCTTCACTTCTTTGATATTGTCAAGTATTCACACACACTGGTGTAGAGATATTAGAGTCTCCACCCAAATTGATTGGGAAAAATTTGTATCAAGTGTGTTGCAATTTTATGCAAACTTTACAAGATCATTATAGAATCAAACAAGCTTTGACAACCATGAAGCAATTTAGGTTTAACTTTGAGTAAGGAACCCTAAAAACATAAATGACATGAACTCTAGAATAAATTTGAGCAGTGGTTAACAAGAACTACAAATAAACGAACTCTAGAGATATATATCACTATAGATCATAGTGATCTTAGACAAGGCACTTTGGAGAACAAATATTTTATCAAACCTGACTCCCTAGTAGAGTAGCCAATCTATTGGTGGTTTTTAAAGAACCAATAATATCTCACCAATCATCTATAAATTTCCCAGATTCAATTCTTGAATACTTAGGAGATGATTGGCCAACAAACGAGAGGAAGCTAAAATACTTCAATCCTACACTTTGGGCTTTGCAAAATCTGGGAGGGTGATCCCACAATGTGTATCTTACAATCTTGCTACACAATTATACCATGCATTGCATAATAAATAGATATGTTCTCATTTAAATGCTAAATAGATGAAACCTTTAAAGAAACTAACAATTCCTTTGAAAGATGAAACACCTAAAGCTGAGAATTCACACAACACCAAACTCAACAAAGGTAAATCAATTAAGAATTTTTTTATGAATGTTGTTCTTAGATTAGAAACCAAAACCATAAGAAATGCACTTAACACCTTTAGAACAGTACCTCATCTCAGGGCAGGGAGTCTAAACATAGTAAATTGAACTATAAGGTGATTTTAATTCCAGAAAGCCATGATCTTTATGAAATTACATTACAATTCACATATAAATACTTAGAATCTATGAATATAGTTTATCAAATCCACAATACATTCACCTGAACTCATTCTTTAATTAAATTATTTTAACTGATTCATTAAACTAGAGCTAGAATTAAAACACATTTCATTGCAAAAGAATAATGAACATTAATGAAAGATCATTGATCAAGTTTTCATTAATAATTCAAGTGAGATGTTACAAATGGAGAGACAATAGACTCTAAATATTTGTATTCTTCATTCATACATGCTTGAAAACCATACAATTTACAAAATTTACTTGCTCGACTCAAAACCTAAGATACAAACTCAAAATATAAATTCTTTGTGTTCCTAATTTGCATTTTCAGATCAAGAATTCAAAAGGAGACCCGCACAAATGGCCCTGAATTCCCTTTTATAAGATAAAGGGAGAAAAAAAAGCTTCTAGCTGAAATGTACACATGTCACATTTTCATTTGAAAAACTATATTGGTCATTCAATAAGGAATTGTTACAACAAACTAAAAGAATATTCTTCATTTAGACAAAGGCTTCTTTTTAGTTGGTGGAGACTCTTGTGCCTTCCAAAAGGTAGTTTGTTGGAGTAATATTCAAACCATTGTAGCATCTTTATTATTTTCAGAAAAATGACAAAAGGCATCCAAAAGGAGGGAAAAGGTGGATCAAAATCCAGATCAACATCCAACACTTAATCCAAGTCATCAATAGTTAGTTTTTACATGTCATATTTGAAATTGTGGGAAAAATATCTTTTATACATTACATATTTTGAGGTCAGACCTATACTATACTTGACCATGTGAATATGTTCTCCATCACTGTGTTTACAACTCCAATTCATTAATAAATGTCTTCTTCAACAACTCATATTCTGCATCAGAAGGCCAATTAGATCCAATAAGTTCATCCATCTTCTTTCTATATGGAGCATACTTTTCCATCATTGAATTTTCCTCTTTATCAAAATCTTCCAGGAAGTTGATGATGAAAGACAAATTCTAAAGAGTGTTCTTCAACACATCAATATCAACACTCTCACATATTAATGATGCTTTGGAAGAAATTGTTGTATCCAACTAATTCTCCCATGCTTTTAGAGGTTTTACCTCATCATATGTGTGTTGGATGTCAGGAAACAATACCAAATCTGCCCCATCAAATTTTGCTTTTAACTCTTTCACTTTCACCTCCAATGGAGCAACATACCCTTGAAACTTCTTCTCTTTAATCTCATTAAAGAATATATAGGTGGGGCCAAACTTTGGATACTTCTCCTTCTAGTGTGTAGACCCAAATGCAATAAGTTTCAAGTTCTCAACCCTTGGAATCCATCTATCCAAGATTGGGGCAGCTAATTCCTTGTCTCTTTGAGACAACTTTATTTCTTACAACATTAAAGAATAATTTACATGAATATTGTTTAATTTACCTTGAATATTCTTATTTAAATGCTCCAAAATAGTATGAACAATCTTATAATTATTCTCATACATTGTATCTTGAACCTATGCAAACAATTTCTTATAAACTTCAATTTGCAGAAATAATTGCTCCTTAGTGGGCTCATTTGATGGAATTGCACCTAATGTGCTTGGCTCCTCAACTGTAAGTGGTTCTTGGCCTAAATTGTAAGGAATTATTTCCAAAGAATGTTCTGGTGGAGGAGGAAATTGGGGATGTGCTATTGGAGAAGTGGGTGTAGCATGACTTGAGCTAGATGGACCTTAAGTCCTTAATGTTGCCATTTGTTGCTTGTACAATGCTAGTTTTATTTCTAATTCAACTACCCATTATTGACTCTTATTGTACTCATCAACAAGCTCATTATATTTACCCCTATATAAGTCTCTATCAGTAGTGAGGCTCTCCACTATTGACTTAGTGAATTTAGCAACATTTTCTATCATATCGGCTGCTTCCAATGCTGGAGTATCAAAAACTCTCCTTATAATCAATTTCCCACTAAAGTCAGTTGGTTTTGCAACTCTTGGCTTCCTACAACCAAGAGACAATGAAGAAATGGCCAAGGAATCCCATTCCTCACTAAATTCTAACCCTTGAAGTGACAATTTGGCCTCTTCCTCATTTTGAAACATGGGCCTTTCAGACCTCCTTATTGTATCCAACACCACTTCATCAACAATATCCCATTCAAATAGAAATTATACACCACCTTTTTGCACAAGTGCTCTACCTTCATCAACTATAATACCTTTGAATTCATTCCTCATTGGCTTCCTTACATTTTCTTGAATAATGCTCTTAGGAAGTTCTGGATGCATGATTCTCTCTCTTGCCACATTCATTTCATATTCTAGAGCCTTTTCTTTCCACACAAAATCTTTGAATGCTTTTGTCTCAATAAAAGAATCATCTTCCATGAATGCCTTGTAGGCTTCCTACCTCAAGAACTCTACATTATTCAAACCACTTATATCAGCCTTTCCCAGTCTAAGGCTGCTTTCTCTTAAGCTTGATATAGCCCCCCTCAGGGGAGAAAGTATTCCCTATTGCATCTCTTCTGGTGTCACTAGGATGCCATCTTCATCTATTTCAGAGTAATCAACTAAATTGCTTGTTGGCATATGGCTTCTAGTGTTTTCATTGATGGAAACTAAAGACATCCCCATGGTCCACAGATCAATATCTAATCATACAGACAAGTAAATCAAAATATTGTGTATTATCGACAGAATACTCGAGGAAAAGGGTATCTGGTCAGACAACTTCACTGAATCATTGTTTTGGGTTGTGGATCCCTGGAATTGCTTGATGAGCATGTGGATTATCTTATTATTGAGTTTTGTGATGTTGCATGAGTTGCTGCACGTGTTTGAAGGTCTAGTGGGATACTTTTTTTCTATTTGTTTGTTGTAGCTGACTTAGTGAATGTGGCACATTGTGGATGTGTTAAGTGAAACAATCTAAGATTTTTTCATGTTTAAATGTTTAATTATGGGTCCAAGGTATGGACTAGCTGACTTGTTTGAATACACATCAAAATTATTCATGATTTAGGCCGTCAAGTTGCATATATTTTTTATTTTTATTGAGTTGACTTGTAGCGATTAAATCCTTAGTCGTAGATATATTTAGATGATCAATTACATCATTTGTGTGAAGGAAGAAGGTGCATTGGTGTATGTTGTGAACATATAAAGAGTATTTGAGAGATATCATGTGCAGTTTCACTTGTGCATAAAGATTTTGTGTGTGAACTTGAGCAGAGAGAACATAAGTTCGATATCAGTCAAAGGATAGAAGTTCGTCATTAGAGCTTAACCAAAACTATAATCAAGAATTAGTAGATGCTATCCATTTAGTCCATTTTATTTTAGATCTAATCCAAATTATTGTAAGGGCAATGATCCAATCTTTTTGAGTAGTGATCTCTAGGCAGTGAGTCTGAATGCAAGTGCATTCTTGTTTTGTAATATCTCTTTTGGGTATACTCAGAAGTTATTGTGGATTGGCCATCCACCATGGTTTTTCCCCTAATAGGGTTTCCACGTAAAATTACTTGTGTTATGGTTGCGTGGTTTATTTATTTTTATTTCTACATATTACTTTCGATTAAATGTTCTAAGTGGATTAAAGGTTAGAATAATAAAGCTAATTTTTGCAGAACACTTATACAGCCCCCCTCTCAGTGCTGCTTGTTTCCAACAATTGGTATCAGAGCAGGTTCCTTTGAAGAAGTCTAACAACTTGAGGAGATCTTGGAAATTTTTCTCAATGGATACAAGCAGTCTTCAACAACAACTTATGGTGGCCTTGGATGATCTTGACCAGTCAAAATCTAAGATCCAGGAATTGCAAGAAAATCTTGAGAATACAGAAAAATTCATCCAGTCATTGAAAGACAAGATCAATGAATCAAGGGAGAAAAGAAAGGAATTATGTGGTCAGCTCAAACAAAAGAAAAAAAACATGGATGATGAACAAATCAGTCAGGCTTTGAAAGAGAAAACAAAAGAATGTGAATTTTTTTCCCAAGAGAATGATGCCTTGAAGTGTGAAATGGAATCTATCATGATGAGGATGACCAAGGAGATTGAGGATAGAAAGAAGAATGAAGAAAATATTGCACAATATTTGAAAGAAAAGTAAAAACAATGTAGCCAAATAGATAATGAATTGGAGCAATCCAAGAATAGTGAAGAGGAGCTTGAAAAGTAGCTTGATGATCTTAGAAATGAACTTGCTACTGCAAATGAGTATGAGGAAAAATTCAAAGCAAGCTCAGCCAAACTTGATGAACTAATCAAGGGATAGAGGACTGATGGTGATAGACGAGGTCTTGGATATGAAGAAGGAGAAAGCTCCAAATATGGACAAAGGATTTTTGGACAAGGAAATTCTAGAAAAATAAATCAAACGAATGGACCCGAAAGAAATTCAGTAAGGAAACCTAATACCCAAATATTTAATGGCTATTGCTATGTCTGCAACAAATTTGGTCATATGGCTTCTCAGTGTAGAAGTAGGGTGAACACAAGTAGACCATCATTCTTAAGTCAGTGCTTTAATTTCTATAAGTATGGTCATAAGTCAAGTGAATGCAAAATTGTGATGAACAACTTTCATAGAGATGTTAGATGATATGCATGCAATAGATTTGGACATATTGCTAACCAATGCAGATTGACAAAGTTAGTGGAACAATTGGCCTAGATAGAGAAGTGTTGTGTGCTACAACTGCAATAAACCTGGTCACACCTCTAGATTTTTTTGGAACATAATAGGTCCAGTAAAATAGAACAAGAAACTAGATGTTAAAGGAAAAGGGAAAGTCACTACCGATGAGATCAAGAAGAAAATGCAAAAGAAATGGGTAAAGAAGAATCCCTCTATAGAAGGAAATGGATCCACACCAAAAGCCATTTCTGGTAATACCTCAGGGAATTAATTTTAGGTCTCTGCCATAGGGAGAGATGTCAAGAAAAACTCCTAAACCCCTCTTCAAGTGATTGGTACTAGAACTCAGATGAGTCATGTAGGAAATTTGATATTTTTTAGACATTGTGAAATGAATCTAAGGAATTAGTGAAGACTGTTGGAGATCCTCATAAGAATTATCTACCCCAGAACATAAAAGATAGAAAACTGGTTGAATTAGGGAAAGGGCATTTATTGCAAAAGTAAGGAATTAGGTTTGAGGATAATAAAAGAGTGGTTTCCACCCTCATTTGTCATATTGCATTTGGAGGAAAAAGGTTTGGAGAGCTTTGAAGTGATCATTGCCTAATTGAGAGAGATTCAAGCACAGAGGAGAATCTGCAATTAAATTTTGTTTCATCCCTAAAAGTTATTTATTCCAAAACCTGTAAATTTGTGTGCTCACAATTATGTCTACTCCTCTGTTAGTCAAAATTAAGGATAGGCCAAATCCAAAATTCAAATGGAATCCATATAAGTCCATAGAAACAGAGCCCTTAGGTGCATTTTCATCGATGTCGTACGGAGTTTTGTATATTGAAGATATTAGGGAATACGTGCATGCAAATATTGAAGATTTGGGTTGTTCACAACTATTGGAATTGTATTCTCATCACATAGTTCAAGAATATTTTTCTATGAAACCAAAATTCAAAACCCTAGAAGATAAGAAATTTTTGCAATTCGTGAAATTTCCTCTATTTGAAGAAGATGAGTGGGTTTGATATATACTAAGCTATGTCCATGATGAATTCATGTGGCTGGAAGTGCCATTCAAAATCTCCAAGGAAGCTATTTGTGCAGTTACAGGCTTAAATTCCACCGGTAGACTTCTAGTTTTGAAGTTAGTGAAGAACGATGAGGTTACTAAAGCAATTGGCTCACATTGGGACAAAAGGGAAATGACAATAGATCATATTGCTGGAGTTGATGTAAAATTTGCATCTATGGCTATAGGCTACAAGATTTACCACTTGATCCAGTAAAATTTTGTATCTAGCACAACCATCTATACAAGATATGAAATGATCAAACAAAATGCAACATATGATCTATGTGAAGTGCTCAGAGGTCAACTATTGGAGAATCTAGGAAAAATCAAGAAAGACAAGAATGTATTCAAATTTGGAAACCTGTTAATTTTTCTGTATTTCTACTTCTCAAGTGAGGTAGCAGGAGTTGGTAAAGTTCAATGGCATAAAGATATGTCGGTAGCTGTTCAGATCTAGGATATGTTATGTGGACTTGGTGATCATCAGACCTGCAAAATAATCCTGTGGGGACATTTTAATTTTTTTCAAAATTTGATGCATGCCAGAGAGAATTCCTGCTACAATAGTGGAACAATATAAATACTCTATATGCTTCATGATAGACATTGACCAGTGTCATATGGAAGTTCTTGATCCTAGAATAGTTTGGATCATGCCTATGGGTTATGAAGTAGATGAAAATATACTGAGGATGTATGCAAAACATTTTCTAAATTCACCACTAGATCAGGGTGAAGAAATTTTTGGTACATATGTAGAGAAAACCTTACAAGTTCATTCAGAATTGAGAAGGCCCATGTCAATCAAAAAGGTAAGAAAAGAGACATAAGCTTTTACAGAGATTATGGGTCTTCCAGTGGAAAAATTGAAAGAAAGAAGAAGGAAAAGAGATGAAGCTGAAGTAACTAAGAAGAAAGAAAAGGCTAAATCAGCTGGTTTGGGAACATCTTTTCCTAACACTAGATCTACTAGGAGTTCCCCTACAAGACAGTCAAAGCAAGCCAAAGCTTCTGAAAGAAGGAAGACAAATAAAAGCTCAAGAACTTACAAAGTTGTATCTGTAGATGAAGAGGAAGAAACTGAATCAAAAGAAGCAGTAAGGGAGATAATGGCTACTGGGACTCATGTTGTAAATATGAACAAGAGAAAACCTTCCAGCAAAGGTGAAGAAGCAAAGAAAAAGACCAAAGTTGACAAGCCCAACATGTCTGTTGAAGAAGTTGAGAATGCAACAGTAAAAGATGGAAATCTCATGCCACTCTGTGACCTGTATGAGAATTTTGATGAATCTGGTAAGAAGATTCTTAAAGAAGCTTCAGTTAAGCACTTGTATTTTTTCAATAAAACTCTTCTTGAAATCATGTCTGGCTTGCCTACATTCCTATATAATGCTTTGGAATCTAGGAGAGAGAATGCTAGAATAGAGAAGGAAAATATGAGGAAAAGAGTTCTTGCCAATTTGTGCCTGAAAATGGCAATTGAAGAAATGGATTTATTTCTTCAAAAGGTTAAAAAGGAATTCAAAAGCAAGTCAAGAGTAAATAAACTCATGATTGGTGACACTGATGTTGTTATCAATGAAACTAAGGTAATTCTAGAAGAATTCTTGTCAAAGGAAAAGATAAATATTGAGAAGATCAATATTGAACATGTTCAAGGAAATGGGGAAGTTAAATGTGAAGGTAAAAGAATCAGAAGAAAGAAATGTGAATGAGGAAAAAATGAATGTGTCTGATCCTCCAGGATTTGAGGATATTCTGACCTCTCCCAATGTTGAAAATTTAGAGACACCTGTGGTGACTAAGGTCCAAATTGAGGTGGTTGCTAAAGAAAAGGAAGTGCATACTGAAGAATCTGAAATTCCTAAAGTCAATATTGAAGTAGAATCCAAGATTGAAAAAGAAAAGCATCAAAAAATTAGAATGAAGGAGGTAAAAGAATCTCCGTTGGAGCATCAAGAAGAATCAAATCTAGAGTTAGATGAAAGTTCAATCAACCCATCTACTTTGTCTCCAATCTAGATGTTGAAGGTCACCAAAATTGCTCAAGCTAAAGCCAATGAGAAGATATTGAAATCTCACATTGAGGACAACGAACTACTAAAACTTGCGTTTGGAGTCCTACATAAATTAATGCCCACTTATGTTATGGACCCATCAGGCTCCTCCGATGAGTTGAAGAAGTTAATAAACTCTATAGATTCTCATTTTGAATCTTTTGAGAAATCAACTCTAGTTAAAGTGAAAAAGGAGTTCAAGGAGAAGAGAATTGGTAGCCTAAATCAATTGATTGCCAAAGACAAAAATATGTTAGGCTCCTATATAAAGAATATTCAAGGTGTTATATCTGAAGGAGGAAAAGTGTACAAATCCTGCTTAGTCTTGTCAAAATTTACTGAAGCAAATGAGAAGCAGGTGAAAATATTGAGCAACAGTTGGTTACTATTTGCAACACTTTTGACCCATTAGCCGATAGTTTTTGTCATCAAGAAAGTCAAGTAATGTCCTTACTCAACCAAATAAAGAATCTAAAGCTTGAAAATGAAAGGATTATTAGCAAAGTAAACTCAAGGGGCTAATAAGTCTAAAGATTGAGACAATGGTAAATGCTCTGAAAGAAGCCAATGGTGTTGAGACTGCTCCTAATCTCGTAAGTCTCGAAGTAGCAGAAACCTTGTCATATATTCTTTGTGGTCATATTACCATTTTGCAGAGTCTGAAAAGTGTGTGGGACTCAAACTTAAGTGGACTGAAGAATGTCTTTGCAGACGTCTTCCAATCTTTGTAAGTCTTCAGATATGTTTGTACAGTTTTGCAAATGTTTTGATTCCCCAACTTTGTCATTGATGTCAAAGGGGGAGAGAGTGAAGTGGAAAATGTCTTGATATTCTTAGGGGGAGTAGTATTTTGTATTTTGGCAGTGTGCTTATCAGCTTCGACACTTAGTTATTTTCACTAAGTGTTGCCATCAATGCCAAAGGGGGAGATTGTTGGCATATGGCTTCTAGTGTTGTCATTGATGGCAATTGAAGTCATCTGTGGTCCACAGATCAGTATCTAATCATACCAACAAGTAAAGTAAAATAATGTGTATTATCGGTAGAATAATTAAGGAACAGGGTATCCAGTCAGATAGCTTCACCGGATCATTTTTTATGTTGTGGATCCATAGAATTGCTTGATGAACATGTGGATTATCTTATTATTGAGTTTTGTGATGTTGCATGAGTTGCAACACGTTTTTGGAGGTCTGGTAGGATACTTTATGTCTATTTGTTTCTTGTAGTTGACTCAGTGAATGTGACACGCTGTGGATGTGTTAATTGAAACAATATAAGATTTTTTCATGTTCAAATGTTTAATTATGGATCCTAGCTATGGACTAGCCAACTTGTTTGAATACGCATCAAAATTATTTGTGATTTGGGCCAACAAGTTGCAAATATTCTTAATTTTTAGTGAGCTGACTTGTAGTGATTAAATCCTTAGTCGTGGATATATTTAGATGATCAAGTACATAATTTGTGTGAAGGAAGAAGGTTTATTGGTGTATGTTGTGAACATCCAAAGAGTATTTGAGCAATATCATGCACAATTTCACTTGCGCATAAAGATTTTGTGTGCAAACTTGAGCAAAGCAGAACAAAAGTTCAATATCAGTCAAAAGGACATAAGTTCATCATCAAAGCTTAACTAGAATTGTAATCAAGCATTATTAGATGCTATCCATTCAGTTCATTTTCTTTTGGATTTAATCCAAATCATTGTAAGGGTAGTGAGCCAATATTTTTGAGTAGTGAGCTCTAGGAAGTGATCCTGAATGCAAGTGCATTCCTATTTTGTAATATCTCTTTTGGGTATACTCAGAACTTATTGTGGATTGGCCATCCAACATGGTTTTTCCCCTAACAGGGTTTCCATGTAAAAATCCTTGTGTTATGGTTGTGTGGTTTCTTAATTTCTATTTCTGCATATTACTTTTGATTAAATGTTCTAAGTGGATTAAAGGTCAAAATAATAAAGTTAATTTTTGCAGAACACTCATTCACCCCACTCTCAGTGTTGCTTGTTTCCAACACTACCTACCTCAGTCCTTTAATCGATATCAATCACAATAGGTGGAGCCTATTTGGAAGGTGATGGTACTGACCTCACTGGAGAAGTTTCCCTTGACCCCTTTGATGTAGTAGGGTTGGCAGTGTTTGTTGCTTCTTTATTATCTCCTTCTTCTTGGAGTATAATCTAACTTTTGGTGATGGTTGATAAGAGGGTCTCTCCTCCAATACTTCTGTTGGTTCTTCTATAGCCATTGCTTTCCCTTTGTCATTTATTGTGTGTTCCTCTTTCAAAATTCCCACTACATTCTCAAAATTAGCCAGCACATACATAAATTTGTTCAATTCACCCTTAATGTTGGAAAAAGGATCATAGTTGGGATCTTCCCTTATAGCCTTATCCATCATTTTATTGAAAGTGAGATACATTTCTTTCCTTTCTTCTTGGAGTGGAAAATCAAATACATTCCTTATTACATCTCTAGGATAATAAAAGTTATGAACAAAGGAACCATTCCTATTCTTTTCCTTCAAGGAAACAATGAAACCCTTTGGGTCATGATTCGTTGGGCGCACAATTCTCAATCCATAAGGTGCTAGGAGCTGCCCCAATTCTTTCCATCCTCCCTTTTCCATGACAAAATATGCAAACACTATCCACTCAAGGAAGAATGAGGCCTTCCTCAGTGTCTCGGCAAGTGTACCATTTGCACTCCTCCCAATTGTCTCATAATCTCAAGGGATGCAATCCTTAATGACACATCTCTTGGAAATACATATGGATTCAAATTAGTGCCACAAAATATGAAGATTATTGTGTTGGGGTACAAAATTATGTCCCCCCAATTGTGATACAAATTCAAATCAAACCTCCTTTCCCTAGGCCTTAGAAAATCATGTATCTTTTTGGGGATCCTTAATGGATCATGAATTAGGAACCTTCTCTATTTTGAAGCAAAGATATTATGGAACACTACACAGTCAAATTTTAGATCATCTTTATCAAGAATTTGAGTCCAACATTGGACAGGAAGCTCAATATCACCATCCTTCTTTTTCAATGTCATGTCTATACCAAAATTATTCTCTCCCTCGTATAGGAACATATGCATCAAAGGAGAGTACCATTAGAACTTTACCCAATCCTTTCCTACCTTTAATGCAATCAAACCTTGATGAATGTTTTATGCCATGTATGTGGCATAGTCATAAACTACACTGTAAGCTGGGTGTTGCAAATGTGCTTGCATATACAAGTAATCCCTTGGCATGGTGGTTGGTGGATCATAACCAATGATTTGGCACAAGGAATACATTGTTTTCTTGAAGTAATTGGAAAAATACTTCATGGTGAAAGGATCTAGTTCATCTTTACCAATCGTTATCTATTTTCTAGACTTCCCAACCCCAATAATTGTAGTGTGCATGGGTAACATTATTGTCCTGAACAAAACCTTTGTATTCTCATATTCTTTTCTAAAAGCATCAATGTTAATGGGGATCATGTATCCTTATTCCATTCATGCAACTAGAAAATATCTACAATCTCCTCTCTAGTTATCTTGAGCATTTCAACACCATCAAATGCTCTAACTACTCTAAAAATAGGGTCATACCTTGCAGCTATGTCTTTCAACCTGGGTCTACATCCATATATACATTTGGGACGACTAGTTCCCCATATCCAACCTCCAAGTTCTACAAATAGGGACTCCATAATTTATGTTCCCAAACCAGTTTTAGAACAATTGCATTCTAATGTAGGGCAACATGGCATCCTTGATAAAATATTTCTTGTCCAATAACCCCTTTTTAATTGTCCTAGGTGGATGTGGTTTCAGAATCGAGAACTTGTGCTTTAGGTGCCATGGGTAAAAAGGTGGGTTCATACTAATCTAGGGTTTCGACATAGAGAGTTTCAAAACCTAGATTTTCAATTAAAAACCTATGGCATGGCTCAAAGGTGAAATTTCAACAGATTTGATAGAAATTCATCACTTATATGAAATTTCAAACCACTATAAAGCAACTAAAAAGCATGCAGACTAATTCAACTAAAAGATAGTGAATATTTACCCTAATTCAAGACAATTTAGAGAAAGTGTAAAGAATGGCATTTGTTTTACTTACGAATTTTTCACTTGAAGGAAACCCTAATTTTGATTGCGTTGAACTCTAGAATGCTCTTCTTGATCTCCTGGATGCTTCAAACTCATTTGCAATCTTCAATTTTATGAAAAACCAATCTTTTATGTGCATTTAGGTTGAGATTAGGTAGCTTTGGATGTCTTTTCTGCCATAACTACTCATTCGCGCGAAACATAATGACTCTCGTGTTCACATCTTCAATTTTGAATATTAGTCATCAATCTCCTAGTGGGATGGCACTTTGGATGACTCAAATTGAATCAATTTCCATCATTCACCTATCGTTCGACCAATGGAATTTTTCCAACTGGAAAGCTGACTCATTAGTTCTGTGGGCTCCACCTTCTTTCTTTCGAAGTAGGGAAGAAATCCATGTGTCATTAGTCTACTAACCCCGCTTCTTTTTATAAAGCATTATTTAATCTTGTGGGGTGAGCGGGGAATGATTAAGATTAAATCTCAATGTTGCATCTCGGTTGTTGATTTGAAACCTCAAGGCATCGGGTATGAGAGTGGAGATCGAGCCCCACACCTGCAATGGAACACATGTCAGGAGCCCGCTAGCCCTGCTACTTTTTTAGAAAGTATTATTTTATTTTCGCAGGGTTGAAGGGGAGCATCCAGGATTAAATCCTTTGATTTAACAATTGACAAATTTGTACATGCATAAAATTTAGTTTTAATGAAGGGGACTCGACTAGGTCGACAAAACTTAGACCCTTGGGAATTAGTGACTTAAGACATAAGTCAACTTAACATAAAATATTTCGCCTGACCATAGGAAGTATTAAAGCGATGGAAATGTATCTGGTGACCGATAGACCTAGACCGAGGGGTTGGTGAAAATATGCTCGTGATGGATCAAGTTATAACTCAAGTGATCGATAATCGGGTGTAACAAGTTAGTGAAGAAAAATAATTCCTAGGGTTTAAGACTATGCAAATATGAAATGAGTGATTTTGAACTAAACCCCTAAACCCTACCCTAAGGCAAAGAGGCAACATATCATCACAAGGCAAGGAACCAAGTCAAAATTTCTAAAATGCAAAAGCTCTACAGGCTGGTGAAAATATGCTCTCGATGGCTCAAGTTAATACTCCTGAAAACAGACAAAATAAAATTTCTAGAATCCTAGGTTGCAGGGTGAAGTCTTTACCTACCACCTATCTAGGTTTACCTTTAAGACTTAAACCCCCAGAGTCCTTTTGGATTTCGTTGGTTGAGAGGTTTAGCAAGAAACTCGCTGGATAGAAAGGAGCTCTGCTAAGTCAAGCCGGTAAATTACAACTCCTCAAAGCTACTCTTCAGAATCTATTGATTTATGCATTAAGCCTTTTTAAAATCCCTGCCAAGTTTGTGGATGCTATTGAAAAGATTCAAAAAAGATTTCTTTGGTCGGGTGTTGAAGAAAGAAAAAGGTTTCCTTTAACAGGGTGGGATCTAGTGTGCAGACCTAAAAAGGCCGGTGGCTGAGGTCTTAGAAAAATCAGGATGGTTAACAAGACTCTTCTTGCTAAAGAAATTTGGAGACTATTTTCGTCATCAGGGGAATGGACTAAAATCATGACAAGAAAATATTTGGAGAATAATAGATCTCTTATAATCATGAGGGAATCCCATCTTCTACCCAAAGGCTCAACCTGTTGGAATAACTTTATTGCTAGCAAAAAAGCGGTTGATATAGGAGTGGGTTGGCAAGTCAGGAGTGGAAACCAAAATAGATTCTGGGACGATAGATGGTTGTTCAAGGAGCCCCTTGCCATAATTGAACCTTTTTGCGGGTGGGATGAGATTTGTAAAGCTCTCTTTGGCTTGTATGTTAAAGATTATTGGAGGAATGGAAAATGGGTGGATCTGGGTCTTGTTAGTGAGGTTCTTGCTCATGTTCAATCCTCCCTATTGGCTGTCAAACTATGCCATGATTAGATGGAAGACTGTCTTGTTTGGAAAGATGAACCCTCGAGCAACTACTATGTTTCATCAGCTTTTTCCATGCTGTCTTAAGCCTAGGTTCCCCCCCCCCTTTTGGTTGAATGCCTAGATCAAACACCTCATCTCCAAAGTCAACATCTTCTTCTAGATCCTACTTCAAAACAAAGTGCTCACGGTTGATAATCTCTACAAGAGAGGTTTTCAAATACCCAATAGATGTTATCTCTGCAAGATGGAGGTAGAGTTAGTTTGTCATTTGTTTCTTCATTGCCAATTTACTGCCTCGATTTGGGAAAAAATCCTCTGTTATTGGCATTTATCTTGGGTGTTCCCATCGTCAATTGAAGACTTCTTCATTCAATGGAAAGCTCCTACTCAAAACCTAGCTCTATGAAAGCTATGGGATTTTTCCTTCCCTCATGTTGCTTGGGGTCTATGGAAAGAACAAAACAATAGAATTTATAGAGATAAGGAATCTTCAAAGATCATAGTGTTTGATAAAATAATCAGATTAATGAAAGAAAATTTCTATGCAATCCCCAAGCATGATTGTAATAATGAGAAAGTGGCTTGTTCTTCCTATGATATAACAATTGCTAAGGAATGGAAAATTAGTTATGATATTTCCTATGCTCCTAAACATGCTAAGAAGGACAGGGAGGGAGTTTTCTAGACTTTTCCGCCTAACAGTTGGATCAAAGCCAACTTTGATGGGGCGGCTAAAGGAAATGCTAGTGCAGCGGGATGTGGCGGAGTTATAAGGGATTCTTTTGGTAAATTTTGAGGGGTGATTGCTACCCCCTTGGCTCACAAACCAATCACTTGGCTGAGGCTATCAGAGCTTTTCATGTAATAAATTTGGCTCATAGCCTGAATTTTAAAAACATTTGGCTTGAAGGGGACTCATAAAATATTAATGAATGTCTTCTAGGTAGGTCCCCCCCCCATGGACCATAAAGTCTTGGATTGATGATGCTATTTAGACCTTAGCTAAGTTTGATAATATAAAGATATCCCATGCCTATAGAGAAGCCAATGTTGTGGTAGAATCTTTTGCGAATGAAGGGGTTAAAAGTAAAGGTTAGTGCACATGGCTGAATATCAGTGATTTAGGTGTTGATGTCTGAGCCTTATTGAACTATGATGCATCACATGGGAAAGATGTGTGTCACTTCAATCATAATGATGAATTACTAACAATTATAGTATGGCTTTAAATATACTCCCATTATACCCTATGCAATTGAATAAAATTTCACTAAATATTCTACACAATTTTTTATATTAGTTACTCAAGCTATATAAAAAATAAAATATAAAGAATGCTAATTACTTTTTTTATTCATACTAATATTAAATTATTTTATACATAAAGAAATTATTTTTCCAATAAAAATAAATGGAAAGGACATTTAATAATAAAAAATAAAAGAAATAGCTAGAATCCAACCAATAACCTTAAAGATCTATGTTATTTTTCCTCATTTACTTATTTTAATATAAATCACTTTCCTAAAAAACAATGGCATTAAACTCACCTTCTCTAAAATTTTGATATTTAGCTTAAAAATCTAATAGCATAAGGTTGAATATTAGAAAAATAAAATTATAAATCTTAAAAATTATTTGAGATGAATCATGGTATGTTGTCTTGTCATGTATGTAATTTTTCCTATAGTTTGACAAAATAGATAAATTTCATAGCTTACAAGTTTGTAAAAAAAGTAAACATTGTTATGAAAAAAAATTATATAATAATCCAGTCTTTAAAATGTGGATCACTTGAACGCCATATTTGGTTACAATAGAAATAATCTTATATCTCTCTTAATCTTTAGTAAAAAGAAAATTTGAAATAACCAAGGCACACATAGAAGAAGAGTAATACAAAATTATAAAACATATATAATGTTCATGATCTAATTGATAAATTATCTTTCCTATAATATATATTCAATTTTAACATGTATCCAACAAATGAAGAAATTACTCTTCACCCTTCTATAAGGTTTGAAAACAAACCCACCACTAACATGAAGGTTCCCAAGATAATACAGTTTCATAAAACACCCACAAACAAGTATATATAATGAATACAAATTTAACAAAAAAAAAAATCCCATATGTATTTACAACACTTATAAGTTTCAAATGAACTCAGATAGAAGAGGAAAAAAGGGAATTAGAATAATAATAATCTCCAGAAAAAAATAATATTCTTCTCTCATTATTACCAACACCACAAAACACTCATACATCCATTTCTTCTCTCATTAACGGCTGTTTTGGCCCTGTTAATTAGCTCCATTCCGTAGAACAAGGGTTTGTTCGCCAGCTCTCCGGCTGTGGTCTTGGCGCAGGCGAGGCTGATCAAGTTGTCGTAGTAGCCACGCGACAGCGGGGGTTCGAATCTGGAGCGGGCGTCTAATGGGAATATGAAGCGTACCTCCTGCTCTGCCGCCATGTTGAGGGCTCTGATTCTCAGACGCCACAAGCACCCCGATAATAATTAGAAGTTCGGGGTTTTCTTGGGCACTTGTCTTTTCAGGGACGTGATTTCCTTGGGCCCGAAGAAGAAGGAAGCATGGATTATGTTGTTTACAGACACGATCTGTCCTGGGACTTGATCGTATTCATAATGAGGGAAGATTATTGATGGTTTCGGGCGAGGTTTTAGGGTTTCTCTTTCCCACACTGGAGGAATTGACGAGGCGCTTGCTCCCATGGCTATTTCGCCCAGAGCTGTCATGAACTGGATCAGTCCCATCGCGTTTGCCATGATGTGGTTCAACAGCAGGGTGAATACAAAACCTTGCATTTCAAACGTGTTACCTGCAAATTCGTCACAAGTATACAAAATCGTGAGGAAATTGAATCTCATACGAAATCAATATAGAAGAAATTTACAGTCATGTGGAAATTTAGATTAATATGAAATATCTTATTCTAATAGTTGTATACATAATCATAGTATTTTTTACTATGATAACAATACTTGTTTAAATGAGAATCTTATTTTTTAAATGACAAATTTATAGTTGATAGTTATGATATTTTATTTGAAACAAAAAAGTATTTATTTCACTTGTTAATGAATGTATATATGTTTTTTATATAACATTTATAGGTTCTTATAGGTTCTCATGTGTTCATGTATGGACCCATCTTGACTAACATTTAGTTATTTTTTAGTTTATATGTGAATTAATTATTGATAATATATAGTATAAATATGTTGCAAGACTAAATATTATAACCACAAGTACTATCCCAACAATTGCACCTCGCCCAACTGAAGTCCCTCTCCCCTAAGACTGAAGAAAAGGAAAAATATTATGGATACAGTATTTCGAGAACAAAGCAAGGGTGCCATATTGTCTTTTGAATGGGGATGTCATAGGTTCAATTCCTACCGGTGTCATTCAGCATGTCCAAGTAAGATGTATGCACTATCATATCCTTTAGTGACTCATCTTCTAGTTCACAAGGGTTTTGCTCCATCAGCACAGAAACAATTATCTGGTAAAAAAAAAGATTTACAAACCTGAATGAGAAGAAGGGGAGAGTTAACGACAGTCTGCTGAGAATGTCGTGCAGCATGTCATCCCAACCGGAAATCGGCAGTTGCAGATCTCCAAACTCAGCCAGAGTAACATCCGCATCTGCTTCCACAAACTGAACTCCTTTGCCTGTACAGTCCACCGCCAGTTTCCCAGCGGCCGCCTCTCTGAGCCTTCCAGCAAAAGGATAGTAATGCACCAAATAAAACAGAACCTTTGCCAGTGCTTCTCTGATAACTTTAGCAGGATCTTGGTACTCTTTCACAAAATTATGCTTATAAAACTGAACTGCAGGGATGTGAAATCTCAGCCCCAATTGATCATCAATGTTAGAAAGATAGAGAACTTCCCTGGGAGTAGGCAAAGAAGGAGCCACCAGGACGGCTTCCTGCCTTTTCACCTTGAACTCGAGACAAGCCATTCGAACCACTTATTCATCCACTCTTGTCAGTTACGTAATTCCAGCCATTGCCTCTTCCAACTATTCACGTAACTGAGGGGGCTAAGATTTATTATTACATTCATTTAATCTTTTCAATTGTACGGAACAATTTATTAATTTTTACAGTATTTAAGGAGGGGTTTTTGTGTATAGGGATGCTTTACATCCTAGTGTTGTGACCCTAACTAAAACTAGCACTTGCACTCCAATGAGGTGCAATACTTACGCCGATAGGCTGAGCTCACATTATTTACGGCTGTGAAAAGCAGAGGACAATGTGAAGAAAGCAGTGATCTATCTCACCTATTCCTCTCTACCTCTACTACCCGCCCTCCTCCCTTCTCTCTCCCTCTTGCTCTTTCCTTCCCTCTCTCCCTATCCCTCCCTCCATTCCACCTATTTCTCTCTCTCTCTCCTTCCCTCTCTACTTCTCTCCCTCTCTCACTTATACCTATCTACCTCTCTCTCCTTCCCCCTCTAATTGCCTATATCTCCCCTATCCCTCTCTCCCTCTCCCTCCCTCCCTCTCTCTCTCTCACTCTCTCTGGCTCTCTCTTTCCTTCTCTACTTCTTTCTATCCCACCTCTCTCTCCCTCCCTATCTCTATCTCACTTATCCCTCTCTACCTCCCTCCATCCCTTTACCCTCCTCTCTCTCTCTCTTTCTCTATCCTTCCCTCTTTACTTCTTTTCCCTCCTCCTCTCTCTTTTTCTCTATCATTCCCTCTCTACTTCTTTACCCTCCTCTCTCTCTTTTTCTATCTCACCTATCCCTCTCCACCTCTCCTTCCCTCCCTCCCCCCTTCTCTCTCCCTCTTGCTCTCTCCTTCCCTCTCTATTTCTCTCTATATCACATATCCCTCTCTACCTATCCCTCCTCCATCACACCTATTTCTCTCTCACTCTCTCCTTCCCTCTCTCACTTATTCCTCTCTACCTCTCTCTCCTTCCCCCTCTAATTCTCTATATCTTCCCTCCCCCTCTCTCTCTCACTCTCTCTGGCTCTCTCTTTCCTTCTCTACTTCTTTTTATCCCACCTCTCTCTCCCTCCATATCTCTATCTCACTTATCCCTCTCTACCTCCCTTCGTCCCTTTACCCTCCTCTCTCTCTCTCTTTCTCTATCCTTCCCTCTCTACTACTTTTCCCTCCTCTCTCTCTCTCTCTCTCTCTTTCTCTATCCTTCCCTCTCTACTTCTTTACCCTCCTCTCCAATTCATTCCAAAAACAACACTTCTTATACAACTTTAGTTATATACCTTAGTGATTATCGTGCCCAGCATATGCCCACGTGTGAAGTCTCCAAGGCTCGATGAATGTTTCCTTCATTACCTTTCACAGATGAGATCCCGGTGGGGTTCCCCCACGTAATAGCCTATTGGCTAATTATTTTTATAATATATATAAGTTATCTTGTAGTTAAATAGTTATTTTATTTTTATTAAAAATTTATTATATTATTTTATTTACTTTATTTAAAGAATCATTCTTATTTTATTTATTATATAAATTATTATTTATTGTCTTTATTATATAAATTTTTTATTTATTTATTTTTATAGTATATATAAGTTATTTTGTCATTAAATAGTTATTTTATTTATTATATAAATTTAATTTTTATTAAAAAAATTATTATATTATTTTATTTATTATATAAATTATTTTATTTTTATTTTTATTATTACATAAATTATTATTTATTTATTTGTTATATAAATTATTTTATTATATATATATATATATATATATATATATATATATATATATATATATATATATATATATATATATATATATATATATATATATATATATATATATAGTATATATAATGAAAAACTCTAATAATGTAAAAATAATATGAAAGGAGGCTTTATTACATTGATTTGTAAATAATTATTGCACTTGCACACGGAAAAGGAGAAATTAATGCTCTATTTCCATACCTGTTGAAACGTCACAATTATTTTATTTATTATATTTTTTTGTTTGGATTAGAAAAGGGCTTAGGATTTGAATAAGACCCTTACCGATAATTCATGTAAAAGTGAAAGGACATCTGAAATTCCATAAAGTCTACATGGATGTTTCTTGATTTTCCAAAAGTCGTTGATTGAATTTCATCGGTTGATTTATTTAAGGACTCTGTATATTTCTGGCACTTTGGCAGCAAAAGTTTTTTACTTTGTCGCCGATGAAAATTTCTGACTATCTTACCTACTCTAGTATTTATGTGAGTTGATAGAGGAGATAAATAAATGATGTCGCTAGACAAAGAGGATTGGCTATGGTAAATAAATTTCGACGACTTTAAAAAATTGCACAGAACTATACACAGTGCAATTGTCGGGCACCACCCAGTTTCTGGTGTCAGGCTGCTGGAAATCCCGATGGGGTTCCCCCAGTATAATAGCCTATCGGCTAAATATATTGTATTCTAATTTTTAATTAATTAATAATGATGACTTTAATTGATTGATTTGAAGGTTTGTGATCATCATCCATATCAAATTTTGAGTGAAATTATTTTCTCCTTGTAAATTGCACTACTGAGTTCTCATTGTAATGGGCTCTTGTGCCTTTGAGATAAGTTTCTCACACAAACTCTTATTGTTATAATGCCTACCACTTAGAATTCACATATTTGAAATGATGGTATTCTTTAATGTCTTGTTAATACATTATACATATGTATTGTTACAATCATATCAATTTTGTGTTTTAGTTCAAATATTTTGGTCTAGCTCATGGTTGAAAAATGTTGCATTTTAGATTGAGAGAAAAGAAGAAAAAAAAATAGATAATCAATATGTTGTAATTAAGTATTAGTTGTTTACATGAGTTTAGGTATTCCATATAGACAATTAATACGTTTTAGCGAAGGGATTAAATAATTTGTACATTGTAGTCAATACACCAATTGTTTATGTGGGACCAAGTCTCTTACGTTAACAATTAGTATGTTATAGTCAATACACCAATTATTTACGTGTGATTACAACACATAGATTTTTTGTATAAGGGGACATAATGGTGCATCCACTATAATACATTGACTATTTATTATATGACAACATATTAATAATTTCAAAAGAACCTTATATATTACAATTCAAACTAACCTCCTCTTTTTACTTTTCCCTTACCAACTCACCTATAAATATATAAATAAGATTAGGGTTGTGTATTATGTTTTAATGTTCCATTGTATGTGTTAATTAATGATTAGGGTTGTGTCACTAAGCCTCTCTTAGTTGAGACCCATAGTGGAAGTTGTATAAAATGATATCAAAATTTACAGAACATGACATGAAGAAGGTTGATTAGAAAGCAAGGGGAAGATCATGAATATGAAGGCTAGAATAATCAAGATATAAATGGTTTTGTTATAGGAGGAGGAAACAAGAATATATCAAGAGGAGGATGACATGTCTAAGCACACATACTTTTGGGCAACAAATATCTTGAGGAGCTAGTATTTTGGGTGTTGGTGATCATGGAGTGTGAGTTTGTACATAAAAGGAGCTTAAAGACATGTATAATGTATATTGCATAGAGAGGAGGCTATATAATAGTGTAATAGAATAATGTGTAACGCCCCGTCATGCGAACCCCAAAGGACAATTAAACAATAATTACTGCACAATTTTTTTTTTTATAGTTAACATAACATACATGTAAAACACATTAAGTCATGACATGAATTTCATTTAAGTAGATTCACTAACACATACATCCCTTGGGGTACACAAGGAGTCATTACGCGACTTAAATCCACACAACGATAATAAAGAATAAAAGCCAAAGATATAATCCATAACAAAGTAAACATTAAAAAATGTAACACATACATTATATATCATTGATAAGAAACCATTTGTGTAAGTACAACATATACCTGATTAACTCAACACATTGAATAACAACTGCCATGGCCATTATCCACACAAGGTTTAATGTTACATGACAATACAATGTTCAAGAGGTACAATGATACAAAAGTGTTTCCAAATATGAACGAAAACCATACAATAGGATAACATGATACAACTGAAAGATGAATACACAGTATCATAACTGGCTCCCAGACGGATACAACTCTGGAGTCGCCGCAACTAGCACCAATCTGCACCTCTCGATCCTCGACTGGGGACCCAATGGGGTGCTTAGCACGTTCCACCCGACCACGTGGGTTCGAAGACCCACCCCCCATGCTAAGGAGCTGACAAGAAAGAGTCCTCAACAAAGAACATCCAAACAGGGAACCACAAGACTCAACATCATACAAAAGTATCATAAAACTCAAGGATTACAATGACATAACCAACAACATCCAAGAGTCAACATAATAACTTAAAGTCATAAATCTCATCACATAAATCAAAGCAATGACCAGTAAACAAGTAACCAAAGGATGATCAAGAAACACTTCCAAATCAAACTGAATTAATAAACATAATACAATTCCAAATTGCAATTAAGCAATACAATAACATCATATCACAGTACCATAAGAGTACAAGGTCATAAGTCAAATATCAATGAGATCATACAAGACCACAAAATACACCAAAGATGTATCAAGGCAATACTCCATAAATCAATATAAGTCCATTCAACCACAATCTGAACCAACTCCCATAACTTACTTCCAGAGGAACACAATAAAGTAAAACACCTGGGCAACTAGGGGAGAGTGTCATCGCATAGTCCTACATGGGCTATCCTGTGCTCTTCCTCCCAACTGGAGGTGCCGGTCCCATCTATGGCTATCCTGTGCCCTTCCTCCCAATTGGAGGCGCTGGTCCATAGGGTGACTCATGCGGAGCTGTAAACCTCTCATGAAGACGAGGTCACGACCTTGCCGACCACGGCCTTCTCAGCCTTCCATTAGTCTACGGAAGCACTAATGAAGACGAGGCATCCATTTTTAAATCTTATAATGATATTACTACCCAACCCTCCTAAGTTAATTATTAGGTTTTCACTTGATTACTAACAAACTCGTGGGTTATCCTGTGCCCTTCCCCTTAAACGGGGCACTGGCCCCCACGAGGAGCCACTCTCCCTAGAGACCCAACAACATCAAACCAATAAACCAAGGGTTGTACAACATAACAAGAACATTAGATCACAACAGAGAAGCATGCGAGGCATTACCCATCTCGCTATAAACACATAATCAAAGTCTCAACAATTCTCGTACAACCCTTTCAAAATCATGAAACCAAAACACTTGCCACATCAAGGGCACATAAAGAGAGAACATCAACTGACAATTCATCTCAAGCCTCTGGAACCCAAAAAGAATGACAACCCACAAACGAGGGTAAAATGAAGCAACAAGAGTTTTTCCCCAATAATTCCAACACAAGGATAAAATTTCCCTCAAATATGAGATTAACTCAGAAAATCCATAAAAAGGAAGATTCATCAAGACCCATCCACAAATCAACAATGGTGTCACCTCAAATAGGGAAACGCAAAAGAAAATCAACCTTTAATTCAACAAAATCACTTAATAAAACCAAAAGCCACCAACTAGGCATTCCATGGGAGACCTCAATTTTCTCCTCACAAGAACCCTTAGTGTGGTACGTAAATCACCTTCATAAAATCAACAACATGGCAACAACAACAATTATCTATTCACATTCTCAATCTAAACAAAACCAATCTACTCAACAAACAAACCAATTAAAATCTCAAAGTTCTAAATAACTATCCATATAAGATCCTCATTTATTAGAGACTTGGATTGTCATAAAGTATCTCCTCACTAACAATCTAAGTGAAATAATTAAGAACAAAATCTCAATTCAAGAACAATTTATTTCGTCCATGCAAATTTATAAAACTACCAAAATAAAGACAAATAGAGTTTACTACAATATGACCAAAGGTGCCAATTAATTCTAATATACACAATTCCACTATTAAGGAGTTCAATACAACCACCTATTACAAGATTACCAAATGCAACCATATAACTAAACCCCTCAAGGATCCCAAAAGATAAATATACCATTTCCCTCTAACCATTACTCGCTTAATTAATCAATTTAACTTAACCGCTAGATTAAATAACTAACGAAATGTAACTGATGTTCCAACCACAAGTACTTATTCAGGACTACTATATCAATATTGCAACTACCAAGTGTAGACTTCTTAATAAATTATTAGACTAATATAATTCACTAAGTAAATTCTTCCCAACCAAAAACCAACATACTTTTCTTATTATCCCAACACAATAAAACATACATATAGATACTTTTATAATCACTTTAAGTTTAAATAAAGATCACACACATGAAATCAGAAATTATAAATATTCAAGAATGACATACTCCTTTTAGAGTGATGATCATATTTGACCTACATTCTCTTGGTCTAACCTTATCTTTTATAGAGGGTAAAATTATACATCTATCACGATTATAAATTACAAATACTAATGATCATAAACCATTTAGAGCAAATGAGTAATCTAAAAGATATAAATGTATATATAAAATACCTACTTAAGTTTACAATATTCAACATTTATTAAAATTCGTTAATTGAATTATTCTTTCCTTAACAACTTCCTATAGATTTCAAGTGCTACGACTGCGCTGGATTGACCAAGGACCCGGAGAGTCTATTCAATTTACTATGCCTTTGCAAGTCTAAAAGTTGCAGTTGTGAAAGGTGGTCAATGGTTTCAGGGAGGCTATTTAATTCTGTACAATGCCTCAACTCCAAATGCTGTAACTAAGGCAGGTTGCCAAGCATATTAGAAAATGAATATTGGAATTTGGAGATATCGCCATCTACTTGTATTATTATCAAATCCCAAATGTTCTCCTCAAGACTGAAGGGAAGGAGACAGGTGAGGTGCAAATACGTGACTTAAGAATAGGAGAAATAATGTACAACTTTTCTTTCCTTTTTTTTTAAAAAAACTTAACGCATTTCTGTTTGGCAGCGAGTTTCCAGAGACGTGCTCAAGTTGAAGTTTGGAAATTAAACTTCACCGTGACCAATGGAAAGCTCTCAAAATCTTTGATTGAATGACGCACTCAGGTATGCACCTAACCATTGTAAGCTTTTCCTGTGTTCTAAGCGTATGCAGACATGCAAATTTAGTGAATGGGGCTGGGCATAGCTCACACAATAGTAGCCCTTATTGCAATACATATATAGTTGATCATTACATGCGCATGGCTACCCTTCATGCTCGTACCAAAATGAGAGCTAAGGAACAAGGTATGCGCATCCATTGAAGATAATTGATGGAGGAATTTCGTGAGACAATGCGTAGTGTCAAGAAGGATAAAGCGAATCTATTCCTAATCATGTCAACACCTATTTTTAGATTAAAACTCAGAAGGATAGGTTTTCATACCAGAATGTATCTTCACTTATTTGCAGTTGCTAAAAAAAGTAACGGAAACAGCTAGATACTCAAGCAATTTGGGAAAAAAACACCACCCGGTCCAGGCAACAAAAAAGATCAATAAGATATGCTAAAAGGTTTGAGGGACACATAGGCCAAAAGCTTTTATCGAGGCATGCTACGAGAATAACATGCAAAATAACAAATCTGAGACTTCTAGTGTTGTAATTCATTCGCCAACGTACAGTTGCAGGAGGCAGCCAATTAGTATAAATGGATTTACAAATCAAGTCCATTACCAAGGGTGTATAATTTAGCAACAGGGCACACACGTCATAAACGCCAAATGGTGACCAATATTAATTCGGCTCAGTCAATTAAGAGGATGGCATCAGACTTCAGAGCCTGGCATAATAAAAGGACGAAAGACAAACAATACGTTTATCTACCAACAGTCATGCAAATCAAGTGGTAATTGAATGAAAGACAGATTGAATGTATCTTGGGAAAGAGTTGATAATTTATATAAATTCCCTACATCCTTAAGACATTGGATTTGACAGAGCTCCATGACTAGTCAAAAGTGAAGAATATACTAAAGACGTTTCGCAGTTAACCCTCTTAGAGAGATCAGACTATAAAAAGAACCCATTACCCAATACTAAGAGCATGAAGAAATTACACTATGCCGCCCATGAGAAAAAATGTTATGATCAAGATGTATAATGACAGAATCTTGGATAGGGTTGAACGATACTTACTAAGTAATTACGTCTATAGTCAGCCTCCTCCTTTCAAGTCCCCTTTCCTTTGAATTTATTGAAGATTTAATCTTACTCCTTTTTGTCTAACAGGGATGCCTCGACTTGGGGCTCTCCTTAACAATCTTTGATGTTGATGCCACTGTAATGACGACATGAGGTTTTCCCTTTGTAGAGCCAGAGCCCACCTGTTATTCAGATCTTTCTTGAAATGACAGTAGATGCCAATGCCTTCAAAGCTTCTGCCATTCCTCCCTAAAATCTTGCCTCCCTTCGTTTCTTGATCAGGGTAGTTGGTTTGCCCTTCAACTTCCGACATGATCTCCTTTTGGGCTTCCCCCCCAGAAGAGGAACCACCCATCATTCCTCTATTTAGAAGTAACTAATTTCCATAATGAAAATCTAACGCCTCTTCTAATTTTAGAATTTGTAACTGAATAGACCTGACTACTTCTTTTCCCACAAATTTTGCTATTTATTACTTATAACCGTCCACATGCAAATTAATTTTTTTTTAAGGCATACCCCAATTTACTAATCAAATTCATGACTCAACTTTTATAACACTATTTATTAATTACAACGCTGCAAAATAATTTATTTATTATCATTTATTACTCTCATTATCATTTTATTTTATAATTGACTCTTTAATATATGAACCAAGTAGATAAACTATTAAATATTTAATAATTCAATCTTTCTTTTGGTTATAATAAAATATATTTATTTTAATAAATATTTTCACCTTAATTTATTTAAACTAAATAAATTATTAATAATATTTATTTAATCAAAGAAATAACAATAAAACAAATTAAAATCAAATGATACCCTACCTCCCACAATTGAAAACAATACGACGATATCACAGATGGGGGGACACTACATAATGATGTTATCTCTAGGAGTGGAGATTGCACAAGGGTAGGGCATGGGTACATAAGAGGAATAAGAAGGTTGCTAAACTCCTAGCTTAGCTGGTGCACCTAAAAACACAACTAGAGTGGTTAAAATTGCTAGATACCAAGAAACATGATGATGGATGTAATGGAATCAAAGGAGTTAAGAAATGGAAAAATACAAATCTATAAAAATTGGATGCATCAATAATATAAGGGCCAAGCCACTAGGTGAAGGGATACATAAGAGGAATCATAATTTCTAGCTATAAGAGAGGAGTATACTCTAAGATTATTGAAGAAAGAAGGAAGTCCTTCTAAGAAATTAAAGGTGGCAAAATCCAATGTTTTATAATTATAAAAAGAAATATTTTTGTGGAGCTAACGAGGTTGGAGAAGGATGATACCTATAGTGAAACATGGAGAAGATGTTGGAATGTTGGAGAGAGATAGCTAAGCCACATCAATGAAAGAACTACCATGAGGTAGTTCAGTATACAATAAGACACCCACAAGGAATCATTTATACTTATGTATGGAGATAATTTCAAATTCACACCTAAGAAAGATATCCTAGAGGAAGAGGTTGGAGAAATGAAGGAATTTAGGGTGCTACTATAACTACCATTAAAAGTTAGGTTCATCATAGAAGAGGGAACAAGAAGAGGTCACATGGTTTTCTTATATAATACATCAAGGAGGAGAAGGTATGAGTGAATCATGAACATTGGTAAGAGGGGTTGAGAAAAGGATGGTATTGAGGCTAAGGACATAGGAGAATGTAGACTCCAATTTCAAATAAACTATAGCAATGTTAAGCATAGTAGGGTCAAAAAGAGGAAGAAGTGGAAAGGAACTAGAGTAGGCATGCTAAATCATAGATACCAAGTGAGAAAATTAGTGACTATCTCATTATATTATTAAAAGAGGGGCTTTGACACTTCTTCCTAGGTAATGTGTAGGGACTCATTTATTTAACAAGTACCTGGAAGGTGTTAGATGTAAATTTTTTTTAGGTCAACCCAAACATCTTATAGATGCTAGAAACTAAGGCATCTTTTATTGATTCTCAAGTTTGTGCCACTAAGAAAGGGAGTGAAAATGAGTTTTGGCACCAAGGAAATAGGAGACAATAGTTACATAGCCAAGAATACATAAATATTAAAGGTGCAGGGATAGTTTGCAATGCTTATTCTTATGATTGTGGATAGGAAAATTTCAAAGTCAAGAACATGCATATTAAAGGTGCAGGGACAGTTTGTAATGACTTAACACTTATGTCAGTATTGTGGATAATAACAGTCAAAGATGCAATCTCCAAAAAAGGAAAGCACAAGACATCACAATTTTGTATGGTTACATTATAATAATGTTTAGTTTCATTGTGTTACCAAATGCTTCTGATCTCAAATTCATCCATAATATATTTGACCAAGACTTCAAAAACTCACATGCTTGTGCTACCAATATTGTTTAAAGTAAAGGGGGTTTCCCCTTAAAGAGGCATAGGATATTTGTAACGATTTTATAGTTACTAACAATGAACTTTGTATAATTATTCATCTATTCAATTAATCATTTGTAGTGCAAATATGGATAACAGTGGTAAAAAATATTTGCATTAAATAAAAATTCATAAGGCCATACAAAATTATATGCTGATAAAAGTATACAATATATCCAATAGTCATATAGGCTTACAAAAAATTTATATGAACATAAAATGCCACATATCCATAATACAAAACATATGTTCAAAAATGCTACATAGGTATATAAAACAAAGGACCCTAATACATAGTCATTTCCCACTAGGGGAAGAAAATAGATCACGAGTTCCCTTTCACTATCGACTAGATGGAGATGCATATGATGTTGGTGTCTTTTGAGTGCACTCACTCGTCCTCCTCTCTAGACTTATCTATAGGCCCATCTAATACAATAAAAAGTATAGATATTAATAATATAGAAATTGAATTATGGAATGACATATAACAAAATAATCACTTACCGCATACAAATAATCAACATGCTCATCCACAATAGGGGCATGTTTATGATCCGGAGTGACAAGCCCCTATAGAAATATTTAAGATAGCAATTAAAATACATAATAGTATCATTAAAAAATTCAATAATAGACCAATAAAGAAAAAATATAGTGTAAAATTTGCTAATATATCTCATACCTCTATCAAAGGATCAGAACTTGATACTATTGCAACAACGCCATGGTCCATTATGGAATGAACATCAAGAGGAATATCTAATGTCAAAATCTAAAAATGAAACAACAAATTTTGTTCAATTACCAAAACTACCTAACATTGTTTTACAACACCATTAATGAATAAAGGTTACTTGGGTGAAATTTCATTGCCGATGATAAGTGCAAGACGTCGATATTGAAATTCCACCATCAAACTATTTGACATGCAAAGTGATTTATTAGAAAACAATTCATATAAGGTTCAACTATTGAGATGTAATAATTATATATTTTTTAGTGGTTACATACCTGTGGACTCGATGATGACATGAAATAGGGGTTTGGGGGAGTGTTGCAAGTAGCATGAGCACTCTGACTTTCTGAATTTTCATCATAATCATTCTACTAATTTAGTTATTCTTACATTTTAGAATAAAATTTAATAAACAAAATTAAATGAACTTGCTAAAATTTACTTGAGTATCAATATTGAACCATCCTCTATGCAGCTGCTATATCCTACATAGCTACATCCTGACTACTCTTAGGATCATATGTGGAAATGACACCACAAGAGTGATAAAAGTGGACTATAACTCCAAGCCTAGAAGAATCACCCACATCAAACCATACTAGAGGCCTCCCATACTATACAAGGCTCTGAGTGAGTGAGCTAATGGAGTCCAAGGAGTCCACCTCGACACTATCCTTCATAGTGGAAGAAATAATCACGTGCTCCACCACAAGTCTAGCCAAGGGTTGATGCTAGCTATGGGTTATGTTGTGCCCCCACTCTATCATGTGTGGAGCCCCCTACTCTACCCTAAAAATATAGATAGTCAAAATAATTTAGAATCTCAATGAGGATACACTCACAATAGAGTTTTCTCAAAAAGTACTATAACACCTCCTAGTTATTGCATGAAGGTTGGTCAAAACCATGCACCACCTATTGCAAAAAATATTTTTTATCCCTTTGTGTTGGAACCAATGGATGGGAAACCTCATGCATCTAACTAATAAAGGTTGATTGGTTCGTGGGTCGGTAAAGAGTGCACACAAGTAAAATTTGTTAATTTTCTTGTTTTTACTTGCTCATGTACGAAATTTGTTTGCATATTAAATTTTTTTTTGTTCCTCCCTCTTATTGGACCAAAAATTAAATTGTGCACTCATTACGATAGACTATAGGGATTTGTCAAGGCCTCTCCTATGAGGGTTTATTGTAGCAGTATCTTTTAGCCTTATAATCAATTCCTCAAGTTCTTTTTGGTTGTTTTCTATTTTCCCTAGAATATTTTCTTGTGTTCTTGGGGGATGTCTAGGAATTGAGGGAGAAGTTTGATGTGGTTCTTGTTCACGAGGGTCTTCATGAGGAGGTGATGGAGTATTTTCAACATTTGAGGTTGGAAATTCATTTATTGGAAATTAAAACAAATTTTAATTAAAAACTAATTCGATCTACAATTTAATCAAAATTTGAAACTAAAAAATTAGAGATACTTACCTCTTTGAGCTCCTCAGTGTCTTGGCAACAACTTGGTGAAGATTCACAAGCTCTAAGTGAAATAATGACTATGTATTTGGAGAGCACGGGTTGGGGAGGAGAAAAAACTCAAAGCACTCATGAGTTTCAATAGTAGAATGTAAAAATAAAGTTTATTTTTTTATAGCAACTTTAACATTTGGCAAGCACCAAATTTGGTGCTCACCAAACTAGCATAGTTTGAACAAGCCTTGTTCAATTCTAGTAAAAAAACAAAAGTAGCATCTTAATTGCATCACAACTTTGTCCAGTTACCCATAAGTCAACTCACATATCATAACTTAATGACTTTCTATGATAGTGTTCACTCCAAAATTTTAAAGAAGTGAATGAATTTAATGCATTTAGAGTATGATTCTTTAATTAGGAATAAGACTTGGTATTTTGTTCCTACACCTTAGAAACAAAATTTACATTTTTTATTTTTTTATAATTCAAATATAACTCCACAATGAAATAAGTGAATATAAGGTAGGTTTGTCACTAGGGTTTTTACTTAATGACATCCAGTATATATTATAATGAAATCTTTTCCTTGGTTCCAAAATTGAGTATCATTAAGATATTTCTTATTTTTTAGCTCAAAATACTTAGAAGATACACCAAATGGATGTAAAAACAACATTATTAAATGGTGATCTTCAAAAGGAAATATATGCATGTCTCAACTAAAAAATGAACTATTTATAAAGAATTTACTATGCATCTAAACTCAAGAAAAGGGTATTTTCTTAAACAAGATTCTAGAGCTCGATATGTAAATATTAATTACTTATTTCAATCTATTAGATCTCTATTTGTTATTGTAATAATGACCTATTAACTAAAATTGAAGATGGACATATAATCATAATGTGTTGTATGTGGATGACTTACACATTATAAGTATTCTTAATTATCTAATCCAAAAGTACAAA
The DNA here is from genome assembly GCA_007258455.2 of Sequoia sempervirens. Classification (NCBI taxonomy): domain Eukaryota; kingdom Viridiplantae; phylum Streptophyta; class Pinopsida; order Cupressales; family Cupressaceae; genus Sequoia; species Sequoia sempervirens. The sequence goes on from VDFB02256132.1 coordinate 196,437,694, forward strand.
CATAAACTAAATTAATCATTTAAAATACTAATTTAGTTGATCATTTATAAGGAATGACTACTTCCAAGATTGGTATTCTATTATAATATCTCAAAAAAATTATGTACATGGTTTGTTTTAAAAATTTATTATGGACATTGTAAATGGGCTAATATACCTATTGATGTAGGTATTAAATTAGACCCTGAATCATCATGTGAAAAGATTAATATTATTTTGTATAAATAGTGGTAGGAATTTTGACTCACCTTACTTTATCCAAGCCTAATATTATGTATGTAGTAGGTACTATATCTAGATTTGCACAAGATTCATACGTGGATCACTAGAAAATAGAAAAAAAATAGTAAATTATATAAAATGTATACTAAATTATAATCTTTATTAATCCTACACCAAAAATGTTAATCTACTTATTTATTATGATGTTTTGATTATATTAGAAAAACAACTTTTGAAGGGACCTGAAACCCTTTACAACGCTTTAGACCAAAATGTTGCTATAATAGAAAAATACATTAAGCCATAAGCAACAACCACAATAAGCCAAGAGCCAAAAAACAACGACCCAACAACAGAAAAGAAGAAATAGAAAAAATAATAGAAGCACAAAAACTATTTTATATTTTTCATGGTGTTGGCCACCTCAATCTCCTAGTTGCAATGCACGTTAACCTTGTCCATTAACTCTTTCTTTTCTTCTTTGAAGGAATTCCTAAGGTTCCCCCTTGTTCTAGTGCATGGGCCTTTAGCCTCATCTTTAGTGATCTTCTTCCCCTTAATTGGAGGTCAGGTCCTTCTCAAGGATATCCATAAAGTACATCTGATCCTCCCCGAGTTGACTAATCTTACCAAACAAAACCTTCAGGGACTCCACACTATTTTTAACTGAGCTATGACTAACCTGTAGTAATTTCTTGATATCCTCATTTGTTTCCTTTATCCTTTCCTCCATTTCACCAAGGCGGTTCTCACACAAGGCTTTGAAATTAGAGAAGGAGCATTCCAAATCAACTAACCTCTCAATAAGAAGATCCAAGGAAGATCCCTTCAGCTAGTTTGACATGTTCTCCTTCAATCCCCTAATCTTAATATTGACCTTGTTAAATTCCTACAAAACCCATTTAGTAAGTTTAAAGGTGCATGTGGCACCCAATCAAGCCATGTCCAATAGCTCAAAAATGGAGGTATTGTCATCATTAAGATAAGAAAAAACCTCAGAAAGAGCATTAACCTTCAACAGCTCTAGCTTCCCAAGGTTTGGATTCACACCAACATCCTCACTCACATTTTTCTCAACCAAGGCCTCCTCACTGTCCACAACTCTATCATCCTCCCCACAAGGAGAAGAATGTTGAACAAGGGAATCATCAATAACAACATTAGTGTCTGCCACATCCTTTAGCTCTTCTGTAGTATCCTTCTTTCCCTTCCTACCACCTTTTGAACCCTACTTTAAATTAGCAATCCTTCTTGAAGCCCTTCGTGGATTCTTCTTTGCCACATTAACCCTAGCCTCCATAAACTAGACCTTGTCCTTACTACTAGATGCACCAGAGTCCACCTCATGAAACTCAGCATTCTCCTTGGACTAATGTCGATCAGAACCACCTAAGCTAATATCAGTGTCTTCCCCATTAGACAGGGACCCATGAGAATTCGATTTATACATAACTAACTTCTTGGCGAGGCCATTCTTCATTAATAACAAAATCCACTCCTTTCACCTTCAAACATCTATTGTTCCAACAACAAACAAACTTTGTAGAGGCTTTGGGGTCATGGCCATGAAACTTCTCTAGAAAACACGTAAATTTCCCATGCCCCAAAATCACTATTAACAAGTTCCAGAGCCAAATCACACTTGCGGAATTAAGAATGAACATGGGGTTAGGCAAAGCATGACCCACAAAATATGTGGAAATAAGGAGGGTGATAATTTCTCGATCACCTCAAATCACAAGCTCTAAATTATCTATCATTTCTCATTAAAATCTTGGCTTCCTTGAGGAGAGAGTACTCCTCCCATGCCTTGAAATTATTAAGGATGATTGCCTTATTAGCAAACAAATCAACTAGGGAATTACCTTCCCTATAGATATGCATGACACAGATCTCATCAAAGGATCTTAGCATCATTATCAAATCCATAATAAGATGTTTAATAGTCTAGCTCAACTTTTGTTTTCCAAGTAAGCAATTGACAATATTGAGGGAGTCTCCCTCAACCCAAACCTTTGAATAGCCCTTGTCCAATGCCAACTTTATGCTAATAAATGTACCTTCGACTTATTTATTGTTATGTTGACTATGCTATTAATTACATTAATAAGAAATTCACTTTTGACCTAATGTATTTAAATATTATGTAGGTGTTATCATTAAAAATTAATGTAGTCTAGCCTTTTCATCTTTAAACAATTAATATAAAATTTTAGTAAAAGTGGAACAAGAATCTTAATGACTTAAGAGGAATTTGAATGATATTCATATGGGTAATAGTCAAAGTATCACTTTATTAGGTAATATTCAAATTTGTATTGTTCTTACCAAGAATCTTGTTCAAAATTAGAGAATAAAGAATATTGAAATACACGTGTGCACTTTATTTGAGAAAAAATATCAATTATGAAATTGCTCTCTAATTATATGATCAAACTAATTATTAGTTGGTAGTTGTATTTACAAAACCCCCTATATAGTGCCAAGATTTACAAATATAGAATAGTCCTAGGCCTCAATGAGTTACAAAAAAAGGGAAAGTGGACATGAAAATGAAATTTCCCAATGGATATTTTTTTATGTAAAACCTATGGGGACTTGTAAGACCCATATACATTAGATAATTCTTAAGGGAACGTGTGCAATCTATGATCTCTTTTAATACTTATGATTAATACATGACACATGTAATAAATACAAGTATTGTATGTAAGATTTCAAACCCAAATTTGTACTTAATATTTAATCAATTTACTCAACTACAAATGAAGGAAATCTTAATATAAATTGATTTTCAAATGAAGAGGAAAATAAATACTATATAATTTTAACTAAAAAATAAAGAAAAACACACTTTAAATCTTTAAAAGCCTAGTGCATGAGCAAGTGAAACAATGGAAGGTCCATCCTTTCAAATGGAGGATAATAGTCACAAGTCTTCACATATTTCATATCAAACCCATTGCATTGACTAATAGTATGAATTGTTCACAAATTATGTTATAGATTTGAAAGAAAGTTGTACTCCAAGAATCTATTAATAAGTCCTTTAATTTTAAGTGAAAAACTGAAAACTAAGAAAAAATAATATTTTTTTCATAATCCCCTCCCTATCTAGTATTTAGTAATTATACATCCATTATTTTTCTAGTCTATTTTATCTTATGTTATTATTTCATACTTATTTTTGAAAAATGATACTACACTAAACAAAATCATCTAAGATAGGATCTAAAGGGATTATGATGAAATTGTAAAGGAGGAACTCAAAAGAGAATAAATTAGTTACAAACTATCCACTATGCTAACTTGGTCAATAATTCTAGTGGAATGTAAGTTTGTGATGTAATCTAGTGGTACATTTAAGCACAATTTAAAAAGTATACATTTAAGGATAGAAATCAATGAAAAGATTAAAAAGATCATATCTTGAAACGAAGGGTAGACTCACCAAATCAATATTGAAACAAGTAGATGGACAACATTGAAAGAAGAGGGGAAATAGAAAATGTTCTTATTTTGCACTACAGTGATGATAGATATAGAACGAGGCTTTATAATTGGTTATTCTAAATAGAATGACATTATGTTCAAACAAGAAAATACCTTAAGTGTTGAGGCTATGATTTTCCTTACCATTTCAACACTTTTGAAGTTTGTGGCTTTGACTTAAAGTTTAAACAAGGGGAAACAATTTAAATAATTACTATCAAAGTTAACTATTATAAAAGTTATATCATTAGCTATGTATCTAAAACATGATATATTTATTATTGTTACACTTGTTTCACTACTAAAACCCTTTTTATAAGCTACAAGAAACAAATATGAATTACTAACAATTACAGTACGACTTTAAATATGCTTCTAGTATGCATTATGCAATTGAATAAAATTTCACTAAATATTCTACATAATTATTTATATTACTTGCTTAAGTTATATAAAAATAGAATACAAAGGATTCTAATTAATTTTTTATTCATACTAATATTAAATTATTTAATACACAAAAAATTATTTTCCCAATAATAAATGGAAAGGATATTTTATAATTAAAAAAAAAAGAAATAGCTAGAATCCAACCAATAACGTTAAAGGCCTATTTTTTTTATTTATTTACTTTTTTTAATATAACTCACTTGCCTAAAAAATAGTGGCATTAAACTCCCCTTCTCTAAAATTTTGATATTTAGCTTTAAAATCTAATAGAATAAGGTTGAATATTAGAAAAATAAAATTATAAATCTTAAAAAATATTTGAGATGAATCATGGTAGTTGTTGTCTTGTCATGCCATGTAATTTTTCTAATAGTTTCACAAATAGATAAATTTCATAGCTTTAGAAGTTTAAAAAAAAAAACAATGTTATGACAAAAAAAATATAATAATCCAGTCTTTAAAATTATCCTATATCTCTCCTAATCTTTAATAAAATTCTTCTTGAAATAACCAAGGAACACATAGAAGAAGAGTAATACAAAATTATAAAGCATATATAATTCTCATGATCTAATTGATAAATTATATTTTCTATAATATATATTAAATTTTAATATGTATCGAACAAATGGAGAAATTGCTCTTCAACCTTCTATAGGGTTTGAAAACAAACCCACCCCTAAGCATGAAGATTTCCAGGATAATACAGTTTCATAAAACACCCACAAACAAGTATACATAATGAATACATATTTAGTGAAAAATCTCGTTCATATTTACAACACTTATAAGTTTCAAATGGACTCATATAGAGGAGGAGAAGAGGGAATTAGAATCATTTTTAAATCTTTGAAAATGATAATAATATCCACAAAAAACTGCATTCTTATCCTCCATTTCTCCTCAACACATTCATTTCTCCTCAACATGACACCCATAACACCACCTTCATATCATATAAATTTTATAATTATGACACTCTTTCCAAAAATTTCCCATACATTTACCATACATTTACATTAAACAAAAATTTCATACATAATTCTCATGATCTAATTGATAAATTATCTTTCCTATAATATATATTAAATTTTAACATGTATCCAACAAATGGATAAATTAGTGTAGAGTGGCAACATGGGTTGTGATAGGGTGAGAACGAAGCCTAACAGTTGTGGGGAATTTCATCAGGACCCTCTGGTTTGGCACATCTGTGTTGAAGGTGGGCTGGTGCCTTTAGTGTAAAATTTGGTGGGTCACGATCCAAAGTTATCTACGCAGTTTGCAAATTCGTGGAAAGAAAGAAGGGTTACCATGGGTGGTATCTCCTTCGAGGTTAACTAGGAGGTGATTGCTCAAGTGATATGGTTGTTGTGTAATGGAAAGAAGTACCCTAAGAACACTAAGGCTCAAGACAATGAAAGCCTGAATGCCTTCTTTGTGGGTAATGAAAATCGTGTTTGCAGCTAGTTTGGTTTTGAAAGAGAAGCTCTCCTGCGACCTTGGGATCAAGTATGTCTTTCTCTCATGAAGTAAGTCACCTTAGAAGGTAGATATAAAACCTACTATTTCTATCATTTTCCACTTTTGAATCACCTCCACCACAAAATTCTATTAAGCTTCCTGTTTTTCTTACTTATTGATTTGAAAAGTGTAGATGTCTTTTTCTGCATTTTTCTTAAAAACAAACATTAGCATTGTCATTTAAAAAAACCAAAACAAAAAAATCTCTATGAAATAATGAATCATGTAAAGTGAAAACAAGAAAGATAAAAAAAACACACAATAACATGAATCAAACCCTATCTCATAGGGTGATCCCACAATAGTGGTTTACAATTTTTGGCCAAACTGGACACTGATTTTTTTTTTTTAACTAAATCTTCACATTCGAGCACCTATAGTGGTTAAACCGTGAGGAATTTGAAGATGATGCAAACTAGAGTCTTGTCACATTTTATTTTTAGATTCTAAATTATTTTTTTCAAATTTTTTGGAATCAAATTGTACTTCTTTTCCATCTCCCACAAAACTAGTTTTTTTCAAAAAACAACATTTTTAAAAAGTGATGCACACCCATATAGCATAACATTTTTCCTTGAAGGATAAAAATCTAATTCTTTCAAATTTAGATTTGTAACTCCGATATCTAGTGCTTCCACTTGGTTAGATAGTTTTTTATTGAATATTTTTTCTTTAATCAAGTTTGAAAGTCAAACCAATTACAATTCAAACATAACGCGACCGTATAACGCATAACTTTTATTGTATGTATCAAATTTTTGTTCTTTTTGTTGGATCAAGGACTCCAATATTTGGTACACTCATATTTTTCAATTTTTTTTTTGATAATCTTCTATTTTTCCACATGTGCAGAACAAAGAGTTTCATTTTCGGTGAAAAACCTATATTTAATAAAACTTAAAAAATAAATAGATAATAAAATCAAAACATATTAAAATTATATTCATTGGATAGCTCATTTTGAGGGAAACTTGATGTACCAGTTGGGTTTCTGAAATCTCCTCCATTTTCATTCTCAAATTGAGCTTCAAAGTGCAAAATTCTGAGCAATTTTGGTGCCTGAGAGGGTGGAGGTGAAAATAAGGGAGTTCGGTCGAACTTGTGTTCGGTTGAACAAAAAACAAATGTTCAGTCGAATGGGGGTTCAATCAAAGTAATGTTCGACTGAACCCATTTTACATATAATAAAAATATAGATTTAAAGGGGGTTCGGTCGAACATGCTAAAGGTGTCAGGTCAAACCCCCTCTATTAAATATATATTTGTTTGTTTTTCCCGTTGTATTTTATAATATTTAATATTAATATAATTGTAAATTATATTCTTTTTAAATTATAATATATAATATACTTATTATTACAATATGTTATAATAATTATATATTTTTTTTTATAGTTAATAATTATATTTTATTATTATAATATATAATATACTTATTATTACAATATATTTTAATAATTATATTATTATTATAATATATTATAATATATAACTATTATTATAATATTAAAAGTATATAATTAAAAACCATATAAATTAGAAATGGTTGAAGAGCATTTTCGGATGAGTTTTGGGTTGGGTAGTTTACTTGAGTGCAAGAATGATTCAAACAAAAGGTTTTTTTGAGATATCATCTAACAATATTGGAATGGCATAGCCTTGTTTCGTTGCCCCTCAACCAAAGTCTAATATGAATGAACATCTATAGCTTAGCACCCAAGCTCTCATTGATGTTGGCAGGTGTACTCTTCAACTGGAAATCATAAAAACATGGGTATTGATGTGGAAATGCATATTAATTTTATTTTCTTAGGGGAATTTTGTTTGTTTATAGATATAAGTAAATATATATTTATGATGGGAATTGTTAGACAGGGTATGTGCAGGATCATGATGGGCCAAAAAATGGCAATATGATGGGTACGTGGCTGACGACTTTTTTTTACCCAAAATTGATGAAATGAAAGGGTTTTAAAGGATATTCTCAGCTTTCCACCAATATAAATTATGCTTTACTTTGAATTTAATAAGTAATTATTATTCATTTTATTCAAATTATGGCTGAGTCTGATTGATAGGCTGATTGAAAAACATCTATAGCTTTCAAGCGATATCACATTTTTTGAATCAAAACATGTCGCATTCCATGCTTCACATACTATAGGATTAAAAAAAAATAAAAATTGAATTTCATGAAGTTTTGACCAAGTTAAGGTGGTCAGGACGTACAAATTTTTATATTTTTTAAAAGTTGTAATAAAAAATTCATAATTAATTATTTACTTGGAAAAAAATTACAAAAATATGCATCACATCGGGACATGATTCCTCTACTTATATCTAAAATCTTATAAAAAATTATCATTTATTATGGTTAAGGTGAATTGAAGACACCTACTTATTTTTCCCAAAATTTAAATACACTACATTGAAATTTCAAATTTTCACCAAATAGATTTCTTATTTTTTTTTAAACAAACCTAGTAGTTTAAAAACTACATTCATTTCCTACAAATTCTATTCTTACATATTTTTGAAATAATATAGATAACTTATTCAAATTTTTTAGTCAAGTTGCCTAACTCTAATTTTTTTTTATTTTTTTGCCACTTAAGGGCCCGTTTCTTCCATGATGATCATGCACATACCCACAGACAAGTAGCTTGGAAGGAAAAGGAGTCATGTTTGGTAGCAATGGTGGAGAATCTTAGCTTGGGATTTATAGAGAGATGAAGAGCATGAGAGCAGGTCCAGAGGCAGTGACAACATGGAAGGGAATGAATCTAGAGTTGAGCAAGAAGATAACCATCCCAAAAAGAAGCGTTATCACATGTACACTCCTCAGCAGATTCAAGAGATGGAATCATATGCCCTTTTTTCACTAAAAAATTCAATACTTGTCATCCATTGAGAATTGAGTTGTTTTTTACTTTATTGCTATTTTGGGTTTGCTATAGGATTTTCAAAGAGTGCCCTCACCTAGATGAGAAGCAAAGGCAGCTTCTAAGTAAGCAATTGGGGCTTGCACCATGCTAGATTAAGTTTTGGTTCCAGAATCAGTGAACCCAGATGAAATTATGTCCAGGGTTTAACAAAATGACCAAAAATTTGTAGTAATCTTGCAAAATTGATGAATCTTAGGGTTTCATGCTTTATTACTTAGTTTTATAATCATGGCTTTTCAAATCTTGGATTTTTAGGCTCAACATGAGTGTCATGAAAACACTCTCCTTAGGCAGGATAACAAGAAGCTTCGCCTAGAGAACATGGAACTTAAAGAAGCCATGAGAAATCCCATATGCACCAACTGTGGAGCACCTGTTGTTATTACAGAAGTTATTCTTCAAGAGAAGCAACTGCGTATTGAGAATATTCGGTTGAAAGATGAGGTCTGTTTGCATAGCCTAACTAATTTGATGATGCATATTCCAAATTTTTGTATTCTCAAAATGTAAACTATGGTTAAAAGGATTATGAGTCACTCCTTTTTTAGTTGTTCCTATTCTGATTCTAATGTATTTACAACCCTACGAACCTCCTAGATTTTGTTTTCTCTAGAAATCTTTTTAGTGCAGTGATTTTCCCCCAATGATGAAATTGCTTCATATCATATATTGTATAAGATTTAGAGACCTAGAAGGTTATTTTATTCTAATGCTTTAAATCACCTGAGCAATGAAGTTGAAGATTCATTAGCTTTGTGCTTATGGGTATTCTTTAAATATTCTTATGTTTTTTTTAATGGTCCTACATGAATTTTTTCAGCTAGAGAGAATGATAGGTATGGCTGGAAAATTTTACAAAAGTCCCATATCATTGACTTGAGAGAGAGATATGGAGGGAGTGGGAGAGAAAGGGAG
>VDFB02256132.1:196449943-196511032 GCA_007258455.2 Sequoia sempervirens
TTGTTGCATGCATAATCAGAGTTTCACTCAATGCACTCAGTGCAAAAACAAGAGTAATCCCTTGTGTCTAATGTCCATCCATGGTGACTATCTGAACTCCTAACACAATGCAAATATCTTGTTTTTTCTACCCTCTTGCATCCATGCATTGATCTTCTATCCACACCTAGATACATGTACAATAAAAAACTTATGTGAACAAATATGTGTATATATATATATAAATTTTAAATTTAAATAAATTCAAATTTTTGATTTAATGTAATTTATACATACCTGATATGTCCCAAAACACTCTATGTGGAATGTGTCAGTTTGTTCTTGAAGATGTGTTGACCACATTTGATGCAAAGTGTTTCTTGCACCATTCAACAACATCATGTACATTTTCTAGAAGATCTTCTAGATAACTCATTTGATGCTTTCTTAAAGCTCGTTTGATGCAAGCTCCTGCTCCATCATGCTCACCCTTTCCATTCCCACTCTCAAAAAACTCCAAACATGTGGTATTTTGTAGATTTTATGATATCTACAAATTGCGTAGAATGGCCGTGAAGATTTAAATTGTGCCACACATCCATTTGACCATACAAAATGATTTTCAAAGTTTACACCCCTGCTTCTCAAATTCTCAAAAAATATTGTAAAGCAATGTTGGACAAAAAGTGTGTCATGCTCTTTATCATCATGAATATAAAAGTGATATTCTTTCTTAATGGCTTGTTCTTCATTTATACTCTCAACACCATCCAATTCTGATTGTGCATGTCGATAACACACATGAACCATTATAGTGATCTGCTTTGAAAAGTAATACTCTGATTGAATCTCCTTTTGATGTACAAAGGAGTATTTTTTTGCAAAGTCAACTACTGATAGAACTATTCCACGTGGGAAAGTATCTCTCAATGTTTGGAATTGTTGTGCTTGCCACTTAGCAAAAAAGGAATGTTGTATGTATGGTTGTATCAATTTTCAAAAATCATCCATAAATTTTCCAATGGGAATCTCCTCTTCTACATAGTTCAACCTTGTGGATTCTTTCCCAAAAAAAAAATTTGTTTGCAACTTTACATACTTGTACCTGAGTCAATAAAATATGTGAATAAGTAATAAACCACACAATCAATGAAACATTACATTAAAGATAATCCAAATAACAATCTAATCAAATTGAAACAAATAAACTCTCTAAAAATAGTACTTACCTCTTACAATTTACTGTATTTTTTAGGTCAGTATCCTCAATTCTTTAAGGAAATTTACCCAAATTTCCACATGTCTCACAAATTCCTTTTATGTAGTTTATTCAAGGTCCATTTTCATGATCACATAATATAGACTTTATGAACAAACTTGCCTGTTTAGGAGGTGCACTTTGAAACCCACATCTTTCTTCTCTCATCTTTTGAAACACCTGATAGTAGAGATCAAATTCAATATGATAACGGCAACAAGTTTCAAAAAACTTGTGTATCTTCACATAATATGGCTTTAACGTTTGAAACATTGTTTTCCCAATCTTTATATGAGGATATGCATTACAAAAGTTCATATACATCTCAAATTGTGTTATGTCTAGCCAATGTTTGATATGATTTTCATAAATACCAGGTCCAATCCTGTGTCTCGTAACATCTCTAGTATTTGATGATGGACAAGTCTGATCATGCCAAAAACCTGAGACCAAGTTCCTAACAACATCTTCAATCCTGTCAGAATGGGGAGCTCTACACATAATTTCCCAATTGCCTTCTAAACTCTCATCCAAAACCTCTCTTTTTCTCATACTTTATTAATGCGGTTCTACTATAACCAATTTCAGTTGAAAGTGCAGACATTTTTCTTTTTCTTGCTATATCTTGATGTAGAATAGATGTCAACATCACCCTTCTTGTAGTGGCCTTATCCACTAATCAAGATCCTTTCCCAATGGAATCTAAACCATTTTTAACATTTTGAACAATATCCTTTTGTAATCCCATGGGTTTCTTCTTATTTGATGTTGAATGTACACCCAACAATTGTAATGACTCTTCGAGCTCATCACGAAGAAGTAAACGTGATAAAAATTGGGGTTTTTAAAGTGTATCAAGATGATTGAAATGATGATTGATTATTACATTTCCAGATTTAGTCATTGACCTCTTTCTCTTATTATAAGGCTGGTTGGCATAACATTTCAATTTCTCCATATCCATTTCAAGTAAATGATCTAAATTTCTATGAGAAATTTGTTTCCTCACCTTTTTAGCTAGTTTTATATGCTTATCCATACCAGTAGGAGGAAGTGATCTTGACCCCTCTCCAACATGCATTGTTTGAACTTGTGCCTCCTCCCTATCTTCAAGGACCATGTGTTCTTGAGCGGATTCATTTGATCCAATGTCTAGATTTTCCTCGACTTGAGCATGAGAACTTCATGCTTGTTGAGCCCTTCCTACATCTCACAAAATATTTTGTAAACAAAAGTGAGAGATGATGTTATATAAGTGAATTTTATGTATGCAAGCAAAAAAAGTGATAAGACATGATGCTATAAGTGAGAGAAGTTTCTGATAGTTTTATATACTCATCCATACCAGTAGAAGGAAGTGATCTTGACCCCTCTCCAACAAGCATTGTTTGAAATTGGGTCTCCTCCCTAACTTCAAGGTCCATGTGTTCTTCAGCGGATTCATTTGATCCAATATCTAGATTTGGCTTGACTCTAGCTTGAGAAATTCATGCTTGTTGTTTGAATTTACATGCAAGAAAAGAAAGTGAGAGACTATGAGTTATCTAAGTGGAGTTGAAACAAATAAAACCAAAGATTCTTGAACTTAAGAATTCTATGGAACTAAAGCAATTGGAAATAGATGATAAATAATTTAGGGAATGTCTATGCAAGATGACTATTGGAAATATATTTATAAGCAAAATAAATTGAGGTGTTAATAAAAGTCCTAAACACACACTTGAGAGAGAGAAAGAGAAGAAACAAGCATGTACGTTGTTTCTTTCTATGATAATTTTCCAAGTTTTGTTCACGCCTCTTTTGTTCTTCTTCTTTTTACAATTTTCGTTGAGACACATTTTTTCTTTTTCTTTGTTGTCCCATTTTCTTCTTCAACTTAAAGATGACTCAAAACAAGTCCTCTACCAAATTAGTTAAATTCTCCTCCAAATTTTTCCTTGATTGAAAAAAATGAAAAGTTGTCTCTCCAATATTTGCCTCCTTGATAAATGTGCAAAAACCTCTTCTCCAAAATCTGTGCTCCAAGTGATATAAATGAGAATTAATCTTTCAATTTGATATCTAAAATAATGAAAAATAATCTTCTATTTATATGCATATGGGATGGGAAAAAAAATTTATTCTAGTGTACATGGAATAACTAGATCCTAGTTTAAATGAATCAAGTAGTAAACAAGCAAGTTATTTCATTGTGGAGTTTGTTGTTATTTAATGCATAGGTATGCACAACATATCTAGTAAGTTTAGAATTTTGTTAAAGTGTCAAAAATGTATAATAGAGGTATAATTTGAATTGAATTTCAAGTTACTTGTCAAAAAAGATTATATTTTGTTCTCAACTCAATGGTTCATGTTGAAAAAAATTATTGTGATCAACATGAATGAACTTAATTATAAAGTGGCATTGATTTCCTAAAATTCTACTAAAGATCAAATATATATTGAATATAAGGAAATGTAAGTTGTAAGAGATCATCAAATAAACAAACATGTATGTATATTGAATATTTAAACCAAATGCATACATATATCATGTGTAAACATGTAACCATAAGCTAACACATGTACATACATGTAAAGAGATTCAATGTATAAACATAACACATGTTATAAGCACAGAGGAAAATGTATGTATATATCATATAAGAAAATGTATGTACATATCATATAAGCAAATGTAAATTAGAGATCATCAAATGCCAAATACTAAAGATCAACAAATAAGCAAATGTATGTATATCATATAAGAAAATGTAAGTTATAGATCATCAAATCTTGAATTTACTAAAGATCATCATATAAGCAAATACATGTAGTAAAGATCATAAATCTAGTGTACAGGGCCTAATATGAATGTCGACTCCTAGTCGAACAACCATCTGAATGGGAACGGTCTTGCTCTGATAGATGTGCTGAGCCCTACAAATAAAATTGTGTACAGAATGTGTTAAATACATATAATTTATATTAAATAAATTTTATGAAATTTATTTTTAAATGAACTTGTATTTTTAAATATCTATCTAGATCTATGCATACATAAATATTGCATGTACGTATACACGTGTATATATAAAAATTCAAAACTCACATGTCCACTGGTAGCATATTCATCCACAGAGCCACATCGATCATGTACACGATCTAGACCAAGGCTAGGAGTGACATGAGGTATGCCCACTTGTAACAATATATATACATATATATCGACTTACATGAATATCTAGTTAAAAAAAAAATTATAAAAAAAAAAAAAAAAGAATTGAAACATGCACATGCACATCATCTGATATCAGATGACCTAAGTCCTCTGAAATGGTTGCCTCCACCATATCCACCAAATGTTCAAGCAACAAATCAACATCTGCATCCATCTAATCTATCCCGTGTTGTGCCAGAAATGATGGATGTAGAGGATTATGAAGGTGAGATGGCATCGGCGATAATGAACCAAAACCAATCAACATATCAATAAAACCCATAGTCTGTGCAACTGTCGAATGAATTGTAGGTGAATCCTGATGCGCACTAGTGGTCGACTGAGAGTGATGGGATCCTAGAGCTGAATGGAATCTGTGTACCAAACGATCTCTGACATGCTCTATACCGATCACATAGTTTGATGCAATGTGGACATATGCCTCCAATAGGTCCTCAGCAAAACAATGCAGAGTCATGCGTGCCATATCTCTTATAAGTGAATCAAAATGTGTAGGAGTAGGGATGTCGGCCATTGTAAAAGGATCCATGGTGGTCCACTGTGCTGAAAATGGCATGGATCAGGAATGTTTGGACATCAAATATCCTAGTGGTGGCAACTGCAATGTCACCTACAGTGTCAATTGCTTCCTTTTGGGAAGCAACGACAACCGCATCTGTTATGGGGGCTAGAGCTGGGGTGAGAGTAGGAGACCTCTTTCCAACCAATGCCCTAAACACTGGGGCCGGTCTATCTGCTCGACGATAGGGGGGCCTATCAGCGATCCTACCACGCCCCTAACTAGCATATGGTGGAATGTCCAGGTAGTTAACTTTGAGGCCCAAATGGACCTCAACATACAACTAGTGAAAAAAATATAATGGAATTTGGTCATTGTTTGGGTATTGACCATATGCTGCAAGAAATCATGGGTAGATCAATTCAGCCATAGCACGATCGACACATCTAGTGACCTAGTATCCCCTAACCTTATGTATATTTTGATAAAAAGGAAAACAAGTGTTTTTTATCATTTCTTTGGTCACATTATCCTATATTTGTTTAAGGGGAACATCACCATGTACTTCTTCCCGCATGCGGGAAAGAATAGTAGCTACTCTATCTAGGGGAAATGCACTAGTCCTCTCAGGTTCATCTCTTAGTTATTCTAAACTATGTAATATTGACATGCATGGTTCAGAATATATCCCTGGGTTTGCACCATATGCGAATGAGTCTCAATTTTTTAATCTCATTAGTGGTATTTACAAACAAAGAATCTGGAGGTGGAACATGATCTGCATTTTCCATGTTATATATATGTATATACACCTAAAAAAGCAATGAGACCTTGGTAAATAATATATCTAGATAAAGGGAATACAAATCTAAAACAGTTGTAATAATTCATCTACTCATCAATAATATTTTCATACCATTAACAAAAAACATTCAACATCTATCATAGTTTTTAATAATTTCAAAACATTCAAATTACTAGATTGCACACAAAACATAATCTAAAACAATTCTAAAATTTAAATTTAAAACATAATCTAAAATAGTTCTAAAATTTAAATTACTAGATTGCACACAAAGCATCATTACTTAACATTGGTGGTCATGTAAAATCAATCCAGTCATTATTGAAGGCACAAATAAGAGAAGAAAATGAGACAGATGAAGATGTCCCTTATAAGGTTCAATGTAATGATGGAAAATAAAGATGAAAAGTATTGAGGACCTATATTTTATTTTAATGGCATAATAAGATAGTTCCCTCTACTAGCAAATGAAAAATTGTATGTGCTTTGAATTGTGTAATTATTGAAATTGACACCCTATGATTTGATAGAAATTAGGATATATCGATTGATCTAAATGCAACTATATCAACTAATTGTAAATCTATTATAAGTGACATAAAGCCTCAATGTCTCATTTGTATTAAAATATGGGGATGATGTGGCTATTTTAAGGCCAAAATTTTCATGTGTTAATAGCATAAACATATAACATTAATTTTTTTGGGAGTTTGTACCAAATACCTTTTTCCAAACACAACTTTTGTTTAAAATACCTCAAGACCTATGAATGAAATTAAAAATTTCCTAACTTAAAGACCATCAAGGAAGGTCTTAATGCCATATGTGGCTTCCTTTTCCTATTATATAAAATTCAACTAAAATAGCTTTTAAGAAATAGTTCCACAAAATTAGAGGGGTCCAACCATGTTTTCAATTAATTTAAAACTATTATTTTAAGATTTTTTAATTTTTAAATAAATATATAAATTTCTTACATTATTTTGAATTAAAATGATAATAGTGGACATAAATTACACAAAATTGAATGTTATTAAAATTTTGGTTAAAAAGTAAGAAGGTTAACCTTTAAAGCCATTGAGGAAGGTATTGAGCTACTACAAGTGGTTTATCCATGAAGGGCTTGAAGTCTCATAAAGAAAGTAAATACAAGAGGAAGGAAAATATAGATGATTTCCTCACAAGTATATAAATGTTTCTACTTGATTATTTATTTCATCCTAGAAAGAAACTATAAATGTTGTTTATCCTATAACTTTTATCGTATTAATAATCTTAGATGCATGTGACTTGTTAGCTTCCCTTTTCATTTACTCATGTAATTTAAGAAATCTATTATTAGAGTTGCACATGAGAAAAAAATGAGCTCCCCTCCACTAAGGGCTTATTTTTTTCTTATACCAATTTGAGAATTTTATTATTTCAATTCTTAATCCTAATCAAAATGTGGTGAAGGGGAAATAATACCCATCCAATAAGTGTTCCCCAATCCCTTGAAAAGGAAAACTTGTGTATTATCCAACTTGGCTATCATTGTTAGGATTCTAGCTTCTAGTTCTACTATTTTTAGAATACTACTAGAGCCTAGATTGATGGCTCCCTTCTCTCTCCTATGGATGAGGATCCCTCTAAGATTGGTTGTTCCACCTCTTCGAATGAGATTAGTAACAAGGTTTATGAGTGTGTTAAATAGGGGAAGAGGTTGGGTATATAATGTACTTTAGACATGGTTGTTGAATGTAAAATTATTTAGACCATGAGAGGGTTGAACAATTTAAAAAGAATTGGAAGACAACTATAATCTATAACATAGCATCCTTAAATGGTTCAAATTTTAAATGAAACAATGAAAGAAAGAATAAGAAAACAAAGATTAGTGTAAAATTATTTGAAAATAATTGGGGATAAAAATATCTAATTTAATAGTTGTTAACATAAATGAACTTCAAAATAGGATTATGTAAGTGAAAAAAAAGTTCTATTTCCTTCATTGAACCTAAATTTATCTAGTTAAGATATGTCTAAAATTAAGAATTCACACTAGAATATCAATATTCCATAAGAATCTCATAAAGAGGATGAATTTAATGGAAGATAATATAAAATCCTCCATATGAGGTTGAATTTTATCATTACATTATGAGTGAATCATCTCAATTATATAGCTAAGAACATCAAAAAATTATAGATTGGAAAGCAAAATAATCACACATTTATCATATTTTTATATGTATAAAGTTTAGATACCATCAAACTATTTAAACTTATAGATTGCATAAAGCTATAAATTGAATCGTTAAAACTAATTTATTAAGAATCAAATCTAATAAAGTTTGACTTCATATTGCATACTTGTTATAAATATCTCACTAATCCGGGCATACATTTTATATATGTTAAAAAATATATAATTTAACAATTTATACAACTTCTAATTATGATAATAAATCTAGAATCAAACATGACCCAAATGTAGGATAAAGACAAGAATCTTAATCTATACCATTATTTTGAGTTTGGTTTAATAGAAATTGAAAAAAATTATAATCATGAAAAAAACAATGAATAAACTAAGGATCATTTTAAGAATGGTGAATTAGTGCCTAAAGATTGGCCTAAAAAATTATAATATTCAACATTCTCATCACAAATGATATATGAAAACTAAGGATCATTTGGTTATATATTTTCATAGATTTAAAATTTGAATATTTATTACTATAACATGTTCATTACAATTAGATTTTTAAATAATATTGTAATAATTTATTATGTCTTTGAAATTTGTTTTGTGGATTTTAATGTTGTTTTTTAAATTTAAGTTAGAGTAAGTAGAATCTAATGAGAGACCTTAAAAAGATTCAAGTAATTTATGTTTTCCTTAAAATTATGATTATTTTTTGATTAAATAGATTATTGATTGTATTTAGATTTCAAAATTGGAAATACTTTAAAATTATAGAATCATATTATCCTTTGATACAAAAAGCTATGTCAAGGATTATTTGTATCTTCCTCATAATTATGTTTCACATATTGAATATTTCAGGGAGGATTGTGTGGATGATTTGAAAGTTGAAGCAAAGATTGGTTGAGATGACAAAGGATATTTTGATAAACTCCAAAATCCTAAGAATATAGAAGATGGTGAGTCATATTTTAATAGACCTTATCTTCACTCCTATTCAAATGCAACCTCTCCAACCAATATATTAGATTGCAAAATAAGTAATAGATATATATGAACTTGCTCCTAATCCCCCTCTATTTACCCCACCATTACATATGCATATTGGTATTCACCTACTCAAGTTTAATGAGACCCTAGGTGGCTTTGTGAATACATCAAAAATATTATGCATGATGTCTAAGAATTTAATTGTGATAGATTGATATATTCCAAGAATTTATAAATGAAGTATATATTCATATATATGTATTTGTTTGAGTGTTTAAAATTAGTTAAAAATTTCTTTGAGGGATTTATGCAAATATGACATCTTAGAAAGATAATTTCATGTCATTTTGGTGAAGTCATAACTTAACTTTTAATTTATTATTTATGGGAATGAAATCTTCGAGAAGTTTATAGAAGGCCATAGATGGCGGGCCACTTTTTGAATTAAATTTAGTTATTGAATTTGTATTTTTTGGATGTGCATTCAGATTTAAATTTACATGCCAAAGTCACAATGTCCTACTCTTGATTAAATTCCTACAAGAAATTAAGGAACTTGGGATACCCACCTCCCAATGGTCTTGGAATGGATGCATTTAGATGGAGAAGGATTTCAAAAGGCTCATGGTACTTGTGGACCCCTCAAAGGAATGATATATAACATATGAACTTTATTTATAAAATTTGGTCTTTAGTTGTTGGATTCTAGTATGAATGTTATCTATAAGGTGGAATTCTTAGTTGAGACTCTTAATCTTCCATTGTTAGTTTCTAGTGTGATTATACAATATGAGCCAAGTATTAATTTCTAATGTTAATTATTGAAAGAAGGTATATAGATTATTCGAGCATCTTAATTCTCATACAGAGTTGTCTTAGTCAATTTCTCAATGTATGAGTTCCATATATTTGTAATTTTTTCTTACTATAAAAACATATTTTATTTCATTCATTAACCTATATATTCCATGTTACAAAGGATGCTTTTATTTTAAATTATAAGTATACAATTCAAAATTAATTAGTAATTTTCAAGATAGAGTACACACAATTTCTTTAATTAAAATAAAATAATATTCTTATTTCCATGAGAGTTATGTAGAATGGTAGCTTGATTTCTCAAAAATATTTCTTTTATACATACTAAATTTTTATCATTACATTATGAGTGAATCATCTCAATTATACAACCAAGAACATCAAAAATTTATAGATTAAAAAAAAAAAATCACACATTTATCATATTTTTATATGTATAAAGTTTCTACCATCAAACTATTTATACTTATAGATTAAATTATTTTTTAATTTGGTTATTTGGGTTCAACATGTCATGCTATATGATTTTCTTGTGTTTTCACCATGTTGTCATGTGTAGATAGCTATGTATTTTATAGGTGTAGGAATTTTAGAGCAAGGCAAGGTTGAACAAAATGCATAAGGATGAGATGGAGCCTTGTTTACCTTAGGATTTGGTTGAGGCTCCCTTTGAGCATAATCAAGGGGTGGTTGGTCCTCTTGTAGACATGACTAATTTAGAAGGTCTTGTCAAGAGAAATTTAGAGGAGATTGGTAGAGACAAGAATCATGTTACAGATGGATTAGTTGGAGTTGATTGCCTCTACCATTCTCTTGAATTGCAACATTCACCTCTTGGTATTCCTTCTAATAATTTAAAAATATGAAGAAGTTTCAAGTTTAGAAGATTATACGAACCCTTTATTCCCTTTGGTCTCAAGTTTGGAAACTAAAGATGGAAACTCCATTACAAAGGAACTAGGTTCATTCATGGAAAAGGATAAGGTTGACAATAAGATATAGTTCCTTGAAGAATTTTGGATTCAACTTGTGAAATGATAGATCTACTAATGTTTTTGGGAAAATGACCCTCTTTGTTAGATGCATTGCCACTATTGGTGGAGTATTTCTAATTGGATGTTATTTTTCTAACTTACAACTATATTTTTCTTGTTGTTGTTCCATGCCAATATGATTGATCATTTTTTGTCTTTTTATTGGTCTTTGTAAAAGGGTGGGGCCCTTTCAAAATTTCTATTTCTAATTCATAAACTCAACCAAAAGTATTTACCCTAAAATTAAAATATAAATTTAAACTTTAAAATAGTCTTTTTTGATATTATATAATAGCCTCATGTATTTAATTTATAAATCCTATTATTCTTTATGTTTAATTTCAAATTTTTAATGCTCGAGCAAGTATAGGTTACAAGTGCATTCTTTACATTTTTTCTCTTTCTTTTGTACTCTTTTGTATATGGGTGTCTTATATGGATTGCCTCAAACATATAATTTTTATGTCCTATACCTAGTTTTAAATGTAGTTTTATGGATGTATTCCTCCTTTATTCTTTGCTAATTGTAATTGAATATTAGACCTATTTTTAGAAATATGGCCACCCCTCTCAATAAGTAAAATAAGTCATCTATTTTAGGTGGTGGATATTAATGCTAATTGTTTATTTATTGAACATACATAATCAAGACAACTTGGAAAAGTGTCTTATCTTTCTTTTTCATAAAAGTAGTTGGAGCATACCATGACAAGAAACTAGAACATAAAAATCCTTTCTTTAAAATGTCATTTAGGAAATCCTTTAATTCATGCAAATAT
Organism: Sequoia sempervirens; assembly: GCA_007258455.2. Lineage (NCBI taxonomy): Eukaryota > Viridiplantae > Streptophyta > Pinopsida > Cupressales > Cupressaceae > Sequoia > Sequoia sempervirens. The sequence continues at coordinate 196,461,515 of VDFB02256132.1, forward strand.
GAAGTGTTTGTTCGATAGGGATCTCTAGATATAAGGGCTAATTCATGCATGAACTCTATTAAAAAATAAAACACCCATTTAGGAGGAAACATGAGGAGTTCATTCTAGGAAAGACATCCTAAGACTTTTGTAATGGAGGTTTATTTTCATTTTAATGGTTCTTGTAGACATGTGAAATTAGCATCGTGCACTCAATTCACGTTCATCCACTCATTAAATAAATCAAATTCACATTCATCCATTCATCAGGTAAATCAATTTCAATCTCCTAAAGGTCATCAACTTTATTTAATTTAATCTTATCATTATCCCCCTTAACTAAATAAATCAAATATTTATTTAACTAAACCTTTATCATCTTTCATCTCCTTTTTGATTTAGTTTAATCTTTAAATCTAAAGCAAAAAGGTCAAATCACCTAATCCTCTTTTTAATTAACTAAATCGGGATTAAATCTAATCTAATGCATGTCACATTCTCTAGATTTTCCCACTTGCACCAATAAATCAATTTATTGATTTATTAAAATCAGCATTTTCCATCAACATGGAAAATTGCTAAAACCTCCAACACACATTAGCATGGTTAGTTTAAAACAAAGCAAATAACATCTCTATGAAATAATACATCAATGCTTCCCAAATGCAAACAAATGACAAAAGCCATCCTGGTCCTTTATACCTTGATGCATCGTGCTTATGCGTGTTATCAAACATAAGGTAAGTGACCCTTTTAAAATCCCAATCCTTGATAAGAAAATCATCCATCTATCATCATCATTTCTCATCATCATCTCTCATAAAGTTGGCTTGTTGGATCCTCTTGTTATCATCTAATTTCTTCTTTTCCGCACTAACATCACGTCATGAATAGTTAATCATCATCACCAATGCATCCATCCTGCATCCACAAACCATCAATATTTTGCATATCATCTCACATGCATAATCATCATCATAATATAGATCTGTTAGTCTAACCATCTCATAAATCATCACATTTGCATAATCACAACATACCATCATCATAATATAGATCTATTAGTCTAAGCATCTCATAAATCATCACATTTGCATATCATACATTTGCATAATCACAACATACCATCATCATAATATAGATTTGTTAGTCTAAGCATCTCGTAAATCACCATATTTTCATAAATCATACATTTTCATAATCATGGCATATCACATCATCAATCTCATCCATGTCACATCATATCATCATTCAAGTTGTTTAAGATAATATAGATTTGTTATTCTAAGCATCTTAAAAAAAAACCGTCTCATTTGCATCATCATCCATAACCATCTATTTTAAACCTCTTTATCATGAGATCAACCCTCAAATCGAATCTTTTCGCTCGATCTCTCGAGGGGGCAATGTACTAGTGTATTTGTTTCCACTAGGGCAACCAAAAAAAATAAAAAAAAATTTGAATTTCGATCATGGCAAGTTTATTCTTTGAACCAATGCAACAAGTACATTGCTTCAAAGAGGGGCAAAATGTAGACATGCAAAATTAACATTACGCATTCAATTAGGTCCATTCATCAAGTAAACCAGGTTTTACATTCATCCACTCATCAAATTAATCAAGTTCACCTTCATCCATTCATCAGGTAAACTCATTAATTTCCATCTCCTAAGGTCATTAATTTAAAATTAAATAAACTTTATCATCAACCTTTTAATCAAATAAATCAAACAATCATTTAATTAAATCCCAAATGCATTTTCCATTCCTCTTGATTTAAATAAATTCAAATATTCAAGTCAAAAGGGATCAAACTCACCTAATCATCATTAAGCTAATCTAATCCTAATTAGCCTAACCTAACCACCCATCACATCCTCTAGATATTCCCACTTGCACAAATAAATCAATTTATTGATTTATTAAAACCCTTATTTTCTTTCAACTTGGCATAAAAAATAGAATATTCCCTCAAGTTTGAAAATGATGACAAGTTGACTTGTCCCTTCCAACATTGCATTAACTTCTCATTTTCATGTCCCCCTCTCATTTATTTCACAATTTGAATTTTAAATCTCCCTCTCTTGGGCACATTTCCCAAATCTTGCACATTCCTCATCCTATCACAAGTGGACAAGTGGCCTCATCTCATTGGCTAAATCTTTGTCCCACATTCATCCATTTGGCCATTTCTCTCATCAAAATAATCTATAAATAAAGGCCTCATTCTTCATCAAACCTATCTACATCTTCATGCAAAGTTACTCTCTTGGTTTGAGAACTAATTTTTCTCTTCATCACCATTGCATCTCATCATTTCAGTTTTAGCAAGGATTGGGAAAGGGTCATTGGCACATTTGACACCAATCCAATATGGAATAGGTACTTTGGCTTGCTTCTATATGTTTATTTGATCTTCTTAGTTATTTGTTTGCATCTTGGAAGCATGGCATTGTTATTTCATAGAGATATTCATAGATTTGCATATGTAAACTAACCCCACTAATGAGTGTTTAAGATTGGTTCATTTGCAGATTTATAGTGCTTCAGTTCTCATTCACTTTTACTAAAGAAAAATTAACAACAAACAAGGCACACTTTTTCTTTATTCTCTTTTGAGTTGTAAAATAGAAAATTTAATAATACCTTCATCCCGTCTAATCCTAATAGAACTATTTTATTATACATTTCATTCAAACAATCTAGTTTCTTTCCTATAAATTTATTCTTCGATTCATACATTTAGAACCAATCATTTTTGGAGTAATGTCATAAGACTCAAAAGCAAAATATGAATAATTTTATCCAAGTTTCCATTGTATGCACCCTAAATTATACTTTTGGAATGGTATCATTTATAAACTATCTTTGGGACATGTACAGAACTCAACACTACCTCTTTTAACAAGGATTTAAATGTTAAGTTGAATTTCTAAACTATCTAAGGTGATACAAATTAGTAAGAAGCACCTAATTATATTAAGATTAAGATATAAAATATACTAGCACTTGCACCCCAATGAGGTGCAATACTTATGCCGATAGGCTGAGCCCACATTATTTACAGCTGTGAAAAGTAGTGGACGGTATGAAGAAAGTAGTGATCTATCTCACCTATCCCTCTCTACCTCTCCATCCCTCTCTCCCCTTCTCTCTCCCCCTTTCTCTCTTTTTCCATCTCTATTTCTCTCTATATCACATATCACTATCTACCTATCCCTCCCTCCATCCCACCTATTTCTCTCTCACTCTCTCCTTCCCTCTCTTCTTCTCTCCCTCTCTCACTTATTCCTCTCTACCTCTCTCTCCTTCCCCCTTTAATTTTATATATCTCCCCTATCCCTCTCTTTCCCTCCCTATCTCTATCTCACTTATCCCTCTCTACCTCCCTCTATCCCTTTACCCTCCTCTCTCTCTCTTTCTATATCCTTCACTCTCTACTTCTATTCCCTCCTCTCTCTCTCTTTCTCTATCGTTCCCTCTCTACTTCTTTACTACTGAAACATATATGTGTTAAATTATTACATATATTTGGCTATATACTCTTCTATAGCTTTATATGACCATATAATATTATATTCATAAATAAGACATCTATATGAGAATGTACCATGCATATATATAAATCTAGATATTGTTGAGGGGCATATTGATGCATTTTATGTATTATTACCAATATCCTGTCAAAAATGTAATAATAGTAGTACTATTGTTAACATACTAACATTTCATCCATTATTATTATTATTATGAGACTTATTTTAATATAATCTTTCCATTAAATCGTATATTAATATCATTATTACGAACTACCTTAGAAGTAACATTATCAATATTATCTATAGAGATATTAATGTTAAAATTGCATTAATATTAATACTATGATGATTAAATTAAAACGTCGTAATATTGATTTATATTTGTAAGAATATTGTTAATATCAATCACATTCATATTAATATTAATTATGTTAATATTATAATTTACTTTATTAATTTAAGATCGGCAATAATTAATGGTGCTTCCATTATTGCCGCTACTATTGATTATGGTTATAATAACCAATAACAATTTCCATCAGTATTTAATATTCTAATCAATGCGGATACAATTGCCCATCATGCCAACCGCCAACCATTAAAATTTTAGTGGCAAGTTTGGATTTGTCTCATTTCAAAGATCTAGGGACTTAATTTCCCATTCAACCACTGGGTGTCTTGGTTTCCTCAACCCCTCAAATAGGGTGCAGTGGTACTCAGTTAAACCCAACGCACACAGGCACTAAAGGGAACATTTACATTTATAGACGACATTTATTATGTTTGGTATTTTTTCAACCGATGTCATTTGAGGAGAGAAAGAACGAATGCGGGAGATTATCAGAACAAATGGAAGAGATTATCTTCACCGTCAGAGCATTTCATGGGGTATTTTTAACATTGGAGGAGACATCCAACAAATTTATGGACTCCTAAATCAATTGTCTATTTGATTCATGCTTTCCTTTGAGAAGCTCAAATAACTGTTACATGATGGTGTAATGCACACGAAGCACTTTGGAATGAATTTACACCTTCCATTGTCTAGATATTTGAAAGACAAAGCAATTCAGAAAAAAATGCACAGACCATAAGTGGAATTTCCAAAAATAATCTCAAATAACATAATCCGACCATTCAGCGATGAAAGAAGTATGATCCATAGTTTTACAGGGGTTCTCAGTCAATCTGGTAGAATTACGCTTTCGCCCCGGCTCCAGTCTTATCCCCTTCGCCAATATTAGCATTCTTGAGAATGGTAGCCCCGACATTGATCAAAACCCTGTTGCCAATTTTGGGATGCATGTCGCTGCCAAGCTTGCCAGTACCGCCAAGGGTAACATTGGGAGTCGCAACCGTTTGGCTCGTCTACTTCAATAGCCGCTTGTTGGCCATGTCCAAGCATGATAACCCGTACACCGTCCACATCATGGAAGACGAGGACCTACAATTAAGCAAACCACAGTTCGTGGGATTCCTGCCGGCGTCAGACTGGGGGAAATGCCGGTGGGGTTCCCCCACAGAGAATAGCCTATCAGCTAATTAATTGTACTTCATAGCTCTAGGTATGACATTTTCACATCATTATCACCATGCTCCCTAGCTTTCTTTGTTGGTGTCATATCCACCATGAATGAGGCCCATTTTTCTAAAGGTCCTATATATAAAAAATAATTAGATAAACCTTCACCAATGTTTTCATTTTAATTCTAATTGATTACCACTTTATACCTTTTACCAATTTATAATTTCATATTGATAACTATAACCCTCATTGCAAGGATTTACCAATATAAAAACTTGTAGGGGAATAACTATAATTCCCCATTTTTATAAATAGTCTAGATTACCTAAGTTCCAATTGAAGTTTTGTTAGAGTGTAATATAATATGTTTAGCTCTAATCAATGGTTCTAGATTAATTTTTTCAAATCCCTCAAAAAATTATACTCATTAGAGAGGTTGTGCATTAATAAATCTTACCAATTAGGGATCATATTCTTATTTATACTTGAACATACCACAATCATTAGCATAACTTATCAACCTCAATGAGGGAAATAGTCACTATTATGGTTCATATTTTTATTTACCAATAATTCATTATTGTGGGTTGAACAAAATAATCCATCCTATACAAAATTATAAAGATATATGGTTATCAACAATAATTTTAGTAACAAATATAACCAAATTTTTTTTACCATGAATTGTTTGATATAATGCCTCAAATAAATCTATTAATGTTCAAGTAAGGCTTTAGAAACATTAAAGCAAATGCAATTGGAGGTGCCTTGGTAGAAATTTATGCAAAACGTGGAAGCATAGACAAGGCACGTTAATTTTTTGACAGAGTTTAGAAATGGGTTTGTAAAATATTTCAAGCAATTGCAACGCCATTTATTCAACACTCCCTTCTCGTGCCAAAATTGGAGCTTTGGAATAGGGTATGAACATTCATCAAAGCATGATAGAAATAGTGTTTGTTGAAAAGGCTTTAGAAACTTTCAAGAAAATGCAATTTCAAACAAAGAAGTGCAGTTTGAAATCTACAAATTTGAAACATTTCACATTTCACATTTAGGGTTTAAAAATTTCTCAAACAAATGCAATTAGAAATGTACGAAATTCGAAGTTAACCAACCTGTGAGCTATGGACTGTGAGCTATGGAGGTTAGGTTGATGAACTATGGCTTGATCTAGTGCACATTTTCCCTTGGGATTTTTGTTTGCCATTTGGTTTGTTGTTCATGTTCGGGTTCGCCATTCGCTGCATACACATAATAGAGAAAACACATAATGCGATAGTGACAATTTCTTTTATTTTTTATGCCCTATTTCAGGGGTTTCGGTCGAACACCCATTCGAACGAACCCCAAAAAATATAGTTTTTTATTCATATGGTTGGGGGTTCGGTCAAATAGGTGGTTCGACCAAACCCATGTTTTTGATCGAACACCAAATCCGGTTCAGGCGAACTAGAGAGTTCGACCAAACCCCTTGACATTGTGGAAACACAAAAGAATTAAATTTCCTTCCTCAAAAAATTTGTAAACCACTATTGTGGCTTAACCTCATAGTGGATTGGTCCTTCTGTGGAAAGAAGCCCTTTCCCAACCCTTGACAAGCTCTAGGATGATATGATGAACAAGATTCAAATGCTTAAGATTGTGTCTTAAGTTGTGGAGGATTAAAACAATAGAGAGAGTCTCTATTTATAGAATAGAATGATAGAAAAATGCAAGATATGAAGAATGTGGGACAAAAGACAAACCAATGACAAGATTCCATTTGTCAAGATGTGATAGGATGAAGGATGTGGACATCTTGGTCAATGTGCCAAAGAGGGGGAGATTTGAAATTCAAAAGATGGCTTGTTGGAGGGAGAAGAAAATTCTTAAATGCCGAATGGGGGGACATGTAAGAGGGGAGTTAATGCTATGTTGGAAGGGAAAAGACATGTGGGAGGGAAAATTCAAATTGGAAGCATATTCCCTCAAAGATGCCATTTTGAATGAAAATGATGAATTAATAAATCAATTAAATTGATTTATGAGCACAAGTTGCAAAATCTAGAGAAAAGAGGATTAGGATTAGCATTAATCATTGTTTGATTAAAATTTAATATGATGATTAGGTGATTTGACTTTTTGACTTAGATACTTGGATTTATTTAAATCAAATGGGAGGAAATTGATGCATTAGTAATTTAATTAAATAAATTTGATTTATTTAATTAAATGAGGAACATTTGAAGATAATTAAATAAAATTGATTTATTTAATTTAAGGAGTATGACTCGGGATTTAATTAAACAAAAGATGATTTATTTAATTAAAGAGGGAAAATGATGATAACAGGATGACATGGAATTAATGAATTCAGATTAGATGCATGGTGTCAATTTTGCATGTCTACATTTTGCCCCTCTGTGAAGCAATGTACTTACTGCGTTGGTTCAAAGAATAAAATTACCGCAATCAAAATTAAAAAAAAAATGATTTTTTCAGATGCCTCAGTAGAAAGTACACTGGTACATTGTTCCCTCGAGAGATCGAGCGAAAAGATTTGATTTGAGGGTCGATCTCACGATAAAGAGGTTCAAAATGGACATATGGATGGTTGTGATGATGATGCAAATGAGACAGATGAGATGGATGATGTGATATGCTATGATTATGAGATTTATGTATGCTAATGATTTATGGATGCAGGATGGATGCATTGGTGATGATGATTAACTATTCTGGTATGATGTTAGCATGGAAAGGAAGAAATGAGATGATGACAAGAAGATTCAACAAGCCAACTTTATTAGAGATGATGATGAGAGATAGATGATTTTCTTATCAAGAATTCAGACTTTAAAAGGGCTACTTACCTTATGTTTGATAACACACATAGGCATGATGCATCAAGGTATAAAGAACCAGGACGGTGTTGTACCTAGTGTGATGGACTTTGACTTGACAAATAGATAGGAGTATTCTTGTTCACCCCTAACATACAGAGCCTTGCTAGGATGCACTTCAGAAGTTTCAAACATCTCAGACCAAAACATGAAAAGGTATAACCTATCAATGCAATAGTCAACAAGCTACCCAAAACACCCTCCATACATACCTAACAAAGCAAGTATTCGCCAAGTTATATTACAAGAACATCCAACAAGCATAACAGACAAAAGATAATGATCAATGCCCCATTCATTTCTCTCTAGATCGCTTTGATTAGACATCATCGAGAGGTCATTGGAATGAGTGCAATAAGATAAATCAAAAAGAAAAGACCAAGCACACAAACAAGTCAATGTTCTTCATACCTCTAGCCAAGGGGATGCATTTTATTTAGGGTAAGTATCCAAAGTGATATCCAAAATGACATACCCATTGTCAGAACAATATATCCTAGGACATGCATTGTATAGGATGATGATGGGTTGATAAGTTGTTTGATATGCTTTTGATATAAGGTTGATTGACATGTTTACAAATGATGAAGAGTTTGATTTTGCGTTTAAGGGTTTGTTGCTTCGATTTTGATTTTGCATTTGAAGTTTGTTTTTGCTGATTGTTATGCTTGTTTCTATTTGTTTCGCCAAAGGATGAAGGTGATGATCGATTTATTATGGATGAGATTATTGTGGGTGAAAGCGAGATGGGGATGGATGGATTTTTTTTAAGATATTTGGATTTTTTGGAGTTTTTGAAATGTTTTGAGGCTATTTTTTGGCTTTTTGGGTTATTTGAATGTTTTTGGATTTTATGAGATTTTATGAATGTTTTTGGATTTTGATGTCTTCGGGGTTGATCAAAGATTAGGCTTGCCTACATTTAAGCTCAGACGACATAGTTCAGACTCCATGTTTTTGACGTTTTCTATTTTTTGACTTGTTTTTTGGATTTTTGATATGATTTGAATTTTTTTGGATTTTTTGCATGATTTTGACGATTTAGATAAGGATGTGTGTGATGATATCATTGCTCTGTTTGGAATTTTTTTGAAAACCAATCTAAGGTTGATTGATCGGATCGATGGATTGATGATGATAACATTGTTGAGGATACACAACAATGCAAGGATAGTGTTAAGCAACACAAGGATTAGGATGGATATCCCAAGATGATGAAGGATTGATTGGATTTGATTGATCAGGATTGATGATGATAACATTGTTGATGATACATAACAATGCAAGGATAGTGTTAAGCAACACAAGGACTGGGAAAGATATCCCAAAATGATGATGGATTGATTGGATTTGATCGATCAAGATTTTGAAGCTTGGTTTGAAACAAAAGATGTTTGAATGATTTGTTGTGACATTGAAGTATGTGTTAGATGTGAATGATATTGATTGTTTGGAATGATGTTCAATGAAGCTTGATAAGGAACATCTTCTCGTCAAAATATGTCATGGGCTAGTGATTTGGATTTTGGATCACAAATGTTTGACCAATTTGATTTTACGTTTGCCAATGTTCGGATCACCACATAAGTTGGAGGATATAGATCAATATTTATTTTAAAGCAAAATTTTGCGTTCAGCCCCTAGTGTCTAGCGATGTATGGAATGTCGTGGGTGGATGCCTGGATAGATGTGTGGATGGATGGATATGGATTATCTTGCAATAAGATAAGGTGTTCTGATAGAGGATGGTTATTTCGATAATGCTTCATGGCTTAGATAATGTTGGGTAGGATATGATTAATGAAAATGACTCATGTCAAGATGTTTACCATAAGCAAGCATAAAGTGTGCACCAAACTTTGTCAAGATCAAGATAACTTGGACTATGGATGCAGATATATGTGAATGGATTGGATAAATGGTTCGTGTATGAATGGATTTATTATGGATAAGATGTATGGAATGCTATATTTATTATGGATAGGATGAGACATGCTTCTACCTGAACTAGCGCATGTAGATGCTTGATTCTACACATAACACCTATTTTCTAGGTTTTCATCATGGTACCTATCCAAAGTGCCACCCATGCGGTTTTCACTAGAGGACAATTTTTTTCTTTACTGTTTTCAATCCTTTTTTTGATTTTTTTTTGGATTTTCATATTTTTTGATTTTTTTGGTTTTTCTGAAAGATTTTAAGCTCATGTTGAACCACCTCATGGTGTCAATGTAGATGCTTCTATCATAATGTGCCATTGATATCCTGCTTGAAAAAGTTTCTTTTCTAAGATATGTGAACTTGAATACAACTTTTGAGATTCATGATCTGCTTTGTTGATACTGAAGTTAACTATGTCTTTGTGCACACATCGCGATAGAGTGCCTTCTGAATCCTTATGATGAAGGGTGGCTTCTAGTACATGCTTAATGTGAAAATTGGATATCATGCATGGAGGCGTGGATGGAGTGTGTTTAGGAATAAAAGATGGATTGGTTGATAGTTTGGAACCTTTGACTTTCCAAACTTGGGAAGACTAGCAATGATGGGTGGATATGAAGGTGTGAAGGGAATTAGGACCAACAGCTTGATATACTTTGTACGTTGCTTGAAAAACCTTCTTTTGATTTTGTGGACATATTTGATGGATACTTTTCCCTTTTTTATTTTTCCCCATAGTTTCTTTGACTAATGGAGTTTGATAGGGATAATCTTTCTTTATATTCTTTGGTATCCATGTGTATTTGATTTGTCCATTATGCTCCTTGGCTTCTTTTGCTTTGATAACATTCTTTGTGCTTTGATTCAAATATTTCTTCTGATGTCAGTCCCAATTTGTGGATGGAGTGATGGGTGGATGAAGATTCATGGAATGGTTGGTTGTTGTATTGGCATCGATTTCATCATAAGGATTCTTTGTGCTCCCTATGTTGAAATTTTTCTGAGATAAAGTTTCCCCCGGTATGGTGGTAGTAGCACCTTTTTTCTTTGGTTCTGCCTATTTTGAGATGTCTTGTTCAGTAAGCATTCTCTAATGAATGAACACTACAGATGACATTATTTCAATTTGTTACTTCCCTGACTCTAGAATATCCTATTCTGTCTAACCTGTTTCCTTGCATGGATAATTCTGGATATCTTCATACATGATGTCCCCAGTCTGAATTTGGGATATATCTTATCCTAATGTTGACAACTTAGTTTGACTGTAGGAATCAATAGCCTACTCTTTTTTTGTAATAATATCAGGAGTAAAGGAATCATGTTCTGAATGAAGATCATCTATGTGTCCATCCACAGAAAGCATCTCATGGGTAGATGGAGGATTATGTGTTATGTGGGTATGATCATCATTTGTGACATCTTGTATAGATAGGAGAGTGTCCAATAGATCATTGTAGCAGCTTGGGGATACAAATTCTTGATCTTGAATGATTTCAGGGTTGCTTTCGACATGCTTTGGATCAAGTTCTTGACATGGGTCAGTTTCAAAGGATGGATTGCTTATAAAGGTTTCTCGGATATCTCCATTAGGAATGGGAAGTGGCTCAATATCCTCTTGATCTCTAGGTGGACTTGGATCAAGTGTTGAGATGAGGTTCTCTTCAGTATCTGTAACCATGAGGTCAAAGGGTGTCAACATGTCTTGGAAAGAACCATTGCTAGACCTTGCTGAAAGATTTTGATCACGCTTTGGAATAAATTCTTGAGATATGTCCTCTAACTCATAAGGCGATGTAGAGACATTTTCAATATGATCATTGGTCAATGGATCATGGATTATGTCAATAGGATCAAATAATTCTAACACTCCTTGAAATAGATCACTAAAAAGTGGCTCTTGATGTATGGTGAGTTGATCGTTGGATGGGGTAAAAACATATTCAATGTGCTCATTAATGGAGAGATCTTGAACATTGTTTTCAACATTTGTGGTAGAGGGATTGTCAATGTTTTCAACCATAGGGTCAAATGATGTTGACATTTCATGAATTGGATCATTTTTGGGTATTGTTGGTGGATTTTAAAAAAAGTGACTCTTGATATATGTTTATTTGACCTTCGGATGAGGTAGAAACATCTTCAAGGTTCTCATTGATGGATAGATTTTGATCATTATTTTCTAAAATTGTGATAGGGAGATTGTTAATGCTATCACCAGTGGTTGAATCTTCATCATTATCCCCAATAGTGATTATCTTTTGATCAATGAGGTCTTGGATGATATTTTTGAGTCGAATACAACTTGATGTGGCATGTCCCTTTGTTTTGTGAAAATCACAATGGTGCTCCTCATTATACCCTAGTGGTTTAAATAGGGGTTCTTCATAGTTCCCATAGATGGGGAGCTTGATGAGATTCTCATTTACCAATTGTTGCATAATCGATTCGATTGGTTTCCCAAGTGGTGTGTATTTTCATCTATTACCCTGTGAGAGTTGTACTTTAAATTGACCTTGTGGTGATTTATTTTGGAGATGTGGTGATTGATCTTCGAGACGTGGAGGTTGAGTTTGTTGTTGATGGTGTTGATTTTGATATCCAACCTCTTGAAACTGGAGATATTGTTCTTGATGTGGTTGTGGACACAACCCCATGCTTTGATGACATGGTTCAACCAATGGAAGAGTGTATTGATTTTGGAGTGAAGATGTCTCTTGGCTCAATAAGTCAATTAGTTTGGAAAGTGAAGCAAGTTGATCTAGAGAATCTCTATTTTGATTTTGACTCCCTTGATATGTTTGATTATTTTGTTCAAGCGGATTTGGAATGTGCAGTTGTGGTGTTTGAATGAGATTATGGACAAACTAATTTTGGACAATGTTCTGATTTGGGATGATGTTCAGATTTGGCATTGTAGGTTGCAATTGAACATTGTTGTGGTTGGGAATCACATTGCCTTGAATTAGGTAACTTTGATTTTGCATGACGTTACCTTGACTTGGATCAATACATGGAGTCATTAACATCTTGTTTGGAATTTGAACAACATTTGTGTGTTTTGTGAGCATATCTATCCCAAAGTTTGTCAAGTGTGGATTTGAAATGTTTATGTTTGGAAAACTTGTACTTGGCATGCATGGATTTGGTGGGATGATGTTGTTTTGTGGAATACTCATGCATTGGGTGTTCGGTTGATATATTGGTAGGTTTGGTCTTAGATTTAAATCTATCATCGGGAAAGGTGTTCCAAACTTTTGACTGGGCATACTCAAATTTTTTGTACCATCGAGGTTTGTAGGAGATAATGATCCCATGTACGGATTGTATAAATGTGAGTGTTGATAATCAGTTGGCATTGTAAGACTTTGATAGTTTGGTTGGTTTAGACCGCTTATGATGTATGGGTCAAGTTTATATTCATGTTCTTCTTGTGTTTTGACCTTGTTGCAAAAGTGACCTCTAAGGTGTTTAGGACCAATGATGAGATGAATGATGAAAGGGGTGAATGATATGGGTGTTGAACATTTAGGAACTTTGGATCAATGCTAGACTTTAGGATTTTTATTTTGATTGGTTTGATTAGATAATGAACTTGTAAACCCTAAGATGTTAGATGTGATCTTTAGGATAAACTTGTTCAAAGAGGTGATAATTTAACTAAGTGTGTGTGGAAGGATTCATCCAAACACACCTAACTAAACAAGTGATTTTGATTTGGTTTAAGGATGTACCCAAGTCCAGATAATGATGTTTCCAAAGCTCTAAAATTGTTTGTGGGATGAGATTTTGATAGATGTTTGGGATGGATGAAGTGTTTGATTTGATCCTAAATGAACCTAAGAAGGACTTGTTTACTAGATCAAGATAGTGAAGAACACGCTTTTCTCTAAGAGTAGTTCAAAACCAAAAGACCAATGTTTGCATGAAAGCCATATAACCAAAAGACGCCAAGCACATGTGTGGGGTCCAATTTATTTAACTTTTCTTAATGATTTTTTTTTACCACAAACGATTCTTGATTAACTTTTGAAACTAGATGTCTAATGTCCTAATTCTCTTTCATCCCATAAAGTCCATTATGTGGAAATCTATAAAATCAAGGAAAAAATTTCCTAATGTTGACCTTAGTAGGAGAAAATTGAGATGAAATCCAAATACTTAGAAGCCTCTAAGGATGAGAATCCAAAGGGAAAGCAATAGCATGTGAATTCATTCAAGGATATTTGCTTCTCCTAAAGGGTTTGAGATTTGATACTCATGTTGAATGTTGGTTTCCAATGTTTTCAATCAAGCAATGTGTTTGGATTTCAAGAACAAGCACAATCCCATGGATGTGAACGACTATATTTGTTGAGCCCCCACTTGGACAAGTCCAGCTATGCTTATTTTTAGCGAATGGTTAGATGCTTGACCCCACTGGCTCCCCTCCACAACACTCACTTCTCAAGGTAGCTAAGCATCACTACCCATGAAACTCCCATGCCATACTTTCCATTTCTACTAAAAACTGTAGAAGTGTGCGGTAGCTTCAGAATGACCATTCTTGCACCAACAAATAGATAGGGATTTTGGCCTTTCTACAAAAAAGGTTTTAATTTGGACTTTCCATTCATAGGAGTTGACCCATCGAGGTGAGAGACCATTGCTTCCCTTCTCGTCGAAGCCAACCATGTGATATTGGCCTTTGTTCTAGTACCCACTTTTATATCCCAACTAGAAATACTCTTGGCTTTAGAGTGTTACCGATTGAGTCATTCCCTTGGGTGAGTACTTTTTCCCAAGGTAGGCCCTCTATGATAAAAAAAAAGCAAGAAAGCATATTCATAGTTTGATGAACCTTTGTTTAGAAACAAATGGAGAACACACACAACATGTTCCACTCACACTCGCAAGATGTTTTGTTCAATTTTAATCCCAAGATGAAATATGGAGGTAATTACTTTACCTCACTTATGATCACCAAAAGGCCTTTTGATTCCCAAGATCGCTATGAGGCATGAGAGAAGCACATATGTCCTTTTAGTGATATTACCTTGGGTAAGTAATTACAAGATAAATAAACACTTATTCATTTTAAACCCACAAAAAAATAATGACTTCTTTTTATAGTACCAAAGGAAATGTGAAATTTTTCCTTGTTCAATTGTTAAATCCGAAAACCAACTCTAGTAAGTCTGTAACAAGAAATGCATGCTCTTTTGTAACAAGAAATTGAAGTGTTCTTCTTAAGATCCCCAAAAAAAAATATGTGAGTTGATCTCAAACAGAAAACTAAAGCATAAAATGGAGGCTCAAAGAATTTAAAAACGCTTTATAGACTCCAAATTTAATGCCCAATTCTCCAAGATTCCTCCAAAGATTGCTTCTTATGCTTAAATGTTTGCAAGTCTTTGGTGCGAATGAAAATTATTCCTCCTTGATTTTCCTTCGGGTGAAGCCACAATAGTGGTTTACAATTTGATGGAGGAAGGAAAATTGAGAAAAAAACAACCCCATGGAAACAAAAGTGATTTTGGAGGTTCGTATGAACCTAGAAGTTTGACTGAACCAAAAAGGGGTTCGACTGAACCCCTTAAACTTTTGCCCAAAAAAGCATATGAAAGGGGTTCGAGTGAACCCCCTTGAAGAGGTTCGCTCCAACCAGGGTTCTTGCAAACCCTGATTCGAATGAACCCCTAGGGATTCGTACAAACCCCCTAAATCCTCATCCCCTCCCTGAGACACACAAAAACCTAAATTTTTGCACTTCGGAGCTCGGGTTGAGAATGAAAATGGAGGAATCCTCACAAACCCAACTAGAATTAGGTAGTCCTCTGAACGAGCTATCCAACGAATATAATTTTAATATGTTTTGGTTTTATTATGTATTTTTTTTTAGTTTTATTAAACATAGGTTTTTCATCGAAAATGAAAAGTCTCTATTCTGCACATGTGGAAAAATAGAAAATTATCAAAAAAAAAATTAAAAAATATGAGTGCACCAGATATTGAAGTCCTTGATCCAACACAAAAAATGTTATGTGTTATACGATCATGCTCTGTCTGAATTATAATTGGTTTGACTTCGAAACTTGATTAAAGAAAAAATATTCAATTAAAAATTGTCTAACCAAGTGGAAGCACTAGATATCGGAGTTAAGAATCTAAATTCGAAAGAATTAGAATTTTATCCTTCATGGAAAAAAAGTTATATGTTATACGGTGTGCGTCACTTTTTAAAAATGTTGTTTTCTGAAAAAAAAATAGTTTTTGTGGGAGATGGTAAAAGAAGTGCAATCTACTTCCAAAAATTTTGAAAAAAATATTTTTAGAATCTACAAACAAAATGTGACAAGACTCTAGTTTGCATCATCTTCAAATCCTTCATGGTTTAGCTACTATAGGTGCCCGAATGTGAAGATCTAGTTAAAAATAATAATTTCAGTGTCCAGTTTGGCCAAAAATTGTAAACCACTATTGTGGGATCACCCCTTCCTTTGTTTGTTTTCCTTCATTTTCGCAGACCTCAGATCAGCAAATGCATATTTCACTTCATCCTGAATGGCCAATAGGGAATGTTTGAATTCTTCGAAGTGAGTGAATGATAGGCCACCAGAACAAAACAGATATTGAATAAATGCACAATCAAAAAGGACAATAGAGTCTTTGACCTTCCGAACATGTCACTACAAGATTTGAATTAGAAATTTTAGCCAAGAGAACTAAATGGAATACATAACCTGCTAACAACTTCATTGGAAATTTTAGCCAGAAGAGAATGACATGGAACAAAAAAGAAATGGATTTTAAATGTTTCTGACTCTTCCAGAAAGCAAATTTAAATAATGTTCAAGTCTATAGTTGGCTGGACATACAATGAAAACTATAGTTAACACTATTGAAAGCATCAAGCAAAAGCTTTAAACCACGACAACATAAAATCTACAGTATCAATTCAACACATTAATTGATGATTTAAAGTGATAGAGCCTTCAATGCACTAACACTATATTGTGTATCCTCCAACAGTTAGCTATTATCTTATGAATAGAAAGAAATAATCTCCCTAAAGATATCATTGTTAAAAAAAGATTTCCACAGTTAGAATGATAGTGAATGTTTTGAAAAGAAAGCAAATAGAGTATCGACTGAGAATATTTTCAATTTCAATCAGAATATTAATTGCTTTATAAGCAAACCCACTCTAAATAAGATTTATCAGTAAGTGCTCTGAGATCCGATTACTGCTAACTTTCAACTCGCTATAGCTGGTTGGAGGGTTCGTAAATGAAGATGGACACAACTTTTACTTCTATGTTGCAGCATTTGCACTTCCCTCGAGAGCATGCCTTACCACCCACCTAGATCAAAATTATCACCTGGATATAATCCAATATGCAGCACAACTATGATGTAGGAACAATGCGTTATTACTTTGAGAGTTCAGAAAGGTTAAAAAGATAGGTCCTTTAAAAAAATCCAGAGGGGAAAAATGTAGTAATTAAGGCAATTAAATTGTTTTGTCAAGACACCTAAACAATACGCCAAGCTATTTGACATGACGCCTACATCAAAGGCACATTCAATGTGTGAAATAAATATCAAGCAATTTGTAGAATGATGCACACAAGCTGGAATCTCATCACGTCTTTTACATGACCAAACTCAACTCCCCTCAATATGTACGCCATAGATTTCGTACCAACAATAATAATTGAAAATTTGCAATACAAATCAAGAAGGATATGCAATTATGGGAATAAGGTGCGATCCAAAAGAATTAAGTTGCACGGCCTTTATTCATGTTGAAGGAAAACAAAGGCTCCTAGTTAAAAGCTTTCAAGCTACTGCTATTAGTAGGCAAAAGAAAACAGTGAATAAAATCATTTGGAAACTTTTAAATACGTTCATTTTCCAGGTGTAAAGTGACGCCCCTATGCCAATGAAAAAAAGCTTTCAAATCAATGCACTTTGGCAGACCTCACAACTATTCTTAGAATATTTGATAGAATGTTTGACAAAATTGTCTTGCAGCATATGCACATAATAGACTTTAAAAAGGCTTTAGAAACTTTCCCACAAATGTGACTAACAGGGACATAAAGTGTAAAAAGGCTTTAGAAACTTTCCTGCAAATGTGACTAACAGGCACATACAAAACAACAAATATAGACTTGAAAGATGGGGGGAAATGTATGAATTTGAAAATTATCCAAAATACAGAAGAATACTGGAGGTTGAACAAATGTTAGGGGAGAGCTCTGAAAGCCTATGGGTAGCTAACTATTGTAGACATGCAAAATTAGCATCATGCATTCAATTAGGTCATATTCATCTATTCATCAAATAAAAAAAGTTCATTAAATTCAATCTCTAAGGTCATCCATTTAAATTAAATAAATTCATATTTAGTACTAACATCATCCTCTTTGATTAAATAAATCAAATCTTTATTTAATCAATTCTTTATCATTTTCCATCTCCTTTTTTATTTAGTTTAATCCATAAATCTTAAGCAAAAAGGTCAACTCACCTAACATCCACTTAAGATAGCTAAATCATGATTAATCTCATCATAATCACCCATCACATCCTCTAGATTTTCCCACTTGCACAAATAAATCAATTTATTGATTTATTAAATTCTCCATTTTCTCTCAACATGGCATAAAAAGAGAATATTCTTCCAAATTTGAATCTCCCCCCAAATTTACATGTACATCCAACAAAGCATTTAAAAGCTCTTACATGTTTCTTACATGTCTCTTGCAAAGGTCAAACTTAGCATTTAACTCATCTTGTCATCAAATTCAAAATTCAAATCTCCCCCTCTTTGGCACATTGACCAAAATGTGCTCATTCCTCAACTTCTCACATGCTGACAAGTGACATCTTGTCATTGGTGGATCTTTAGTCCCACATCCTCCATGTTTGGCATTCATTTATCCTTCTTGGCTATAAATAGAGGCCTCCTCTATTGTATTACTCTCCACAATCTCATGCACAAATGCATCATTGTCATTTGAATCCATATCATCTTCAAAGCAATTTCATCATTTATCTTATCCAATGGGGTTGGGAAAGGGCTGCTTTCCATATAAAAGTAGCACCAATCCCCCTATGAGATGATGTTTGAGTAGTTTAGGAATAGATTTCATGCTTATCTTGCATGTAATTTAATGTTAGTTTGATGATGTTATTGTTTCCTTTACATTAGTTCAACAATTTCATAGGGAGGGTTATTATCTCATTTGTTCAATATTGACTGATTTAACTCATATCTATCAATCTTTGTTCAATGTAGATTTTACCTCTCACATTTTGGTGCCCACCATTTTCAGTAACATGTTTCTTTTTCTTTCTCATGAGGGGATGCTAACGGTTTCATGCTAATGCAAGCTTTGCATATATTCATAAAATGTGGGGTGCACAATATATTGGTGTATCTATTTCTTTTTGGTAAATCTACCAAATCCTTACCAACTTGCAGGAAAAAATCTCTACACACAGTTGGATATTTCGCTTATTCATTGATATGTTCACTTAACTATTCACACATCATCTTAATCTTTTTATTCTCTGCTTCCTCAAAAGGGGGGTTGTTTCTAAATGGATTAGCGAATATTGTAATGATGTATTTTAACTTGAATGTGCAATTTTTCTATTGCCTTGCTTCGCAATCCCTGAGTAGAATGACCAGGTTTCATTTCTAAAAATTCTTCCATCTTCATACCGGACCGTACAGGTTCATCCATCTGTATAAATCCTTAATCTCCACTTTCACCACACGATTAGAATTTCATCCTCATCCTTGCTAGCGCTAGTTGTAGCCCTGACAGAGTGTTTCATGATAGTTTCTCTCACAGCAGTCAACCTTTCAAAGTAAACATGAAAATATATCTATTGGCATAGATTTCAGTCCAGTCAGTTAATCCTGAAAGAAATAGGTAGATGACTTTTCCTATCAAAAGTAGAAGCTCCCAACTGAGATATTTGTACCCAGATTCACACAACTTGTTATTGCACTTCTATTTGAAAAAAGCATATGCAGATTTAATGGCATCTTGAGTTTTTTCTTTCAAATTGTGAACTTGTGTTGATCTGTTTCACAACAAACTTTTCTTGATCATTCCTTTTCACGAAAAGATCTCAATACAACATCAATTTGATGAAGTTTTGGTGCACAAGAAGGAAAGAAAATAAATATTTTAAATGCAGGCCCTACAATCGATCTACCCTATCAATGTATTCACTGTGTTGATATTTGGCCCTCAAAATTAGCACATTGTTTGCTTTTATAGCTTAGTTGAGACTTTAGTATGAACCATTTGTATAGACAAGGCCATACTTATCCTGTGCACCTTTGTTTTTGGTATTCCTTTTTGTCTTTTTAGTGAGATTTGGTTTGGTGGCATAAATGTAATGCTTGCCTACGAATATTCACAAAGTGAGCATTAGAAGTTAGATTAGCTTCATATGTTAAAGTGAGCATTTTGAAAGCAAACAGCTCCATTTAGCACAAGGGGATGCTAATCAAAGTTGCAGAAATCGGCTTCATACCTACACATGGAATTTGCTTAAAAGTTTCTAAAGCCTATTTAAAAAAAAAAAATTACTCATATCCTGCAATGAACGCATTCCATGAGATAACTGTTGATTGAGATTGCGGCTTTACACCTGCTATAGGTCGATGCTAGCAAAGGTTGGGGATTTCCGCTTCACACCTGCCAATTGCATCTAGCCTTAAAATCCTTTTGAATAACATTGTGGTTGTGTCCAACAACAATGCCATATAGCATATCATCTAATAGTCATCTTCAGCTACCATAAGGCGTATCATTGATGACTAGAATCCAAATATCAATATTATGTGAAAGGAACTCTTAGAGTCAATGTTTTTTCACCAGGCACTATCATTGTTATTCCAGCTAGGCAGACTCATAGCCATACCTTTGTAATAACTTTTCTAGTCATCACAAGCATCCTACCTTAAGTTTTATGTCCTTGGTAAGAATCTTTTTTTTAATCTTATTGGCCAGTGATGAGTGCGTTTGAGTTTTACTCGCAGTCCTATCACCATTTATTGTCTCTGCCAAGATGAAAGGATTTGAAAGATTTCATCATAATTGAATAAAGGAGTCAGAAACAATATTGGTGGTTGTCCATTTAATGAAGATGTGACAACTCGTTTGAGCTCTCAGCCATTTCTAGAATTCGAAGAATTCAAACATTCCCTATTGGCCATTCAAGAGGAAGTGAAATATGCATTTCCTGATCTGAGGTTTGCGCATTTATCTCCCACTTGTATATTGCTTATGTTTGACTGCAGATGTTTCTTTTGGTAGAAATTGCTTGGACCAAGGAAATCCATGTTGGCATGAGGAGAAAATAAGTCTTGATCACTTTGAACATGGTGATTTCCACTAGCAATTTCTAAGAAATTACCTGGACCTTGCGCATCCCTCCATGCATTCCATTTCTTGTGCAAACAACTATTGCTCACGGCTTATGGTTGTTGGTGTCTGCTTTTGGTTATTGGTTAGAATTATTTGGAAACATTTCATTTCTTTTGCAACATACATTTCAAATGTTCTCCAGACGTGCGCTGAATTTGGTGTGCATCAACATCAATTTTATTCACTGCATTATCTGCAATTTTGGACAAAGTGGCAAAAGCTATTGTTATGGGAATATTTAAATGTGTTGTTGTTGACAATAATGCAGGCCCACTATTCTTTGAGATGATAAAATTTATAGCTCTCAACCAAAAGGCGATGATCACCAACAGATAAGTTGAAAGATAGTGTTATGTTTGCTCACTTTACAACTGCTAATTGCATATAATCTTTGATACTTTGATTTATTGACATATCGATGCAGATTTGAAGAATCAATTTAAAGCAAAAAATCAAAAGAAACTGGTAGCAGGGGCTTCAAAATCCATAAATGCACAAGTCAATACATTCATTGAATGTGTGCCTAAATTGGTTCTGGTCATTTAAGACATTATTTTAAAACTCCTTGTTTCTGTTCATTGAATGCATCAATAGGAGTGCAAAGTCCATGATCCTGTTCATAAAAAATCTTTTTATAGAAGTGACATCGTACGTAAGGCGGGTCCTTTCTTTATCTTACTGTGAAATCTTTGTTTATGCAACATCCTTTTCAAATATGGTCACTCAAAATTGCAGACTTAGAGACCAAGCGACACATGTGGTATAACATTGAATTATTTGTTTATTTCATATTCTTGATTTGACATAAAGTTTTTTTTCTTATTGCCATCGAAGACCAAGTAAACCAAAATCTGTAGGCTCATAATCTTGTTCATTTGGCATCATCATTTTGTAATGTTCATTTGGCATCATGGGTTGATTAACCTTTAATGTTCTAACCATTATGTTCTCTTGCAAATACTCGGCATGGCAGCATAAAATTTTCTTGGTGTGATAATGCTAGATGCTTTATTGATCCCTAACACAATATTTTAGTTATGTGATGTTTGCAAAGTGTTCATAAAGAAGGTTGGCATCAGGAAACAACGACGGTTTTTGCTCTCACATTAGAATCAAACAATAATTGGATATGAGTTGGAGAAGTGCTTATCAAAATTGAAAAAGCATTTTTAAATGCTTATTATAATAACCTAGAGCCTCCATTTATTGCTTTAATTTTTTGTTTTAAGCCAATTAGATCATTGTTTTTTTTTCAATGTTGGATTAAAATTGAACATTAGAAATTCACTAGAATTTGGGTTTTGAGGTCTAAAATCGAACAATCAATCTCACACATCAAAGTTGGTGCTTAAAAAGGAATTCATTTCTGCTTTGAAGTTAAAATGAACAAGTGCTTTCATGTTTTTGTATTCTTTTTTGCAAAGTAATTTCACTTAAAAAGACGTATGTGCTTCTCTCGCACTTCACAGCGATCTTAAGAATCAAAAGTCTTTTTGGTGACATTAAATTGCATAAAATATTGCCTCCACATTTTCAATTTGGGTTATTAAAATTGAACAAAGCTTGCGAGTGTGAGTTAGGTATACCGTGTGTGTTCTCCCTTTGTTTCTAAACGAAGGTCGATCGAACTATGGATGTTCTTGCTCGCTGTTGTTTACCTTTAGAGGGCCTGCCTAAGAAACACATCTGAAAGGAGAACTCAAAGGCAACTCCAACCGGTTTTTCACTCGGGATGGTATATAAATGGATGAGACTAAACTGTCAAGTCCTCATGGTATGTAGGCCTTAGTCGGACAGTGTCTTTCATAATGGGGTACTACCATAAAAAGTATAAGCACCCCTAGTAGGATTGATTAAAGCCTTTAGTGGCTTGCTGGACACTTGCAAGGTGCCATGTCCCCGATGTCTCATCATTGAGAACCTTGTTTGTAGTAACCAACCAGTCCATCCAATGAGTTTATCAAAGTGGTGCATTGAAACTTAGATTCCAAGAAGTTACTTGCCATGTCCGATCTTGGTTAAAATATAAAGGTTAAGACTTCATTCTTAACATACCTTTATGTTTTTTCCTTGGTTGCATGTAAAATCATCTCTTCTACTACGAAGGGCATAACGCAAGCCCACCAAGAAAAATGTACCAATTGAGCTAGGATGTTATATCAATTGCTTGTGAGTCAGTTTGAAAACACAGTGCTTGGATCCAAAACATTGAGACAAACATTGAACAAATCATCATAATTTCAAAATCTTTGAGAGGAACAAATACCTTTGAAAAGTCCTCATGTTACTGCTTGCCCCTAGGGGTTCTTATCCCTAGAAGGCTTCTAAACACTGAGACCTATATCTCGATTTGTTCATTTCAAAGTCAACAATAGGAAACTATGCTCTTGAAACCTTGATTCTCACATAATGGACCTTGTGGAATGAAAATGGAATTAAAACATAGATATTCAGTTTGAAAACTAAGCAAGAAGTGTGTTTGTGGTATAAGCAAGTCATTAACCAAGATTAACTCAAATTGAACCCCACACATGTGCTTGTTTATCCTTTTATGTCTTTCGAGCAAACATTGGTCTTTTGGTTTGAACTACTCTTAGAGAAAAGCGTGTTCTTCAATATCTTGGTCTAGTAAACAAAGTCTCTCTAAGTCTCTTAGGATCAAAATCAAACTTTCATTCATCCCCCAAGCATCAAAATCAAATCATCTCATCATCAACTGTTGGAAATCTTAGAAAAATCCTTCTTGTTAAACTTTGGGAAGATAATTTATCATCTCGTTTGATTAGATGTGTGTAGATGAATCCTTCTTTACACATTTAGTCAATTAGCACCTTGTGGACAAATTTACTCTAGGGAAACATCCAACCTCTTAGATTTTATGAGTTCACTATCCAAATCAAATCAAACCAATTCCAAATCATATCAAAACATCAATCCAAGTCCTAAAGTTTAGTATCCTCTTCAAGGTTTCCTAAGAGTTCCAATCATTCACCAATCATCCATCTTTCATATCTCGTCACCATCTGTTTGATCCTTAAAATATTAAACTTTCTTGTACCTAGAGTTTAGATCAATCCAAAGAATTAGAGGTTCACCTCCCACATCCTTGAAAATTGATCCTTATTTTATGGTCCAAACAAGACCTCAACACAAGAAGAACATGGAATATAAACTTGATCCATACATCATGAGCAGTCTAAACCAACCAAACTATCAAATCCTTACAATTCCAATTGATTGTCAACACTCACATTTATACAATCCGTACATGGGATCATTATCTCCTACAAACCTCGATGGTACAACGAGTATGAGTATACCTAGTCTAAATTTTGGAAAACTTTTCCCGATGATAGATTTAAATCTGAGCCCGAGCCTACAAATCTATCAATCGAACAATCAAGGAATGAGTCTTCAAATGAACAACATCATCCCACCAAATCCATACATTCCAAATGTGAATATACCAAGTACAAGTTTTCCAAACATGAACATCTCAAATCCACACTTGGAAAACTTTGGGATAGATATGTTTACAAATATTGTTAAAAGTTCAAACAAGATGTTAACAACTCCAAGACAGGGTAACACCATGCAAAATCAAAGTTCCCTAAATCAAGACAATGTTCAATTTCAACTTATAATGCCAAATCTAAACACCATCCCAAATCAGAACATTGTCCAAAATCAATTTTTCGACAATCCCATGCGAACACCACAAGTGTACATCCCAAATCTGCTTAAACAAAAGCCAAATCAAGGGAGTCAAAATCAAAATCAAGATCAAATTTCGCTAGAGTAACTTGCTTCACATGCGAAACTAATTGAATTATTGAGCCAAGAGATATCTTCACTCCAAAGTCAACACACTCTTCCATTGGTTAAACCATGTCATCAAAGCATTGAGTTGTCTCCACAACTGCAAGAACAATATCTCCAACGTCAAAAGGTTGGATATCAAGATCACCAACATCATCAACAAATCCAACCCCCACATCTCGAAAATCAATCACCACAAGGTCAAATCTCACAAGGTAACAAACTAAAATACACACCACTTGGGGGACCCATTGAATAGATCATGCAATAGTTGCCACAAGAAAATCTCATTAAACTCCCTGTTTATGAGGATTATCAAGAGCCCTTAGTTAAAACACCAGGGTATAATGAGAAGTACTATTGTGGCTTCAACAAAACAAAGGGACACACAACATCAGATTGTATTCGACTCAAAAATATCATCCAAGACCTTATTGATCAAAACAAAATCACTATTGGGGATAATGATCAAGATCTATCCATCAATGAACACCTTGAAGATGTTTCCACCTAATCACAAGATCAAATCAACATTTATCAAGAGTTACTTTTGAATCAAAATCCACCAACAATACCCATCAATGATCCAATTCAAGAAATGTCAACATTACTTAACCCTATGGTTGAAGACATTCACAATCTCTCCACCAGAATTATTGAAAACAATGTTCAAGATCTCTCAATTAAGGAGCACATTGAAGATATTTCTACCCCATCTGGTGATCAACTCACCACACATCAAGAGCCACTTTTTAGTGATCTATTTCAAGGAGTTTTAACATTATTTGATCCTATAATCAATGATCCATCGACCAATGATCATGTCAAAAATGTCTCTACATCACCTAATGAGTTAGAGGACATATCTCAAGAATTTATTCTAAAGCATGATCAACATCTCTCACCAAAGTCTAGCAATGGTCCTTTCCAAGACATATTGACATCCTTCGACCTCATGATTGTCGATACTGAAGGAATCTTCAACTCTACACTTGATCCAAGTCCATTCAAATATCAAGAGGATATTGAGTCACTTCCCATCTAGGAACCCTTGGTAAGCAATCCATCCTTTGAAACTGACCCATGTCAAGAACTTGATCCAAAGCATGTCGAAAGAAATTTTGAAATTAATGAAGATCAAGAATTCGTATCTCCAAGATACTACAATGATCTAATGGACACTCTCCTATCTATACAAGATGATAATATCCACATAACACATACTCCTCCATCTACCCATGAGATGTTTTCTTTGGATGAGCACATGGATGATCTACATTCAGAACAAGTTTCCTTTACTCCTGATATTATTAAACAAAAAGAACAAGTTATTGATTCCTACAATCAAACTGAGTTTTCAACATCAAGATCAGATGTATCCCAGATTCAGACTGGGGACGTCATGTATGAAGATATCCAACATTATCCACTCAAGGAAACAGGTCAGACAAAACATGATATTTCAAAGTCAGTAGAGCAACAAATTCCAATAACATCATCTACGGTGGTCATTTATCAAATAATACATTATGAACAAGAGCTCTTAGAATAGGAAGAATCAAAACATGAAGGCACTACTACCACCATACTGGGGGCAACTTTATCTAATGCAAGCATCAACATAGGGAGCACGAAGAATCTTTATGGTGAAACCATTTCCAATACTACAACCAACCACGTCATGAATCTTCATCCACCCATCACCACATGCGTAAATTGGGACCAACATCGAAAGAAATATTTGAATCAAAGCACAAAGAACATTATCAAAGCAAAAGAAGCTGAGAAGCATAAAGGTCAAATCAAATACAAATGGATACCAAAAAATATAAAGAAAGATCATCCCTATTAAACTCCATCAGTCAAAGAAACTATGGGGCAAAATAAAAATGGGAAAAGTATACATCAAGAATGTCCACAAAATAAAAATCAAGATTTTCAAGCAACATACAAAGTGTATCAAGCATTTGGTCCTAATTCCATGCACACTTTTGTATCCACCCATCATTGCTCATCTTCCCAAGTTTGGAGAGTTAAAGGTTCCAAACTGTCAACCAATCCATCTTTTATCCCTAAACACACTCCATCCATGCCCCCACGCATGATATCCAATTCTCACATTGACCATGTATTAGCAACAACCCTTTATCGTAAGGATTTAGAAGGAACTCTATAGCGATGTGCACACAAAGACAAAGTCAACTCTGGTATCAACGAAGCAGATCAAGAATCTCAAAAGATGTATTTAAGTGCACATATCTTGGAAAAGAAACTTCTTCAAGCAGGATATCGATGGCACATTATGACAGAAGTGTCTACATCGACACCACCAGATGGTTCAACATGAGTTTAAAATATTTCAGAAAAATCAAAAAAAAAATCAAAAAATATAAAAATCCAAAAAAATATTAGAAAAAAGGATTGAAAATAGTAAAGAAAAAAATCTTCCTCCAATGAAAACCACTTCGGTGGTGCTTTGGACAAGTACCATGATGAAAACCTAGCAAACAGGCATCATGTGTAGAACTAAGCATCTGCGTATGCCAGTTCAAGAGGAAGCATCTTATCCCATCCATAATAAAGTCGTCATTCCATCCATCTCAGCCATAATAAATCCATTCATCCATGAACCATTTATCTAAACCATCTTTATCCATTTGCATCCATAATCAAATTTTTCTTGATCTTGATGAAAGTTTAGGGCACACTTTAGACTTGCTTATGGTAAACATCTTGACATGGGTCATTTTCATTGATCCTATCCTACCTAGTGTTATCTGAGCCATGAAGCATTATCCAATGAGCATTCTTTATTCAAACACCTTATCTTATTGCAAGATAATCCTTGGCATCCTTTGCATGCTTTCCATATCCATCCATCTATACACTTGTTTGAGCATACACCCATTGCTAGACACTGGGGGCAGATATTTATATCTTGCTTTAGGAATAAATCTTGATCTATATCCTCCAACTTATATAGTGATCCAAACATTGAAAAATGTGAAATCAAAATTGGTCAAAACATTTGTGATCCAAAATCCAAATCACTAGCCCATGCCACATTTTGACGAGAAAATGTTCCTTATCAAGATTCATCTTTCATCAAATATCAATCCAAATAGTCAATATCAATCACATCTAAACTGCATTTCAAACATCAAATCATTCAAACAAATTTTGTTCCAAATCAAGCTTCAAAATCCTAATCAATCAAATCCAATCAATCCATCATCATCTTAGGATATCCATCCTAATCCTTGTGTTGCTTAACACTATCCATACATTGTTGTGTATCCTCGAAAATGTTATCATCATCAATCCCCCATCATCTTGGGTTATTCGTCCTAATCCTTGTGTTGTGTAACACTATCATTGCATTATTGTGCATCCTCAACAATGTTATCATCATCAATCCATCAATTTGATCAATCAACCTTAGTTTCATTTTCAAAAAAACCCCAAAATAGATCACTGATATCGTCACACACACCCATATCCAAATTGTCAAAATCATGTGAAAAATCCAAAATCATATCAAAAATCCAAAAACATTCAAAAAAATAGAAAAACGTCAAAAAAAATGCTATTTGAACTACATCGTCTCTGAGCTTAAACATAGGCAAGGCTAATCTTTGATCAGCCCATGAGACATCAAAATCCAAAAACATTCAAAAAACACAAAATCCAAAAAATTCATAAAATCTCAGAAAAACCCAAAACATTCGAGAAATCAAAAATCAAAACATTTGTAAAATCTTGAAAAAACCCAAAAATAGCCTCAAAACACTTCAAAACTCCAAAAACATCCAAATATTCAAAAAAATCCATTTGTCTCATTTCACTTTCACCTTCAATAATCAATCATCCATAATAAATTGATCGTCACCTTCATCCTTTGGCAACACAAACAGAAACAAGTACAAAAATCGGCAAAAGAAAACTTCAAATGCAAAATCAAAAGCAAACAACAAACTTCTAAATGCAAAATCAAACTCTTAATCATTTTCAGACATATCAATCAAACTTATATCAACAGCCTTTCAAACAACTTATGAAACCATCATCATCCTATACAATGCATGTCCTAGGATATATCATTCCGACAATGGCCATCATTTTGGATATCACTTTGGATTCTTATCCTATCAAAACACATCCCTTTGGCTGAAGGTATGAAGAACATTGGCTTGTTTGTATACTTGATCTTTTCTTTTGATTTATCTTATTGCACTCATTCCAATGACCTCTCGATGATGTCTACTCAAAACGATTTAGAGAGAAAGGAATGGGGCAATGATCATTATCTTTTGTCTACTGTGCTTGTTGGATGTTCTTGTAATATAACTTGGCAAATACTTGCTTTGTTAGGTACGCCCTAGCAAGGTTTTTGTATGTCAAGTGTGAACAAGAATACTACTATCTGTTTGTTGAGTCAAAGTCCATTGCACTAGGTACAATTCCATCCTAGTTTTTTATACCTTCAAGATGCATCGTATCTATGTGTGTTATCAAACATAAGGTAAGTAGCCCTTTTAAAGTCCCAATTCTTGATAATCAAATCATCATCTATCATCATCATCTCTAATAAAGTCTCGTCAGATCATGGACTTGTTGGATCCTCTTGTCATCATCTCATTTCTTCTTTCTTCTTTTCCGCACTAACATCACGTCATGATCAGTTAATCATTATCACCAGCGCATCCATCCTGCATCCACAAATCATTAGCATACATAATTCTCATAATCATAGCATATCACATCATCCATCTCATCCATCTTGCATGCATTACATCATCATTTTAAGTTGTTTAGGATAATATAGATTGGTTATTCTAAGCATCTTAAAATCATCTCATTTGCATCATCATCATAACCATCCACACGTCCATCTTGAACCTCTTTGTCGCTAGATCGACCCTCAAATCGAATCTTTTTGCTCGATCTCTCGAGGGGGCAATGTACCAGTGTTCTTCTTTCTGCTAGGGCATCCGAAAAAATCATAAAATTTTTGAATTTTGATCGCGGCAAGTTTATTCTTTGAACCAATGCAGCAAGTACATTGCTTCACAGAGGGGAAAAATGTAGACATGCAAAATTAGCATCATGCATTCAATTAGGTCATATTCATCTATTCATCAAATAAAACAAGTTCATTAAATTTGATCTCTAAGGTCATCCATTTAAATTAAATAAATTCATATTTAGTACTAACATCATCCTCTTTGATTAAATAAATCAAATCTTTATTTAATCAAGTCTTTATCATTTTTCATCTCCTTTTTTTATTTAGTTTAATCCTTAAATCTAAAACAAAAAGGTCAAATCACCTAACATCCACTTAAGATAGCTAAATCATGATTATCTCATCCTAATCACCCATCACATCCTCTAGATTTTCCCACTTACACAAATAAATCAATTTATTGATATATTAAATTCTCCATTTTCTCTCAACATGGCATAAAAAGAGAATATTCTTCCAAATTTGAATCTCCCCCCAAATTGACATGTACATCCAACAAAACATTTAAGAGCTCTTACATTTCTCTTACATGTCTCTTGCAAAGGTCAAACTTAGCATCTAACTCATCTTGTCATCAAATTCAAAATTCAAATCTCCCCCTCTTTGGCACATTGACCAAAATGTGCTCATTCCTCAACCTCTCACATGTTGACAAGTGGCATCTTGTCATTGGTGGATCTTTAGTCCCACATCCTCCATGTTTGGCATTCTTTTATCCTTCTTGGCTATAATTAGAGGCCTCCTCTATTGTATTACTCTCCACAATCTCATGCACAAATGCATCATTGTCATTTGAATCCATGTCATCTTCAAAGCAATTTCATCATTTAGCTTATCTAATGGGGTTGGGAAAGGGATACTTTCTACATCAAAGTAGCACCAATCCCCCTATGAGATGATGTTTGATTAGTTTAGGAATATATTTCATGCTTATCTTGCTTGTAATTTCATGTTAGTTTGATGATGTTATTGTTTCCTTTACATTAGTTCAACAATTTCATAGGGAGGGTTATTATCTTATTTGTTCAATATTGACCGTTTTAACTCATATCTGTCAATCTTTGCTCAATGTAGATTTTACCTCTCACAACTGCAAGTCCCTTATAAAGGCTAAGAGCCTCATAACACAAAGTAACCAAGACGTTGAATGTGACTGTGATGATCTGGTCAAGTTTTTGTTTAATAAGAAAATGGGCTATGGTGTAGGCTTGAGTTGTTTAAACCCATACAAGTATCAAACAGGATTGAAGTTCTTGTGCAAGAAGAGAACTCTCCAACCATGAGAAGGGACAGGTGTTTTAACTTTATTCAATGTAAAAAAAAAATCACATTCATCAAAGCCATAAGGATTGAAAGTTGTGTCTGGTGCAGATGTACATAATATAGACAGAAACAACGAATAATAAAAAGCTTAATCCAAAAATGATTATGAATAATATGGCCTCTCTTCTGGCAGAATATTGTTGTCTTGCAAACCAAAAATATTTTCAAATCACAAAAGAATTGAAAACCATATTGAATGAGTGAATGGGAATATTCTAATATGTGGAAGAGTATAAAATCAAAACCCTACTGCACATAGGCTTACAATTTATTTCTAATTATATGTTTTATATGGATAGCAAATAGAGACATTATTTTTTCTATCTAATATTTGAAATAAATGAGAACATAAACAACGAATATATTTCTACCCCACTGTGGGTGCCATTATGTAGATGTATTTTTATGCAGTTTGCTTAAAAAAAATATTAGCATTATCATTTAAACAAAGTAAAACAAAAACATCTCTATGAAATAATGAATCATGTAAATTGAAAACAAGGAAGATAAATAAAACACACAATAACATGAATCAAACCCTATCTCATAGTGGATTGGTGCTTCTATGGAAAGAAGCCCTTTCCCAACCCCTGACAAGCTCCTGGATGATATGATGAACAAGATTAAAATGCTTAAGATTGTGTCTTAAGTTGTGGAGAATTAAAACAATAGAGAGAGTCTCTATTTATAGAATATAATGATAGAAAAATGCAAGATATGAAGAATGTGGGAGAAAAGACAAACCAATGACAAGTTCCATTTTTCAAGATGTGATAGGATGAAGGATGTACACATCTTGGTCAATGTGCCAACGAGGGGGAGGTTTGAAATTCAAAAGATGGCTTGTTGGAGGGATAAGAAAAGTCTTAAATGCCAAGTGGGGGGACATGTAAGAGGGCCCGAGTTAATGCTATGTTGGAAGGGACAAGACATGTGGGAGGGAAAATTCAAATTGGAAGAATATTCCCTGGAAGATGCCATTTTGAATGAAAATGATGAATTAATAAATCAATTAAATTGATTTATGAGCACAAGTTGCAAAATCTAAAGAAAAGAGGATTAGGATTAGCATTAATCATGGTTTGATTAATTTAAGATGATGATTAGGTGATTTTACTTTTTTACTTAGATACTTGGATTTATTTAAATCAAACGGGAGGAAATTGATGCATTAGTAATTTAATTAAATAAATTTGATTTATTTAATTAAATAAGGAACATTTGAAGATAGTTAAATAAAATTGATTTATTTAATTTAAGGAGTATGACTCAGGATTTAATTAAACAAAAGATGATTTATTTAATTAAAGAGGGAAAATGATGATAACGAGACGACATGGAATGAGTGAATTCGAATTAGATGCATGATGTCAATTTTGCATGTCTACAAAAAGCTTTGTTGAGAAGTGCATTGAGTCTGCTACCCAAAACCCTGAGGATCCTCCTCCTCTGCCGCTCCACCAAGGCCTCATTTGAGGCTTTATCATTTTCATCTCATGCTTTTCCCGCCCAAACCCATCTCCATTGTCCATATAGAGGAAATTGAACCCCCTATTCAGATCAATATCTCCCTGGCTGAGTCTAACGGTCCCAAAAGAAAAAACCCTCCAGTGATTGCTAAAACCCCTAAGCCTAAACCAACCGCCAAGAAGAATAAGGGGAGTGTGGGAATTTCCTAGTCTAATGTTGTGGTTGGTCTCTATGAGGTTAAGCCTGCCTTTTCCAAGACTGACAGCAAACCTACTACTAAGAAGAAAGTGAAGGATGAGGGGAAGGGTTTGACGGAGCTACTGGCCATGAACAACAGAGGAAAGAATGTGGTGGTAAGGGATTCCAAGGGGGATATTATGGTCACTGCTATGGTGGAGACTAGGGTTGAAAATACCAACATTAGGAGATCTAGCAGGTTGGAAAAAAATAACAAGAAAGTACATATTAGTGAAATTGATTCTAATGAGTGGTCTAACAACAAAGGTATTAGGAATGTGGAGGTGTTTGAGGAAGTGGAGGAGGATTTTGTTGAAGGGCCTTGCAACCTTTCTTACTTCAACAAAATGCTTAATGAGAACTCAACTTCCTAGTCCTTTGACCCTCTGGATGTCAAGCGCGCTAATATTGTGAAGACTATGGATAAAGGGAAGGATCTTCATGTGGTACAGGAGCGGATGAGGAAGATGGAGAAGAAGTTTAGTGGCTTGACCTAGTTCACTGTCAAGTTGGTCGATTGTGTTACTAGCACCCTCTTTGTTGTAATGAAGGACAAGATGGATAAGAAGACTATTGAAGAAGGCCCCGAATGGTTCGGGGATGATGTTGTCAATCTCCTCTCTCAAAATTGGGAGAATGCCAGTTAGTCTGCTACTATTGTGTGGTGTTTCTATTGCATGTTAGTCTGTTGTGTCTGTGTTTTTTCGCTAGTTTTTTTTGTTTTTTGGACTTGATCTTTTTTGGCCCTTGTGGCTTGTTGTGTAAATGGTACAACACCCTGCAAATGCTACTTATCATATAAAAAAAATGGAGAAAATTCTCTTCAACATTTTATAGGGTTTGAAAACAAACCCACCCCTAACCATGAAGGTTCCTAAGATAATACAGTTTCATAAAACACCCACAAACAAGTATACATAATGAATACATATTTAATGCAAAATCCCATTCATATTTACAACACTTATAAGTTTCAAATGGACTCATATAGAGGAGGAGAAGAGGGAATTAAAATAAATTTGAAATATTTGAAAATGATATTGATCTCCACAAAGAATTACATTCTTCTCCTCCATTTCTCCTCAATGTCACACCCATAACACCACCTTCATATCATATAAATTTTATAATTATGACACTCTTTTTCCAAAAATTTCCCATACATTTACCGTACATTTACATTAAAAAAAGAAAAACTAGCAATTGCACCTTAGTGTGCAATGGGTATGCTAAAGAGGTGTGGAATGTCAATTAGGGAAACTTTTTTTTTCATACATTCATGTAGTACATGAGGTTAGTTGGTAGGTCATTTATGAAATTATGTTTTTGCAACAAAGGTCTCAATGCAGAAGTGATAGCTTCAAATCAACTATGCATTTACTTACAGGAATCTAAACACAACTAAAAAAACCTTTGAATCAAGAAAATAATAAGGCTCCATTGCCAATAGGCTAATGTTATGTTTTCAATAGGGGGAGAGGGGGAGAGAGGGAGATA
The DNA here is from genome assembly GCA_007258455.2 of Sequoia sempervirens. Taxonomy (NCBI): domain Eukaryota; kingdom Viridiplantae; phylum Streptophyta; class Pinopsida; order Cupressales; family Cupressaceae; genus Sequoia; species Sequoia sempervirens. The sequence goes on from VDFB02256132.1 coordinate 196,496,195, forward strand.
TTAGGATAGAGAGAGAGAGAGGGGGGGGAAGGAGAGAGAGACAGAGTGGAAGAGACGGAGATGGAGGCAAGGATGAGATGACAGAGACAAAGAGGACAAAGGAATAGGATGGAGATGGAAGAGATAAATATAGGGAGGGAGAGGGAGAGGAGGGAGGGAGAAACAAGGAGTGTGTGTGAGTAAGAGAGAGATATGGAGATCTAGATAGAGAGGGAGGGAGAGAAATTTAGAGATAGGAGAGAGAAGTAGAGAGATATAGAAAGAGGAAGTGATAGGGAGAGGGAGAGATAGGGATATAAAGGAGTGATAGATAAATATAACTTGGGAAATATAGAGAGGGTGAGAGATAGAGACAAAGAAAAAGACATAGAGAGATAAATATATAAAGGGAGAGATGGAAGGAGAGAGGAAGAGGGCACCCATAACACCACCTTCATATCATATGAATTTTATAATTATGACACTCTTTTTCCAAAAAATTCCCATACATAATTTACCATTCATTTACATTGAAGAAAGAAAAAAAAACTAGCAATCACACCTTAGTGTGCAATGGGTATGCTAAAGAGGTGTGGAATGTCAATTAAGGAAACTTTTTTTTTTCACACATTCATGGAGTACATGAGCTTAGTTGGTAGGTCATTTATGAAATGATGTTTCTACAACAAAGGTCTCAATGGAGAAGTGATAGCTTCAAATCAACTATTCATTTACTTACAGGAATCTGAACACAACTAAAAAAACCTTTGAATCAAGAAGATAATAAGGCTCGATTGCCAATAGGCTAATGTTATGTTTTCAATAGGGGGAGAGGAGGAGAGAGGGAGATATGAGGATAGAAAGAGAGAGAGAGGGGGGGGGTAAGGAGAGAGAGAGAGAGAGAGAGAGAGAGAGAGAGAGAGAGAGAGAGAGAGAGAGAGAGGGAGATAGAGATGGAGATGGAGATGGAGATGGAGATGGAGGCGAGGGATATGGAGACGAGACAAAGAGATAAAGAGAGAGGACAAAGGAATAGATAGAGATGGAAGAGATAAATATATAGGGAGGGAGAGAAATTTAGAGATAAGAGAGAGAAGTAAAGAGATATAGAAAGAGGAAGTGATAGGGAGAGGGAGAGATATGGATATAAATGAGCGATAGATAAATATAACTTGGGAAAGATAGAGAGGGTGAGAGACAGAGACAAAGACAAAGACATAGAGAGATAAATATATAAAGAGAGAGATGGAACGAGAGAGGAAGAGGGAGAGGGAGAGATAGAAAGATGGAACAAGATGGAAAATGGAAAGGTATTGCTAGTGAAATGTGATACTTTAGAGAATTTTCTAAATAATTTGAAAATTTTAATTGGCATAGAGACAATTAGATGGTTTAGCAAGCCAATGGGCCTTTTGGCCCCTAGTAGGAAGTTGCTAGTGTTGGTATTTTCTAGCTCTTGTAAGGTATTCAAAAAATAGGAAAATGTTAGGAAAGGTGTCTCAATCTTGAATCCTAATGTTCAAATATAATTTATGGGCCATAGAGATCATTTTTCCCCAAAAATTATTGAAATGGACTTTGAATTGCTAAAGCAATTATAGTGGCACAATCTCTCCAAGATCTTCAATTTAAAAGATTATGCTCAATCAATTTTCTAGATCAAAAGTTATGGCCTTTAGAAATTAGGATCCCATATATTGAATATAAGAGATTTTGTGATAAACAAAAATACTATATAAGTGAGTTACATATGTTGACAAGGAATATTCACTAAACTATAACATATCACTATGATATAAATATGCTATCTTTAGCATGGTGATTTTTTTTGAAACCTATGCACCACTTTTGCATGGTATTAGTTCATAGTTTTGTGATTTGTCTTTGGTTGTTTCATGTATTGTTTTCTCTATTTATTGGGTGCTTGGGATGCGTTTGCACTGTGCATTTTGTAAGTATTATTATTTTATTGGTAATACTCCATATTTAAGTGTTAATGTTATCTCTTATGAAGGCTTTTGGACTAAATTATATTGTAGCTGATATTATTGTTGATGAACATATTGATTCAGAATTTGAAAGTTGAATTTTTCTAAAAATATTTTCAAAAGATAAATAATTGTATTATGAAGAATGATTCTATTAAATCATTTTTTCTTACAAATTAAAAAACATTTCTACACCCTTTTAACTTCCTTTCAATTTTACACACCAAACCTAAATATTGTAGGCTCAAAAGATGAAAGATAAGAACATCGACATGTAATTTTGAGCATTACACCGTCTTATATTGTAAAAGGGGAGAAACTAATACGACTTGTAGAAGTAAGAAAAGGTTAAGTACGGTCCTACAGAAACTTTTTTTAAGAGACCATTTATGTTTTACGACTAATAAAGTGACGAAACATATTTTAAATGTGAAGAATGTTGATCACATTAAATGTGACCAGTAATTTGAACGACGATATAAATTGTATGGTTGGGGCGAATCACTTGCAATTTCTACACAGACAACTTTGCATTGATTCAAAAGAATCTCCCTTTGTAGTAAATCCCTTCACCTCTTGGACAAACAAGAGCAGTGGTTGTACTTATGTGAAGCTAGGTCCATGCAGATGTAGAGGAATCATACATTTCTATCTCCATATCAGATTGCAGCTCTCCTTTAATGAACCCTCTTCCCTGTAATACTTTACATTGTCTAGCAGTAGAATCAAACGATAAAGAAGCGAAGTCCCACTAGTTGAAACTACTTGGAGAAGGGAGCTGCCTCCATGTTCTTGTAATAGGATTGCACACATACATGGCTGGGGATTCTTTTAGTCCATTGTGTTTACAGCACAAAACTATGCTTTTACATGCAGCTATGACGTTCACAGCAGTTGGGAAGAAATCCAAAGGAACTCTGTAAATGTTACACTTTTGGCCTTCTACCATCCATAGTGTAGTCGTGAAGATAGTGATGGGTCGGTTCCAAAAGGTCATATATCTGAGCTCTACGATAAATGGAGTAGAAGAAACTGGTACTATTTTTGTATGTCGTTGGAATGTAGTCCCAATACAGCAGTGAAAAGACTGGCATCAGGCCCTCCTCCAATTGAATGATATGCAGTACATATTATTCCATGATGAATCATGCAGTCTGATTCTAAACTTTCATATAATTATCTGTAGCAATATTTTAATACAGAAATAGAACTCTCCTTACTATATGGATTGAACTATAACATACTGGCTATAGATTTCAGAGTGAGGATTTTATAAAAGGAGGAGGTTCCTGCTCCACGGCCTGTGCCATTTCTAGCTGAAACTTTTGCATGGCCTCACAGGGCAAACAAATAGGAACCAGTATTCCTTCAATTCCATCACTATTTCGATGAGGAATGAAAAAGCTAAGGAGACCCGGCACAGCTCCCACCCCACCTTTGGCAGGCCCGCCATAGACCGCCTTACCCCACCCAAAATCCATATCTCCAAACCCTAGCTTGGTCACATCAGAAACTATAAAAGTCCCCGCCCCAGTAAAATGGGGTCAACCCTTCACCTCCATCAGGTCTATCACAGACCGCATGTATTCGTCATTAACGGCTTTTTTGGCCCTGTTAATTAGCTCCACTGCGTAGGACAAGGGTTTGTACACCAGCACTCCGGCTGTGGTCTTTGCGCAGGAGCGGGGGTTCGAATCTGGAGCGGGCGTTTAATGGGAGCATGAACCGTACCTCCTGCTCTGCCGCCATGTTGAGGGCTCTGGTTCTCAGACGCCACAGGCACCCCGATAATAATTCAAATGTTGGGATTTTCCCGGGCACTTGTCTTTTCAGGAACGCGATTTCCTTGGGCCCGAAGAAGGAGGAAATGTGGCTCATTTCTTTTACAGGCACGATCTGCTCTGGAACTTGTTCGTATTCGTAGAGAGGGAAGTTGATTGAGGGTTTTGAGCGGGGTTTAAGGGTTTCTCTTTTCCATACTGGAGGAATTGACGGGCCGCTTGCTCCCATGGCTATTTCGCCCAGAGCTTTCATGAACTGGATCAGTCCCGTCGCGTCTGCCATGCAGTGGTTCAACAGCACGGCGAATATAAAGCCTTTGCATTTCAAACGCGTTACCTGTAAATTCGTCACAAGTATACAAAATCGTGAGGAAATTGAATCTCACATCCAGTGATGAAAACAAAAAAAATCACTGTTAAGTGTAATTAACGACAAAAAGGAGGAACAGGAAAGAAATCGATTTAGAAAAAAATTATGGACATTTGGATTTACAACTGTCCACAGAAGTTTTAAAATTAGAAATAAGATCAATTGAAAAGATATATAAAATATTTAATTTTTATAGTTTGTATGGTTCAACAGCACGGCGAAGAAATACAAATCTAAATGAGAAGAAGGGGAGAGTTGATGACAGTCTGCGGGCTGAGAATGTCGTGCAGCAGGTCATCCCAGCCGGGAATCGGCGGTTGCAGATCTCCAAACTCAACCAGAGTAACATCCGCATCTGCTTCCACAAACAGAACTCCTTCGCCTGTACAGTCCACCGCCAGTTTCCCAGCGGCCGCCTCTCTGAGCCTTCCAGCAAAAGGATAGTAATGCACCAGAACCTTTCCCAGTGCTTCTCTGATAACTTTAGCAGGATCTTCGTACTCTTTCACAAAATTATGCTTATAAAACGGAACTGCAGGGATTTGAAATCTCAGCCCCGCTTGATCATCAATGTTAGAAAGATAGAGAACTTCCCTGGGAGTAGGCAAAGAAGAAGCCACGAGGACGGCTTCCTGCCTTTTCACCTTGAACTTGAGACCAGCCATGGAAGCCTTCTAACACAGAGCTTCTCAAACTACAGAAAAAGAACAGAGCTTTAAGTCTTATTGTAGCAAAACAGAGAAGGATACAGAAAATATCCCAACGCTAATGCATTTATACAGAAATTTGCCTTGCTGATGTGAAGCTTCTCCGATTTTGTAATGTTGATTTCGTGGGCGGCTTCTATCAAAAACGTGGGACATATGACAGTTTGTACGAGTTTGTATTTAAACTTAGCATGCCAACTTCTACGTATACGTCAGGTTGCACATTAAATCATATTTATTAATTAATTGAAAATAAACTAGCATAAAATCTATCTTTAGTGTTGTGAATTTCCATTATAATTATAAGATAAGCAATATTTTATTAATAAGATAATTAATACGTAATTTATTTTACAAGTAGTATCTACAAGAATAATAATATTATATAAATAATCTTTAATTTTCTAACCTCTTTAATCTTAGCAGAAATGTACTGTAAATAGATCTATGCAAAATACTTTATTTTTATGTAAGTGGAAATCAAATTTGTTAATAAAAATAGTCATGCAAATATGGTTTTGCCATATATGTGTATATATACATGATGAAAAATAAAATACATAGTGATTCATAAATTGCTAGTTTCGGTAGTTTAAAAACATATATTTATCCCTGCAGTGCACACCCACACACCCAAGTGTGATTGTGCAGGCTTGGCCCCTCTACCATTTGACAGATACTTATGTCCAAGTAACAAAAAAAATCTGACTCTAATCACAAGATAAGAATGATCCCTATCGCAAGATAACAAGAATCATTTAAAAAATGCTACATTAATAAAGGTACTATTAAAATTATAATAAATATATTAATAATTATAATGTAATTGAAGAGAAAATGTCTATATAAAGATATTACATGCATTTATATATTTATTATAATTTTGTTAATCTTATCTTAATTATATTATATAAAAATCAATAATCTTATATAAAAATAATTATATATTAAAAGTATAAATATTATCAATATCAAATTAAATAAATAAAAAATCAAATGATAGTATAATATAATTAGAAGGAAAATATATAATTTATCTAATAATTATATAACTATGTATGATATAATATAAATTTACTATATTGTATTAAGAAGTAATATAATTATAAGAAAGAATTAAATAATAATTATTTAAACATGTAATTTATATAATACCTCGTTAAATAACAAATGTATAATATAATTATGTAAAATTAAAAAAATTAAAACTATTAATTGACATTAAAGTTATTTTGAACATCAATAATAATAATATAAATGTTAATATATTAATAGAAACTTAACATAATTATTATAGGAAAATGAAAAATTAATATTATTAATTATTAATTTTAGTTCAATGAAAGAAAAGAGTTACATGTCTATATTTTAGGTTAATGGAACATAAAAACTTCAGTAATTGGTTCATAATAATAATATATGAATATAAATTTATATTTTTTATTATTACTATTATTATTTAATTTATCTTTACTTTATTACTAGCCTACCTTACGAAAATAATAAATTAAAAAAAATAATACTTGGAATGTTAAAATGGTTTGATTATTTAAAAAAAAATCCAAAAACAATTTCTTGTGAGTAAGACCAAATAGAGAAAAAAAAGTGTTATTGTTTCATAGTTACTTAAAACTAGAAGTTAAGTAGGGGAGAGGGGCCCATAGTGGAGCACCCTAACTTCACGCTTTCAAAATCATGGTACCAAAATCAATTTCAGGTTAACAGCTTATTTCGCAATCATGCTTCTATATTACGGCTACCATCAAATATGATAACTAAAATCCTATGTGAAAATTTCAAATCACTTCCAATTTTTGTACAACAGTTTATTTGGCAACTCACATGCTTCTATATTTCGTTAGGGCCACATCATCAAATATGATGTCACTTCAGCATGCTTTTTGTTGAGGTATCCAAAAAGGCCCAAACAAAATGTGAGACTGATAGTGGTGCACTTAGTCATGTTTTATTGGCGTGGTAATGCGGCATCACATGATTTGTCAATTTATGTACTTTATGGATAAAAAGTGTTTTGCAATTGAATGTTAAGGTGCTCCACTATGGGGCCCACTAAGAACTACTTCTATCCCATTATTAGACCCCACTCCACTATGGGCCCCTCTCCCCTAGATATGTTTCAGAAAGAAAAAAAAACACAAAACAATTTCTTGTGAGACAGACAAAATAGAGAAAAAAATGTGTTATTATTTTACAGTCACTTAGAAACTGGAAGTTGTCAGCTACTTCAGGACTTATAAAAGAAAGCAGAATAGTAAACAAATGGTTTTACATTCCTGAGAAAAGAAAAAACTTTCAAATAACTTACAAAGATTATCATTAACTTGAAACCTGTTGCGTTCAGCCCACTGGTTATAGGTCTCTGTTTCATTCCCTATAGATTCAAACCGCCCTCTTCGCCCTCCTACTCTGAACTGATTTAAACCCACACTCATATTCCAACACACTGCCATACATACTGCCAATGTGAAGCATTTCCATTGGCAGTATGCCATTTTTGCACTTAAAACACAAGAAAAAAGATAGCAAACTCTGTATAGTCCAGGCTATATTTTTCATAGAGATCTCAAACAAGCTTGTGAGGAAGCAAGTCAGGGGTTATTATATATATTTGAATTTGGCATATGTTTGAAATGGTGGTATTGAAGACAGTTTGTTAAAGTTTGTTAGAGATGTTATTTAGTTTGGAGACAGACAACCGTGTACTTAAATACAGATTTTTTAATCTCTAATTTTAGGCAGGCGTCTGGCTGCAAACACTTTTCTCTTTTTTTGACCAGAGCATTGGAAATTAATATTTGGAGGTTATTCCATAATTAGTATGTAACGAGGTTTGTGGAGTGTTGTTAAAAAGTTGTCAACATTAGATTCCTTCCTATGCCTGCAATTTTAGCGAACTCCACCTGTTTTTGTTTACCACAAATTATTTCTAATTTTTTTCCTACCTTACGTTGATTCCATATAAAACAATTATCTGAAAAATAGGCAAAATAATAGTTCAATTTACTTTTCCTCAAAATCCATCAATAACACACAAAACTTTTCAGCCAATCATATTCACAGCAAATTTTTTTTCTTATTTATAAAGTTAAATATTTTACAAGTTAACTTTATAAAATTGATTTTTATTTTTTATTTTTTTTCTAATTATTGTTTTTGATTGGTTGAAAGCCAATTTATTAATAAATAATTAAGTAACCAAAATATATAAATGCTTAAACATTTCATTTTTGTACTCCATTAAAATAAGAATAAACAAAAGAGAAAACAAATTATATTATTCCATTGTATTATTCTTTTGTACTATTTCTTTGGTTTGTTGTATAGTATGGAATGGAAGTTTTAGATGCAACCAATATCTTTCAACAAGGTAATTGATTAAACAAAGAAGACTTTGTAGTGAGAATCATTTATAATGTGTTTCTTCTTGGATTGTCGTGATCTAAAAAATACATTTTGAAAATTTACAAGAAATTGACAAGCCATCTCAAGGATTCCAAAACGGAGGAGCATATCCATTCTCAAAATCCTCCATATTTTAGGATAAGTTATGAGTAGCATTCACTACACTATTCCAATGCGTGATGATTGACACCCAATTTAAATGATGTAACGAATTATAACAATACGAGACCAACATACATCTGAATTAGAAGTTGTCATTCTTAAGTAGTCACAAGCAGAAGATCCTTCAAAGTTATCCAGATGTCAAACTTGATCAGGTCACCCCTCAAAAAAATTGAACTCTAATGAAAATTTTCATCACAAATCATCATCCTCATCAATTGTATTCAACCAATTAAACAACCTTTGATAATTAAATAAAATTAAAATATAATGGTGGCATCAATAATTTGGCTCTATATGTTTAATATCTTATGATGCACTTTTCATCATCTATTCTTATTTACACTTTTAGTATTTGAAAGATAAAATAAATTTTCCATAAGAAAGATTGCATGTATAGTTGTCCATGTCAAATAAGAAGGTGTAAACAATATAAGGTCCCAATCAATGGTCGAAGTTGGAAGGAAATTCTTATCTCTGGATAAAACAAGAAGTCGCCTTCTACAGGTGGATTTGGTTGCTAATTCTCATGAGAAAAACCTGTGTCAATCACTTAGAAACAAACCATCTATATAAATCTCCTTTGTTCTGTATTAGCCTAAAAAAGCTCAAAACATAAGTCACACTTCTTGGTATCCATAAATTGGAATTTTTAAGAGATTGAAGAAGACAAGGGGATGAAAATGATGAATGTTGTGGTGGCAGTTGATGAAAGCCAAGAAAGTATGAGTGCTTGTGAATGGGCTTGTAAGAAAAGCTATTTTCAACAGAAAAGACTGAAGATTTATTATTACATTCATTTAATCTTTTCAATTTAAGGAGGGGTTTTTGTGTACATGGATGCTTTTCATCTTAGAAAACGTCTTTCGATTTAAAATATATTATATTATAATTTTTAATTAATTAATAATTATGATCAAAGATGTATTTTGATTTTAAAATTTAGTCAACTAAAATATTCTATAAGAATTGAAGATCTATATGATATTTGGTGCATTAAGATATGTTGATTGATAGTCATCAATAATTTAGTGGTTTGAGGTTTGTATATATGATTTAAAATCTTTTATTGAGGAAGTTATGAATCCATAGGTGATGTGGAGTTCATTGAAGAGTTGCAAAAGGGGTTTAATTATTTATTATTAACGTGTGTTTTAGTTGAAATAAAATTAATACAATTTTAATCTTATTTATATATTTATCTAGAGTTGGTAAGGGAAAAGTAAAAAGAAGAGGTTAGTTTGAATTGTAATATAGAAGGTTCAAGTTTGAAGTTAATATGTTGTCATATAATAAATAATCAATGTATTATAGTGGATGCATCATTATGTACCCCTATACAAACAATCTATGTGTTGTAATCGCACATAAATAATTGGCGTATTGACTATAACATACTAATTGTTAACATAAGAGACCTAGTCCTACATAAACAATTGGTGTATTGAATACAATGTACTAATAATTTAATCCCTTCGTTAAAGTGTATTAATTGTCTATATGGAACACCTAAACCCATGTAAACAACTAATACTTAATTACAACATATTGATTATCTGAATATTTCACTTCTTTTCTCTCAATCTAAAATGCAACAATTTTTAACCATGAGCTACACCAAAGTAACTAATCTAAAACATAAAATTGATATGATTGTAACAATATATATGTACAATGTATTAATAAGGCATTCAAGAATACCATCATGTCAAATATGTGAATTCCAAGTGTTAGGTATTATAATGATAAGGGTTTATGTGAGAAACTTAAGTCAAAAGCACAAGAACCCATTACTATGAAAACTCGGTGCAACCCATAGGGAGCAGATAATTTCTCTCAAAATTTGATGTGTATGATGATCACAAACCTCCAAATCAATCAATTAAAGTCATCATTACTACTGTGCTAATTAGATCTTAAGTTTTTGAGTTTGAGAATCCATCTTTCTTTTTTCTATCTACTGTAAAATTAGCATATAAGTAAGTCTCACCCTAAATAGATGTACACAATTAATGAATTGTTTTATATGAACGATTAAATTAAGATTCATCAATATTGAAGTATTCTCTCATAGAATCATAATAGACTAAGTAATATGAGTGTAATGAAGAAATCAAATATAAGTTGCAACTACTTCAACCCTTTTTTTCTTGTAATTTGCATCTTACATATGCCATTCAAAATTAAATTATTAATTTTATTCCTCCAAGGCTTTCTCATCTTGTTGTATATTTGCTAAGATTCCATTCTACAATATAGCTCATTTGTAGCCTTCTTTGTCCTATATCTACATATGTGATCCTTAATGAATCTTATTATTTTTAATCTATTGCTCTTACAATAGACATATAGATTATTCAGATTTGTGTGTGTGCACATGTTATTTACATGTCATCATTTCATTTCTCTCATCAATATGGTTGTAGGTGTCATCAATTGTTATCAATATGATGTTGCAAGGTGTGTTCCCTTGGTCTCCTTGTGTTGTGCAATGTAGTGCTCAGGTTCGTGACATGACTTAACTACCTCCCATGGATTCATTAACTCTGGTGGTTGTATCGAGCATTAACAAGACAATCTTTTGGTGCACGTTCGACAATTGTCTATGCAACAATTGGTATCAGAGCTTGGGTCATGGGTTTGAACTCCTCGCTTGCACTGGGGGGATTGTTGCAAGGTGTGTGCCTTAGGTTTCCTTGTGTTGTGTAGTAGAGTGCTTGGGTTCATGACATGGCTTAACCGCCTCTCGTGGATTCATTAACTTTGGTAGTTGTATCACGTTAAGGTCAATCTTTTGGTGCAGCAACTGTGCAACACATAACCTATTCAAAAGGGTACCAAATATAGTATTCAGAGAAAAACGAAATCATAGCCTCAATTTTGAGACATGGAGAAATGTCAGAATTAACATTACTACTGTTAAATTTGGAGAATATTAAACTACGTATCATGGACATATCAATTTTTGCTCCAATTGACCATCTAAACAATACGAAATTTTGATGATACCACAACAATGTATTAAACCCTCCTTTTATGTCTTTCACACCAAACATAAAGAACATGTTTACTTAGTTATTTTCCTTTCTTTCTAATGCAAATAATATGAGGTTACTTTAATGATCTATGTTGTTTTATGCGATCGACTTAAAAAAATTATATGGTTATAGTGATTAGCAGTGATAGGTTTTAGATGGTGCTCAAAATATCTACATCTCAAGTGTTTACATAAAAAATGGTACTGAAAGCATCTTTAATTGTGTCACAGCTTTTGTGCATCATAAAGAAATTAATGACTTTCTATGAAAGTGACCTAATGAATTTAATGCATTTAGAGTATGATTCTTTAATTAGGAACAAGACATGGTATTTTGTTCCTACACCTTAGAAAGAAAATTTATTTATTTATATTGTTTTTATAAATTCAAATATAACTCCAATAATGAAATAAGTGAATATAAGGTAGGTTTGTCAATAGGGTTTTTACTTAATGATATGGTATATATTATAATGAAATCTTTTTCTTGGTTCCAAAATTGAGTATCATTAAGATATTTCTTATTTTTTTTAGCTCAAAAAACTTAGGAGATACACCAAATGGATGTAAAAACTACATTTTTAAATGGTGATCTTCAAAATAAAATATGTCTCAACTAAAAAATCAACTATTTATAAAGAAAAATATGCATGTAAACTCAAAAAAAGGGTATTTTCTTAAACAAGATTCTAGAGTTCAATATGTAAATATATTAATTACTTATTTCAATCTATTAGATCTCTATTTGTTATTGTAATAATGATCTATTAATTGAAATTAAAGATGGACATATAATCATAATGTGTTGTATGTGGATGACTTACTCATTATAAGTATTCTTAATTATCTAATCCACAAGTACACACATAAACTAAATTAATCATTTAAAATAATAATTGGGTTGATCATTTATAAAGAATGGTTACTTCCAAGATTAGTATTATATTATAATATCTCAAGAAAATTATGTACATGTTTTATCTTAAAATTTTATTATGGACATTATAAATGGGTTAATATACCTATTGATGTAGGTATTAAACTAGACCCTAAACCATCATGTGAAAAGATTAATATTATTTTGTATAAATAGTGGTAGGAATTTGAATCACCTTACTCTATCCAAGCCTAATATTAATGTATGTAGTAGGTACTATATCTAGATTGGCACAAGATCCATATGTGGATCACTAGAAAATAGAAAAAAAAAATTATATAAAAGGTATACTTAATTGTGATCTTTATTAATCCTATACCAAGAATGTTAATGACCTATTTATTTATTGTGATGTTGACTATGCTATTAATTATATTAATAATAAATTCACTTTTGGTTATGTATTTAAATATTAGATAGGTGCTATTAATAAAAATTAATGTAGTCTAGCCTTTTCATCTTTAACAATTAATATAAAATTTTAATAAAAGTGGAACAAGAATCTTAATGACTTAAAAGGCTATTGAATGATATTCATATGGGTAATAGTTAAAGTATCACTTTATTAGGTAATATTCAAACCTGTATTGGTCTTACCAATAATCTTGTTCAAAATCAAAGAATAAAGCATATTGAAATACATGCACACTTTATTTAAGAAAAAAATATCAATTATGAAATTACTTTCTAATTATATGATCAAACTAATGATTAGCTAGTAGTTGTATTTGCAAAACCTCCTATGTAGTGCCAAAATTTATAAATATAGAATAATCCTAGCTCTCAATAAGTTACAAAAAAGGGAAAGTGGGCATGACAATGAAATTTCCTACTAGATAATTTTTATTAAAAAACTATGGGGACTTGTAAGACCTATGTACATTAGATAATTCTTAAGGGAACATGTAATACCTACAATCACTTGTAATACTTATCAGTATTATGTGACACATGTAAGAACTATAAGTATTGTATTTAAGATTTCACACCCAAATTTGTACTTAATATTTAATCAATTTACTCAACTACAAATGAAGGAAATTTTAATATAAACTAATTTTCAAATTAAGAGGAAAATAAATACTATATAATTTTAACTAAAAAAACAATAAAAACACACTTTAAATCTTTAAAAGCCTAGTGTGAGCAAGTGAAATAATGAAAGGTCCATCCTTTGTTACAGAGGATAATAGTTACAAGTCTTCAAATATTTCATATCAAACCCATTGCATTGATTGATAGTATCAATTGTTCACATATTATGTTATAGTTTTGAAAGAAAGTTGTACTCCAAAAAACTATTAATAATTCCTTTAATTTTAAGTGGAAAACTCAAAATTAAGAAAAAATATATATTTTTTCATAAACCCCTCCCTATCTAGTATTTAGTAAATTATACATCCATTATTTTTCTAGTTTATAAACTTATGTTATTCTTTCATACTTATTAAATTGCAAAATGATATTACACTAAACAAAATCATCTAAAATAGGAGAAAGGGATTATGGTGAAATTGTAAAGGAGGCACTCAAAACAAAATAAATTAATTACAAACTATCCACTATGATAACTTCGTCAATAATTCTAGTGGAATGTGGAAAGTTTGTGATGTAATCTAGTGGCACATTTAAGCACAATTAAAAGTATATGTTTAGGGATAGAAATCAATCAAAAGATAAAAATGATCATATCTCAATGAAGGATAGACTCCCCAAATCAAGATTGAAACAAGTAGATGGACAACATTCAAAGAAGAGGGGAAATAGAGAATGTTCTTATTTTGCACTACAATGATGATAGAGATTCTAGAATGAGGCTTTATAATTGATTATTCTAAATATAATGACATTATGTTCAAACAAGAAAATATCTTAAGTGTTGAGGCTATGATTTCCCTTATCATTTCAACACTTTTCAAGTTTGTGGCTTTGAGTTAAAGTTTAAACAAGGGGAAAAAAATTAAATAATAAAAACCATCAAAGTTAATTATTATATAAGTTATATAATTAGTTATGTATCTAAAACATGATATATTTATTTTTGTTACACTTCTTTCACAACTAAAACTCTTTTTATATGTTACAAGAAACAAATATGAATTACTAACAATTACAGTATGGCTTTAAATATACTCCTGGTATGCCTTATGCAATTGAATAAAATTTTACTAAATATTCTACACAATTTTTTATATTAGTTGCTCAAGTTATATCATAATAGAATATAAAGGATGCTAATTACTTTTTTTATTCATACTAATATTAAATTATTTAATACACAAAAAAATATTTTCTCAATAATAATAAATGGAAAGGATATTTTATAATAAAAAAATAAAAGAAGTAGCTAGAATCCAACCAATAACCTTGAAGATCTATGTTATTTTTCTTCATTTACTTATTTTTTTTATACATAAGAGTTTATATTATATTAATTTTAATAAGAAAATACAC
>VDFB02256132.1:196511132-196523096 GCA_007258455.2 Sequoia sempervirens
GGTTTAGGGTTATAGGGTTAAGGGTTTAAGGGTTAGGGTTTATTTTTTTATTTGCATTGATTTATGTTTTATATATGTGCACAATAATTTTATAATTAGATAAAACTTAATTTTAAAATTTACATAATTTCCCATGGAACAATTCGATGGAACAAATTATATAAGCTGTATATAATTATATATAAGATTCTTGAACTTAAGAATTCCATGAAACAAATATAAGTTGTATATAATGTAATTTAGGAAAAATGATTTTAAAAAACTTCACTAGGTTGCAAATAAAGATTGAAAGCATATATATGGGTTTACATGCAACCAAAAAAGGTGAGAGATGATGCTATCAAAGATTCTTGAACTTAAGAATTTCCATGGAACAAATATGTACATATAATTGTAATTTACACAAATTGATTTACAACTATGTACAAGTTACTATAAGTTCTCATTTGAACATGTATAGGGTTACAAGTGAACTTGAAAACCATGGATATAATCTAAGTCAAAGATCCTGGTTCAACCCGCTCTTCAATAACATGTAGAATTTTTTGATGATCATCACTATCTAGTCTCAATTCTCTTTGGCCACGTGCATGTAGAACTGCATGAAGATGTAGGGCAGTAGCAATTATTAACTGACTATATTGATATACCTTGTTATCAGGTTGATAGTCAACAAAATGAATCCCACACATTCAACAACTTTGACTTGTTTTAGATATGTCCCTTGCACTACAATAGAACCTACATGGTAAACATGAACCTATGGTAAGACATATGAACGTGTGCAACATTTTCGTGCTCAAGGTTTGTAAAATATATATTTAATTTTTATAATGTAATGTGCACATGTGAATACAATGTATATAAAATTTTAAATTCAAACTCACCTGTGGGAAATGAAATTCCATCACTTGTTTCAAGTTGTGTTAGCTTATTCCTCTCTTCTATGCAATGCAATAAATAATAGCTAACACCTTTGATGATTCCAGGCTCTGCTATGACTACAAAAACATCTCCTGTACACCAAATTTACACAAAAAATTCCTTAAAAATTTAGAAATGTCTCTATCTAGATCATTAACTATATATATATAATATTTAAATTAGTGAAAACTTACACATGTACCTTTTCTAACCAATTCTGAAATATGGTCATAATCAATTGAAATCAAAGGAATGTCTTCAAATCTTTCTTCCTCATTTTCATCATATGTTTCTGAAACAACTAGTGGCACCATATACCATTTACCAACATATCCAAGTTCTTGATTGTTGCATGCATAATCAGAGTTTCCCTCAATGCACTCAGTGCAAAAACAAGAGTAATCCCTTGTGTCTAATGTCCATCCATGGTGACTATCTGAACTCCTAACACAATGCAAATATCTTGTTTTTTCTACCCTCTTGCATCCATGCATCGATCTTCTATCCACACCTAGATACATATGTACATCAAAAAACTTATGTGAACAAATATGTATATATATATATTAAATTTAAATAAATTCAAATTTTTGATTTAATGTAATTTTTACATACCCGATATCTCCCAAAGCACTCTATGTGGAATGTGTCAGTTTGTTCTTGAAGACGTGTCGACCACATTTGATGCAAAGTGTTTCTTGCACCATCCAACAACATCATGTACATTGCCTATATGATCTTTTGGATAAATCATCTGATGCTTTCTTAAAGCTCATTTGATGCAAGCTCCTGCTCCATCATGCTCACCCTTTCCATGCCTACCTCAAAAAAACTCCAAACATGTGGTATTTTGTAGATTTTATGATATCTACAAATTATGAGAATGGCCGAAGATTTGAATTGTGCCACATCCATCCACTCATACAAAATGATTTTCAAATTTTACACCCCTGCTTCTCAAATTCTCAAAAAATATTGTAAAGCAATGTTGGAAAAAAAGTGTGTCATGCTCTTTATCATCACTAATATAAAAGTGATATTCTTTCTTAATGGCTTGTTCTTCATCTATACTCTCAACACCATGCAATTCTGATTGTGCATGTCGATAACACACATGAACCATAATAGTGATCTGCTTTGAAAAGTAATACTCTGATTGAATCTCCTTTTGATGTACAAAGGAGTAATTTTCTGCAAAGTCAACTACTAATAGAACTATTCCACATGGGAAAGTATCTCTCAATGTTTGGAATTGTTGTGCTTGCCACTTAGCAAAAAAGGAATGTTGTATGTATGGTTGTATCAATTTTCAAAAATCATCCATAAATTTTCCAATGGGAATCTCCTCTTCTACATAGTTCAACCTTGTGGATTCTTTCCCAAAAAAAAATTTTTTTGCAACTTTACATACTTATACCTGAGTCAGTAAAATATGTGAATAAGTAATAAACCACACAATCAATGAAACATTACATTAAAGATAATCCAAATAACAATCTAATCAAATTAAAACAAATAAACTCTCTAAAAATAGTACTTACCTCTTGCAATTTACTATCTTTTTTAGGTCAGTATCCTCAATTCTTGAAGGAAATTTACCCAAATTTCCACATGTCTCACAAATTCCTTTTATGTAGTTTATTCAAGGTCCATTTTCATGATCACATAATATAGACTTTATGAACAAACTTTCCTATTTAGGAGGTGCACTTTGAAACCCACATCTTTCTTCTCTCATCTTTTGAAACACCTAATAGTAGAGATCAAATTCAATATGATAACAGCAACAACAAGTTTCAAAAAACTTGTGTATCTTCACATAATATGGCTTTAACGTTTGAAACATTATTTTCCCAATCTTTATATGAGGATATGCATTACAAAAGTTCATATACATCTCAAATTGTGTTATGTCTAGCCAATGTTTAATATGATTTTCATAAATACCAGGTCCAACCCTGTGTCTCATAACATCTCTAGTATTTGATGATGGACAAGTCTGATCATACCAAAAACCTGAGACCAAGTTCCTAACAACATCTTCAATCTTGTCAGAACGGGGAGCTCTACACATAATTTCCCAATTTCCTTCTAAACTCTCATCCAAAACCTTTCTCTTTTTCTCATATTTTATTAATGCAGTTCTACTATAACCAATTTCAGTTGAAAGTGCAAACATTTTTCTTTTTCTTGCTATATCTTGATGTACAATAGATGTCAACATCACCCTTCTTGTAGTAGCCTTATCCACTAATCAAGATCCTTTCCCAATGGAATCTAAACCATTTTTAACATTTTGAACAATATCCTTTTGTAATCCCATGGGTTTCTTCTTATTTGTTGTTGAATGTACACCCAACAATTGTAATGACTCTTCAAGCTCATCACGAAGAAGTAAACATGATAACAATTGGGGTTTTTAAAGTGTATCAAGATGATTGAAATGATGATTGATTATTCCATTTCCAGATTTAGTCATTGACCTCTTTCTCTTATTATAAGGCTGGTTGGCATAATATTTCAGTTTTCTCCATATCCATTTCAAGTAAATGATCTAAATTTCTATGAGAAATTTGTTTCCTCACCTTTTTAGCTAGTTTTATATGCTCATCCATACCAGTAGGAGGAAGTGATCCCGACCCCTCTCCAACATGCATTGTTTGAACTTGTGCCTCCTCCCTATCTTCAAGGACCATGTGTTCTTGAGCGGATTCATTTGATCCAATGTCTATATTTTCCTCGACTTGAGCATGAGAACTTCATGCTTGTTGAGCCCTTCCTATATCTCACAAAATATTTTGCAAACAAAAGTGAGAGATGATGTTATATAAGTGAATTTTATGTATGCAAGCAAACAAAGTGATAAGACATGATGCTATAAGTGAGAGAAGTTTCTGCTAGTTTTATATACTCATCCATACCAGTAGAAGGAAGTGATCTTGACCCCTCTCCAACAAGCATTGTTTGAACTTGGGTCTCCTCCCTAACTTCAAGGTCCATGTGTTCTTCAGCGGATTCGTTTGATCCAATATCTAGATTTGGCTTGACTCTAGCTTGAGAAATTCATGCTTGTTGTTTGAATTTACATGCAAGAAAAGAAAGTGAGAGACTATGAGTTTTCTAAGTGGAGTTGAAACAAATAAAATCAAAGATTCTTGAACTTAAGAATTCTATGGAACAAAAGCAATTGGAAATAGATGATAAATAATTTAGGGAATGTCTATGCAAGATGACTATTGGAAATATATTTATAAGCAAAATAAATTCAGGTGTTAATAAGAGTCCTAAACACGCACTTGAGAGAGAGAGAGAGAGAAGAAACAAGCATGTGCGTTGTTTCTTTCTATGATAATTTTCCAAGTTTTGTTCACGCCTCTTTTGTTCTTCTTCTTTTGACAATTTTCGTTGAGACACATTTTTTCTTTTTCTTTGTTGTCCCATTTTCTTCTTCAACTTAAAGATAACTCAAAACAAGTCCTCTACCAAATTAGTTAAATTCTCCTCCAAATTTTTCCTTGATTGAAAAAAATGAAAAGTTGTCTCTCCTATATTTGCCTCCTTGATAAATGTGCAAAAACCTCTTCTCCAAAATCTGTGCTCCAAGTGATATAAATGAGAATTAATCTTTCAATTTGTTATCTAAAATAATGAAAAATAATCTTCTATTTATATGCATATGGGATGGGAAAAAAATTTATTCTAGTGTACATGGAATAACTAGATCCTAGTTTAAATGAATCAAGTAGTAAACAAGCAAGTTATTTCATTGTGGAGATTGTTGTTATTTAATGCATAGGTATGCACAACATATCTAGTAAGTTTAGAATTTTTTTAAAGTGTCAAAAATGTATAATAGAGGTATAATTTGAATTGAATTTCAAGTTACTTGTCAAAAAGATTATATTTTGTTCTCAACTCAATGGTTCATGTTGAAAAAAATTATTGTGATCAACATGAATGAAATTAATTATAAAGTGGCATTGATTTCCTAAAATTCTACTAAAGATCAAATATATATTGAATATAAGGAAATGCAAGTTGTAAGAGATCATCAAATAAACAAACATGTATGTATATTGAATATTTAAAGCAAATGCATACATATATCATGTGTAAACATGTAACCATAAGAAAACACATGTACATACATGTAAAGAGATTCAATGTATAAACATAACACATGTTATAAGCACAGAGGCAAATGTATGTATATGTCATATAAGAAAATGTATGTACATATCATATTTAAGCAAATGTAAATTAGAGATCATCAAATGCCAAATACTAAAGATCAACAAATAAGCAAATGTATGTATATCATATAAGAAAATGTAAGTTATAGATCATCAAATCTCAAATCTCGAATTTACTAAAGATCATCATATAAGCAAATACATCTAGTAAAGATCATAAATCTAGTGTACAGGGCCTAATATGAATGTCGACTCCTAGTCGAACGACCATCTGAATGGGAATGGTCTTGCTCTAATAGATGTGCTAAGCCCTACAAATAAAATTGTGTACAGAATGTGTTAAATACATATAATTTATATTAAATAAATTTTATGAAATTTATTTTTAAATGAAGTATTTTTAAATATCTATCTAGATCTATGCATACATAAATATTGCATGTACGTATACACGTGTATATATAAAAAAATTTAAAACTCGCATGTCCACTGGTAGCAGATTCATCCACAGAGTCACTTCGATCATGTACACGATCTGGACCAAGGCTAGGAGTGACATGAGGTATGCCCACTTGTAACAATATATATACATATATATCGACTTACATGAATATCTAGGTAAAAAAAATTTAAAAAAAATAAAAAAAGAATTGAAACATGCACATGCACATCATCTGATATTAGATGACCTAAGTCCTCTGAAATGGTTTCCTCCACCATATCCACCAAACGTTCAAGCAACGAATCAACATCTGCATCCATCCAATCTATCCCATGTTGTTCTAGAAATGATGGATGTAGAGGACTATGAAGGTGAGATGGCATCGGCGATAATGAACCAAAACCAATCAACATATCAATAAAACCCATAGTTTTTGCAACTGTCGAATGAACTGTAGGTGAATCCTGATGCGCACTAGTGCTTGACTGAGAGTGATGGGATCCTAGAGCTGAATGGAATCTGTGTACCAAATGATCTCTGACATGCTCTATATCGATCCCATAGTTTGATGCAATGTGGGCATATGCCTCCAACAGGTCCTCAGCCAAACAATGCAGAGTCATGCATGCCATATCTCTTGTAAGTGAATCAAGATGTGTAGGAGTAGGGATGTTGACCATTGTACAAGGATCCATGGTGGTCCACTGTGCTGAAAATGGCATGGATCGGGAAAGTTTGGACATCAAATATCCTAGTGGTGGCAGCTGCAATGTCACCTACAGTGTTAATTGCTTCCTTTTGGGAAGCAATGACAACCTCATCTGTTATGGGGGCTAGAGCTGGGGTGAGAGCAGGAGACCTCTTTCCAACCAATGCCCTAAACATTGGGGCCGGTCTATCTGCTCGACGATAGGGGGCCTATCGGAAATCCTACCATGCCCCTAACTAGCATATGGTGGAATGTCTAGGTAGTTAACTTTGAGGCCCAAATGGACCTCAACATACAACTGGTGAAAAAAATATAATGGAATTTGGTCATTGTTTGGGTATTTACCATATGCTGCAAGAAATCATGGGTAGATCAATTCAGCCATAGCACGATCGACACATCTAGTGACTTGGTATCCCCTAACCTTACGTATATTTTGATAAAAAGGAAAACAAGTGTTTTTTATCATTTTTTTGGTCACACTATCCTATATTTGTTTAAGGGTAACATCACCATGTACTTCTTCCTGCATGTGGGAAAGAATAGTAGCTACTCTATCTGGGGGAAATGCACTAGTCCTCTCAAGTTCATCTCTTAGTTTTTCTAAACTATGTAATATTGACATGCATGGTTCAGAATATATCCCTGGGTTTGCACCATATGCTAATGAGACTCTCAATTTTTTAATCTCATTAGTGGTATTTACAAACAAAGAATCTGGAGGTGGAACATGATCTGCATTTTCTATGTTATATATATGTATATACACCTAAACGAGCAATGAGACCTTGGTAAATAATATATCTAGATAAAGGGAATACAAATATAAAACAGTTGTAATAATTCATCTACTCATCAATAATATTTTCATACCATTAACAAAAAAACATTCAACATCTATCATAGTTTTTAATAATTTCAAAACATTAAAATTACTAGATTGCACACAAAACATAATCTAAAACAATTCTAAAATTTAAATTTAAAACATAATCTAAAATAGTTCTAAAATTTAAATTACTAGATTGCACACAAAGCATCATTACTTAACATTGGTGGTCATGTAAAATCAATCTAGTCATTATTGAAGGCAAAAATAAGAGAAGAAAATGAGACAGATGAAGATGTCCCTTATAAGGTTCAATGTAATGATGGAGAATAAAAATGAAAATTATTGAGGACCTATATTTTATTTTAATGGCATAATAAGATAGTTCCCTCTACTAGCAAATGAAAAATTGTATGTGCTTTGAATTGTGTAATTATTGAAATTGATACCCTATGATTTGATAGAAATTAGGATATATCGATTGATCTAAATGGAGCTATATCAACTAATTGTAAATCTATTATAAGTGACATAAAGCCTCAATGTCTGATTTGTATTAAAATATGGGGATGATGTGGCTATTTTAAGGTCCAAAATTTCATGTGTTAATAGTATAAACATATAACATTAATTTTTTTGGGAGTTTGTACCAAATACCTTTTTCCAAACACAACTTTTGTTTAAAATACCTCAAGACCTATGAATGAAATTAAAACTATTATTTATTTTAATTTTTAAATAAATATATAAATTTCTTACATTATTTTGAATTAAAATGATAATAGTGGACATAAATTACATAAAATTGAATGTTATTAATTTTTTGGTTAAAAATTAAGAAGGTTAACCTTTAAAGCCATTGAGGAAGGTATTGAGCTACTACAAGTGGTTTATCCATGAAGGGCTTGAAGTCTCATAAAGAAAGTAAATACAAGAGGAAGGAAAATATAGATGATTTCATCACAAGTATATAAAAGTTTCTACTTGATTATTTATTTCATCCTAGAAATAAACTATAAATGTTGTTTATCCTATAACTTTTATCGTATTAATAATCTTAGATGCATGTGACTTGTTAGCTTCCCTTTTCATTTACTCATGTAATTTAAGAAATCTATTATTAGAGTTGCACATGAGAAAAAAAATGAGCTCCCCTCCACTAAGGTCTTATTTTTTTCTTATACCAATTTGAGAATTTTATTATTTCAATTATTAATCCTAATCAAAATGTGGTGAAGGGGAAATAATACCCATCCAATAAGTGTTCCCCAATCCCTTGAAAAGGAAAACTTGTGTATTATCCAACTTGGCTATCATTGTTAGGATTCTAGCTTCTAGTTCTACTATTTTTAGTACTAGAGCCTATATTGATGGCTCCCTTCTCTCTCCTATGGATGATGATCCCTCTAAGATTGGTTGTTCCAGGTCTCTTTGAATGAGATTAGTAACAATGTTTATGAGTGTGTTAAATAGGGGAAGAGGTTGGGTATATAATGTACTTTAGGCATGGTTGTTGAATGTAAAATTATTTAGACCATGAGAATCCTTAAATGGTTCAAATTTTAAATGAAACAATGAAAGAAAGAATAAGAAAACAAATATTTGTGTAAAATTATTTGAAAATAATTGGGGATGAAAATATCTAATTTAATAGTTGTTAACATAAATGAACTTCAAAATAGGATTATGTAAGTGAAAAAAAAGTTCTATTGCCTTCATTGAACCTAAATTTATCTAGTTAAGATATGTCTAAAATTAAGAATTCACACTAGAATATCAATATTCCATAAGAATCTCATAAAGAGGATGAATTTAATGGAAGATAAATAAAATCCTCCATATGAGGTTGAATTTTATCATTACATTATGAGTGAATCATCTCAATTATATAGCTAAGAACATCAAAAAATTATAGATTGGAAAGCAAAATAATCACACATTTATCATATTTTTATATGTATAAAGTTTAGATACCATCAAACTATTTAGATTGCATAAAGCTATAAATTGAATCATTAAAACTAATTTATTAAGAATCAAATCTAATAAATTTTGACTTCATATTGCATACTTGTTATAAATATCTCACTAATCCAGCCATACATTTTATATATGTTAAAAAATATATAATTTAACAATTTATACAACTTCTAATTATGATAATAAATGTAGAATCAAACATGACCCAAATGTAGGATAAAGACAAGAATCTTAATCTATACCATTATTTTGAGTTTGGTTTAATAGAAATTGAAAAAAATTATAATCATGAAAAAAACAATGAATAAACTAAGGATCATTTTAAGAATGGTGAATTAGTGCCTAAAGATTGGCCTAAAAAATTATAATATTCAAAATTCTCATCACAAATGATATATGAAAACTAAGGATCATTTGGTTATATATTTTCATAGATTTAAAATTTGAATATTTATTACTATAACATGTTCATTACAATTAGATTTTTAAATAATATTGTAATAATTTAGTATGTCTTTGAAATTTGTTTTGTGGATTTTAATGTTGTTTTTTAAATTTAAGTTAGAGTAAGTAGAATCTAATGAGATACCTTAAAAATATTCAAGTAATTTATGTTTTCCTTAAAATTATGATTATTTTTTGATTAAATAGATTATTGATTGTATTTAGATTTCAAAATTGGAAATACTTTAAAATTATAGAATCATATTATCCTTTGATACAAAAAGCTATGCCAAGGATTATTTGTATCTTCCTCATAATTATGTTTCACATATTGAATATTTCAGGGAGGATTGTGTGGATGATTTGAAAGTTGAAGCAAAGATTGGTTGAGATTGACAAAGGATATTTTGATAAACTCCAAAATCCTAAGAATATAGAAGATGGTGAGTCATATTTTAATAGACCTTATCTTCACTCCTATTCAAATGCAACCTCTCCAACCAATATATTAGATTGCAAAATAAGTAATAGATATATATGAACTTGCTCCTAATCCCCCTCTATTTACCCCACCATTACATATGCATATTGGTATTCACCTACTCAAGTTTAATGAGACCCTAGGTGGCTTTGTGAATACATCAAAAATATTATGCATGATGTCTAAGAATTTAATTGTGATAGATTGATATATTCCAAGAATTTATAAATGAAGTATATATTCATATATATGTATTTGTTTGAGTGTTTAAAATTAGTTAAAAATTTCTTTGAGGGATTTATGCAAATATGACATCTTAGAAAGATAATTTCATGTCATTTTGGTGAAGTCATAACTTAGCTTTTAATTTATCATTTATGGGAATGACATCTTCGAGAAGTTTATTTATAGAAGGCCATAGATGGCGGGCCACTTTTTGAATTAAATTTAGTTATTGAATTTGTATTTTTTGGATGTGCATTCAGATTTAAATTTACATGCCAAAGTCACAATGTCCTACTCTTGATTAAATTCCTACAAGAAATTAAGGAACTTGGGATACCCACCTCCCAATGGTCTTGGAATGGATGCATTTAGATGGAGAAGGATTTCAAAAGGCTCATGGTACTTGTGGACCCCTCAAAGGAATGATATATAACATATGAACTTTATTTATAAAATTTGGTCTTTAGTTGTTGGATTCTAGTATGAATGTTATCTATAAGGTGGAATTCTTAGTTGAGACTCTTAATCTTCCATTGTTAGTTTCTAGTGTGATTATACAATATGAGCCAAGTATTAATTTCTAATGTTAATTATTGAAAGAAGGTATATAGATTATTCGAGCATCTTAATTCTCATACAGAGTTGTCTTAGTCAATTTCTCAATGTATGAGTTCCATATATTTGTAATTTTTTCTTACTATAAAAACATATTTTATTTCATTCATTAACCTATATATTCCATGTTACAAAGGATGCTTTTATTTTAAATTATAAGTATACAATTCAAAATTAATTAGTAATTTTCAAGATAGAGTACACACAATTTCTTTAATTAAAATAAAATAATATTCTTATTTCCATGAGAGTTATGTAGAATGGTAGCTTGATTTCTCAAAAATATTTCTTTTATACATACTAAATTTTTATCATTACATTATGAGTGAATCATCTCAATTATACAACCAAGAACATCAAAAATTTATAGATTAAAAAAAAAAAATCACACATTTATCATATTTTTATATGTATAAAGTTTCTACCATCAAACTATTTATACTTATAGATTAAATTATTTTTGAATTTGGTTATTTGGGTTCAACATGTCATGCTATATGATTTTCTTGTGTTTTCACCATGTTTTCATGTGTAGATAGCTATGTATTTTATAGGTTTAGGAATTTTAGAGGAAGGCAAGGTTGAACAAAATGCATAAGGATGAGATGGAGCCTTGTTTACCTTAGGATTTGGGTGAGAATCCCTTTGAGCATAATCGAGGGGTGGTTGGTCCTCTTGTAGACATGACTAATTTAGAAGGTCTTGTCAAGAGAAATTTAGAGGAGATTGGTAGAGACAAGAATCATGTTACAAATGGATTAGTTGGAGTTCATTTCCTCTACCATTCTCTTGAATTACAACATTCACCTCTTGGTATTCCTTCTAATAATTTAAAAATATGAAGGTTC
The DNA here is from genome assembly GCA_007258455.2 of Sequoia sempervirens. Taxonomy (NCBI): domain Eukaryota; kingdom Viridiplantae; phylum Streptophyta; class Pinopsida; order Cupressales; family Cupressaceae; genus Sequoia; species Sequoia sempervirens. The sequence continues at coordinate 196,522,823 of VDFB02256132.1, forward strand.
AAGTTTAGAAGATTATAGGAACCCTTTATTCCCTTTGGTGTCAAGTTTGGAAACTAAAGATGGAAACTCCATTAGAAAGGAACTAGGTACATTCATGGAAAAGGATAAGGTTGAAAATAAGTTATAGTTCCTTGAAGAATTTTGGATTCTGGCAAATGATAAGATCTACCTAATGTTTTGGGAAAATGACCTGATGGATGCAGTGCCACTATTGGTGGGTATTTCCTAATTGGATATTTTCTAACACAACTATATTTTTTCTTGTTGTTGTTCC
>VDFB02256132.1:196523196-196810658 GCA_007258455.2 Sequoia sempervirens
TTGTATGCACTTACAAACACATAGGTGGCTATGGGGAAAGTCGTATCGCTGAATGGGAAAGTCATAAAATGTGACAAAGGAAAATTTTATGTTGTGCTTCATGTGACAAGCAAAGCTTCATGTGTTTAGAACTCATGAACAAAGAGGATAGTACCACAAGCATGCAAGCTATATTATGCAAGGTGGCAAAGATGTAAAATGTAACAGTGTAAAAGAAAGTTCAAAGGAGTCTTTTTAAGTTCATGCAAGGTTTGTCACTTAGGGAACATTGTGTCTAATGTCTCCAAGAGAGGACCAATCAAAGAATAAAATATTCACAACTTAGGGGATGCATTGCATCACATCGAACCACCAAGAGGAATTTAATATGCTAAGATAGATTAGACTTATGAAGGACATCACACCCAATGTCATCCACAAAGTGACAAGGCTACACTAAGATTCAAGGACGCAAATGAAATTATGCCAATGTATGCCCCCCACTTTAAAGGAATTGCTACACAATGGTCTATGAGCAATTACTTTAAAGTAGTGAAGGAGAAATGAAAAAAATAAAAGAAGACATGAGAGCCAACTTGGAAATCCCCTATGTGATGTCATATATTTCCGAGTAAGGCTACATCATGTAAACAAAAAAGAGAACAAAAGAAAGGGAGTTGTCCCCAAGAAAATAACACACCAAACACATAAGGGATCTATGCATTTGGGCTCAGTATATTCGTTGTTGCAATGTTTTTATTAAAGAGCTCAGAATCGTCATCATTCCCCAAAGCACATAAAAATTTAAGAATTGCACAAAGAGAGCGAAAAAAAAAGAAAACTAAAGTCCATTTTGGGTCAACATGGAAGAGACATTGCAGTCTCAATGCTTTGCATCATCCCCAAAAGGAAAACACAAGCAAAAATAAAATGAAAAGGAGAAATAAAAGGAAAATCTTTTGGGTCAACATGAAAGAGACATCACTATCTCAATGCCTTGTGTCATCCCCAAAAGATAAAAAGGAAAAGGAAAAGGGAACTTTTGGATCAAAATGGAAGATACATAGGGCATCTCAATGCTTTTCATCATCCCCAAAAGGAAAAAAAACAAGAAAAGGTAAAAAAATAAAAGGAAAAGGGACCTTTTGGGTCAACATGGAAGAGATAGTGCATCTCAACACTTTGCGTCATCCCCAAAAAGAAAAAAACAAGAAAAGATAAAAAAGGAAAAGGAAAAGGGACCTTTTGGGTCCAAATGGAAGAGACATAAGGTCTCTCAATTCTTTTCATCATCCCCAAAAGGAGAAACAAAAAACAAAAGAAAAGATAAAGTATGACATATAGAAGAATAGAGGTACACATAGAGGAAGCGCATAAAGAGAGAAAGAACATCAAACAAACATTACAGGAGAACATAATACACACATGAAACTAATGAAAAATGAAATTTAAAAGACTACCAAAGAAAATGAAATTCAACCATCTAACAATTCATCTTCCTCCCAATCATGTTCAGTCTATTGCAACCGTAGTTGGCTATCCAAAGGAAGAATTGCAAGTGTCGTACTAGGAGATGTACCAGGGTCTTCACTTGGCATAGAAATTTTATCATTTAAGCTCAAGGTAGATGAAAATAAAGAGTTTAGATTGTTATACACTTCATCTATTTTTGTGATCTCCTTGTCATCATTATTATCAAGATTGATTACAATAGGAGGATGAAGGGTTATTTTCAAGGAAGGATATGTCAAAATTTGTGGCTATTGGATCAAATCATTTTGTTGTGAGGGTTGTACTGTATTATCTTGTGGTGGGTCAAGAGGAAGAGGGTAATCATCTATTGCTTTTTTCAAAGGCAGAGGTTGGTTTTCTTTGTTTTCTTCCATTCCAGACTGACAAGCAGGGAGATGACGATGAAACCTATGCTCCCTAGCATGATGGTTTCATTTTATTTTATTTTGAAGTTGTTGAGGGGTAAGAGTGGGTTGATCCATCATAGGTTCCTTTTCTTCTAAAGGGGGAAGAATGGAAGAAACCAAAGATGATGGGTCAATCAAATTTTCTTTAGCTTTATACACTTTTTTAATGTGAGGAGGCATAACGAGATTGGTTTTAGTATCTCATGGGTGTTTAAAGGAGGAAGGGGGAGATTCAGGATAAAGCATGGTCACATCTAGGATAGGAGGAGCGGAAGTGGATGGGGACATATTACAAAGAGACAACTCAGGTAGTCATTTGGCTTTGAACTTTTGATAGGCTATGAAAAAAAATCTTTACGGGGGGTGATGGGCTCCATAGGTTTAGACCAAAAGGCTTCTAAGGAAAAATTACCTTTAGAAGACAATGGATGAAAACCACTATGGTGTATGGTAAATATTTTATTGCCATGCTGAAGCTTCAAACATTTGAGAATAATAGACAAGACTGCTTTCATCAAGCAAAGTCAAGGATGACCTAGCCAAGGATGAAATTGATCTGAATGTGGAATGATAGAAAATGTTACATCTAAAGTTTTGGGTCCTATCTATAATGGGAGTATGATTGATCTGATCGTAGGGCACACAAAACCAGTATGTTTTTTAATCCATGCGGTTGGTTTATTATAATCATCTTGATAGAGATCATGTAATACTAAAAACTCTTCTGTGATGACATTCTCACCATAGGCGAGATCTATTAATATCCCATTGGTGAGCTTATCATAGTGTACTGTAATAAAAGTACCCTTTTCTTAACATGGGAATAATTCATTATAATTGGACTTAATGAGGCCTTGATTTAGGTTTTAGAGGCATTTTATGCATCCACACTAGGTCTTGGACCCTTGCACGTTGAATAAAATGTGTTTATTGGCATCTTGTAAAGGTGTTGTAAATTCTTGTAATGGAATTTCATGCTTTCCAAGACTTAATGAACCTATTTCTCCCTAATTCAACATTATAAAATGTATTTACGTCTTCACATCAATCTAGAAGGTTTTTGAATTAAACTTAATGATAAACTAGTGTTGTACAATGTGTCTTGCACATTCAAATTGATTCTTGTGCCCTTTTAGGCTATGTGGACCACATTTTAGTATTGTAAAGTGTATTTAATCACATTTTCACATTGAATTATGTGTCATAAGCCCTATTTTACATTTGAATCATTAGTAATAGGCCCCTAATAACCCCTATTGTGCATTCTAAGGTTCAAATTAATCAAAAACCCAACAAGGTTACGTTTTAGACCTTATTTCCTTATTACCTGGCATATGAGCTGTCAAATTGGCCCCTATGGGACCCATTTTCCATGCATGGTGAATCAATCCCATCCAGGTGGGACCCATTCTCCATGTGTGGTGAATGAGTCCCATTTGACCCAATTTTGACCTCTGAGTGGGAAAAAAGTGAAATTTGAGTTTATTATTTCATCATGTCAGCCTGTGGTGAGGTATTAATGGGTGAAATAGGTGAAATGGCTATAGATGCATGTCTTTTGACTCATTTTTTCACATTTCTTAACTCTTATATCATTTGTTAATCTTCCATCTCAAGCCAAGCAACTTAGGGTTTTATCATTTCAAGGCATTAAGACATTAATTTTCAAACTTTACAGGGTAGATCCTCCATGCTTTGTTGTAGAATTTCAAGATTAATAATCATGGACAGGTAATAAATTCCATTTTTGTATTTTTCATTTCATTATTTCATCATTTTGGTTTAATTTCCTAAAAGGGGTTTGACTTAGGAAAACCCGCATTCCCTAACATTCAACATATCTTTCTCTTGTCTTGCTTGTATGCATATTTAGGTCCCTTGGAAGCTTGGAAATTATTGAAGATAAAATTACAAGATTTTTAAAGTCTTCTCCTCTTTGTTCAAGTCAAAATATCAATAAAAAGTGACTTTTAGACCCAAATCCGATAGTTTCAGAAGTGGACACCTATAGGAAGCTAAAGTGTAGATCAAAAGCTCTGAATTCCACTTTTGAATATTTATAAATTCAAAAGTGGAATCATTCACCATGAGTGGTGAATGAGACCCACTCTAGAGTCAGTTTTTGGTTTTCTGCATTTTTAGATACCCTTTTGTTTGAAACGGGCTCTAGTTCAGTTTTGTAGAATTGGGATTTATTCACCCAAAATGGTGAATGAGTCCCTCTAGGCCTAAAAATCATCATCAGTAGCCTTTAAGAATCAATTTCCAGCCCTCATCAAGATTCTAGGTGCACACTTTCAATTTGGTTCATTTCTATTAAGTTTTGCATTCATTCTTAGTTCATTGTTGAATTACACATTGTGTTTTCAAACAAGTTGTGTTCCTTTAGTTTCTATTCATTAGTCAATCAATCTCATTCATTTCTTGCATTAAATAATTATATCTAGGCATATTTCATCTTTATTCTATCCATATGGCATTGAATTTGAATGTAACATAAGCATCTTTGGCCCATCTTTCTCCTAGGTGAAAAACCCTAGTAGAGCTAGAAAACAAGTGGGTGCCAAAAATCTATGTGACATTTTGGTGAACCTACTCTATAGAACAGTTTATTGTCTGATTTTGGAGTCTTTCATAACACATCTATGTTGCATTGATCTTGCATTAGGGTTTGCATGAATTCATTTGCATACTAGGTTTCAAATTTTGCATTCATAAAAAACTGCATTCAGGTTGCATTTTTGGCATCTAATTTCATGCACATTTTCTGCAATTCTACATTTTTCATTTATTTCCACATCATAGGACTTAGAAACCATAAATATCAATGAAATTTTTCTGAAAAGTATGAAAAAAGTCCATACTCGGACTCATTCGCCACCTTGGGCGAATTAGTACCTTCTGACCCCTGAAACAACATTCTACAAAATTCAGAAATTTAGTTTTAGGTTTTTGTTTGGTGCATTAACTTGTATATATCAGTTAGTTTCATTTCTGTAGCATGAATTTTACTAGATTTCACTTCAAATAGCTTATTTCATGCATGGTTAAAATTCTCATTTGCATTTCCATTCTTTCATTTTTCAAATTATTGCATAGTTTCATCAATAAATTACTTTGTTTGAAATATTAAAACTTGCATTGCATCCTATGTCTTTACATTGCATTTTACATAGCTCCTAATACATTTCAATCATTAGAAATAAGTATTGTTTACATTCATGGCATTTAGACTCTTGCAAGTTCCATTTTCAACTCTATTTTGTAGTCCTTTTAGATTAGCTTACATTGAGGAAACATTAGCACATATAAACAATCAATGACAAAACACATCAAATGAATGAATCAAACAAATAATCCAATTTTTAACAATCATCTCATATAAGCCTCTTATTAGTGGTGATGTAGACAAGTTAGATGAAGTTCTTTAGGACTTTATCTCACTCACTTCATCCTCTAAAGCTTGTCATGAGAATCCTAAACAAATTGATGATAACTTATCCCCCAAACCTTTTTGTAGTGATGAATTAGACATGTTAGATGAAGCTCTTAATGACTTCATCTCTTTTAGATCATCCACTAAATGTTTGACACAAGATGATGCAAGTATCAATAATCATGATAATCATACTTCTTCTTCTCCTGATATCTCTCCCATTGGTGATGCAGATATCTTGATGCAAAAAGAAAATTATTTAAGATCATGCAAGTCTTGCTTGTCTTCCTCCTCCTCCCCCTTGCAACAAAATTATGACACACAAAGCTGAAATCATTTCTCCTACTTTACCTAGTATCAATAATCATGAAAATCCACACTTTTCTTCATCTAATATCTTTTCTACACATGAAGAAGATAGTTTAGTGTTAGATATTGTGGTGGAACATCTATTTAAACAAAAAAGTCCAATCATGAGTAACCATGAACCTCCTAGATATATTTCTCTTGATGCCTCCCCTATGAGAAATGAAGCCATCTTGCCAAATTCCATTATGACATGTGATGAACATATTATCTCTCCACCTAGGGTTTATATTATGACACATAATAATGATACCTTTGAGAAAATAGACAAACAATTCAATCCTTCTTCTCATATCCTCACCACTACTGTTACTCAACACAATTCAACCATTCATCATCACCCTATGTGTACTAAGAAACAAGCTCACAATACACCCACCCTCATTCTTCCAATCATGTTCTTCATGATTGTCCTTTCATAGCCATCCACCCATCCAACAACCCTTCACTCAACATCCATACTATCACCAACCATTCTTCCAAGAAATATTTACCCTTGGTACATCCTAAATCGATATATAAATAGCATTAGTTGCTTCTCCTTGCCTTGTAATAGTTGTAGTACCATAACATACTCACTATTGCATGCTTTGCATCCATTGTAGGGGGTAGCATACCTTCATCCACTCCAGGATCACCTTTGTCCTACACTAAGTGGGGGAAAAGGATTAGAAATCCTTATCCCCATATGTCACTTATCATTATCTCTTTTGGCTAATCGTTAACCTTTCATGAATGTATAAAAGAAAGCTTGGGATGTGGAAAATATTTCTTAAGATTGACTTTCATGTGACATACTTCCTTTCCTCATGATGCAACTTATTGAAAACATATGACTTGGAATAGGGCTTTTTGGATAAGCTCTCATGCTCTCCTCTTCTAATTTAAAGCAATTTCTCACAACAATGGTGTTTACTTTTTGTTGTGATGTGTCCTCTCCTTCATGGTGCCATTGGGTTTGATTCCTTCCAAGAGTGTATGATCAACTAAAGTGGCCTGATGCAAATGAGGCATCCCATGGATAATGATCTGGCACTAGGGATAATGATCAATTGAACTGGCCTGATGTGAATGAGGCATCCCATGGATAATGATCTAACCTCTCTACTTGTCCTCTCTTGGAGACATTAGGCACAATGCTCCCTAAGAAGAAGACCTTACATGAATAAAGCAAAATTGCCTTTAAAAAAAATTTCACATGACATTCAAATAATTTGCAAAAGCATTGTAGTGCCTTATCAAATTTATTAGGAGGTTAACTTTGGTATTGTTAGTATGATGGGAAGCCAACACACTAGCATGAATTTTCTCATTATATGGTGAGAAGATGACACACTGGCATGAATTTCTCACTCAACCACTTCTTTGGGACATCTCACCCCACAAACGAACTGAAGTTTTGTGGCCCCAGAGGGAGTATACTTTTGGCATTCTCACCCAATGAACAACCAAGAAGTTTCATCGTCCCAAAGTGAGTACATCTTTTCCACCCCGTCTTTCTTTCCATCTTGCCTTTGCATGATTTTGCATAGTGGGGGCTTGACCTACATGTGGATCTCTCTCGAATTTCTACTTTAGTATGATTTTGAAGCAAAGTCATCCTCTCTCCAAAGTGGGGGCTAAATGTGCCATACAAAAAAGGTACCCTTTGCTTGACATGGGAATAATTCATTATAATTGGACGAAATGAGGCCTTCATTCAAGTTTTGTGAGGCATTTTATGCATCCACACTAGGTCTTGGACCCTTGCACATTGAATAAAATGTGTTTATTGACATCTTGTGAAGGTGTTATAAAATCTTGTAATGGACTTTCACACTTTCCTAGACTTAATGAACCTATTTCTCCCTAATTCAAGATTATAAAATGTATTTAAATACATCTTCACATCAATCTAGAAGGTTTTCAAATTAAACTTAATGATAAACTAGTGTTGTAATGTGTCTTCCACATTCAAATTGGTTCTTGTGCCCTTTTAGGCTATGTGGACCACATTTTAGCATTGTAAAGTGCATTTAATTAAACTTCCACATTGAATTATGTGTCCTAGGCCCTATTTGACATTTACATCATCACTAATATGCCCCTAATAACCACAATTGTTCATTATAAGGTTCAAATTGATCAAACACCCGACAAGGTTTCATTTTAGACCTTATTTCCTTATTACCTGGCATCTGAGTTATCAAATTGGTCCCTATGGGATCCATTCCCCATGCATGGTGAATCAGTCCCATCCAAGTGGGACCCATTTGCCATGTGTGGTGAATGCGTCCCATTTGACCCAATTTTGACCTTTGAGCGGGAAAAAAGTGAAATTTGAGTTTATTATTTCATCATGTATTCTTGTGATGAGGTATTAATGGGTGAAATAGGTGAAATTACTATAAATACAAATATTTTAACTCATTTTTCACATCTCTTATCTCTTTTCATTCATTAATCTTCCATCTTGAGTAAAGCAACTTAGGGTTTTATCATTTCAATGCATTAAGACATGAATTTTTAGACTTTCAAGGGAAGATCCTCCATGTTTTGTTGTAGAATTTCAAGATCAATCATCATGGAAAGGTAATCAACTCCATTTTTCATGTTTCATTTCATCATTTCATCATTTTAGTTTAATTATCTAAAAGTGGTTTGACTTAGGAAAACCCCCATGCCCTAACATTCAACATATCTCTCTCTTTTCTTGTTTGTATCCAAATTTAGGTCCCTTGGAAGCTTAGAAATTATTGGAGATAAAATTACAAGGCTGCTAAAGTATTATCCTCTTTTTTCAAGTCAAAATATCAATAACAAGTGACTTTCAGACCTAAATCTAACAGTTTCATAAGCGGGCACCTTTAGGAAGCTGAAGTGTAGATCGGAAGCTCTAGATTCCACTTTTAAATATTTAGAAATTCAAAAGTGGACTCATTCACCATGAGCACTGAATGAGTCCCACTCTACGGTCAGTTTTTATTTTTTTCATTTTTAAATACTCTTTTGTCTGAAATGAGCTCTAGTTAAATTTTGCAGAACTGGAATTGATTCGCCCAGAATGGCGAATGAGTCCATCTAGGCCTATAAATCAGAATTAGCAGCATTTCAAAATAAATTTCCACCCTTCATCAAGATTCTAGGTGCACACTTTCTATTTGGTTCATTTTTATTAAGTTTTGCATTCATTCTTAGTTCATTGTTGCATTACACAATGTGTTTTCAAACAAGTTGTTTTCATTTAGTTTCTAGTCATTAGTTAATCAATCTCATTCGTTTCTTGCATTCAAGCATTATATCTAGGAATATTTCATCCTTATTCTATCCATATTGCATTGAATTTGAATGTAACATAAGCATCTTTGGCCCATCTTTGTCCTTGTAGGTGAAAAACCCTAGGAGAGCTAGAAAGCAAATGGGTGCAAAAAAATTATGCAACACATAGATTCTATTGGATATGTAAAGAGGACCATTGGGAAGCTTTTTAAGTATATCATGAGGAGAAAAAATAATATCAAGATATTTTTTGGTTGGGCCCTTATGAGGGACAACATCTATTGTACCCACAAGTTCATCCATAAGATTAACTTGAGTAACATTTGGAGTTATATCAGTTTGTTCATTATTTGTATCAATGTTCATCACATGAGTGTTTGAAGGTTCGCTAGCCTTGAAAAATGAAACATTTTTTTAGGCATAGCGTTGGTGAAAATTTGTAAATTTTGGTTAGGGGGTGCAACAAACTTATTGCCTTTATCATTGACACCCACAATGGACAAACGACCAAAATCAATGAGGTCTTGAACTAAGTGTTTGAGATGCTTACATTGTTCGGTATTGTGAACCAATATCCTATACCTACAAGAACTCAACAAATGAACACATTAATAAGATCAAATGCAAGTTATAATAGAGATTCCCCATAAAATCTATTAACATGATTTGAAATAGGAAATGAAAGCAAGAAATGCAATAAAAGAGATTAATCTTATTCAAATAATGCAAACTCTTGATCCTATGGGGGAGATGGTGCCAATTTGATGTGGAAATTGTTTGTTGCCCAACTCCTAAGCAAACTTGATGAAGATTTGATGATTCTGATCCACTTGGTGATTGCTTCAAATTCCTTCCATGGAGAAAACCTGCAATAACATAGCTACAATTGATGGATTTGATGCAAATGCTAAAGCTATAAGATGAAATTGAAGTATAATAACTTTTCTCAAATTGTAGATGATAGAAATGAAGTATGAGCTCTCTATTTATAGAAGAATGTGAAGAAAAGGAAAAAGGGGTGATTGTAGGACTAATCTTTAACCAATGAGAAGATGCCAAATGTCATCATCTGAATGGTTGAGGAAAGAGCACATTTTGGAGATGTACAAAGAGGGGGGAGATTAAAATTCAAAATATGGCTTGAAGGATGAGGTGAAAGGTGAGTTTAATGCCACATAGCTCAAGAAAATGACATGTAAGAGATTTTAAATGCTTTGTTGGATGTACAAACCCTTTTGAAGGGATTTTTCAAATTTGGGGAATATTCTAACCATTGATGCCTTTTTTGAATGAAATAGGAGAATTAATAAATCAAATAAATTGATTTATTGTGCAAGTGGGACAAGCTAGAGGATGTGACATGCATTTAGATTAGATTAATTAGGATTTGATTAATTTAAGAAGAGATTAGGTGATTTGACTATTTGATTTAGATTTAGGGATTAAAATAAATCAAAAAGAGATGAAAATGATTTAGAATTAGTTAAATATTTTGATTTATTTAACCAAAGGGGGTGATGTTAGATTAAATTAGATAAAAAAAATTATTTATTTAATTTAATAGAGGAACTTGAAATGTTTAATTAAATAAAAGGAGTTATTTAATTAAAACAAAGATAAAGGAATTAATTGAATAAAATGATTTACTTAATTAACAAGGGATAATGACTTAACAAGATAAAATTGATTTATTTACTTAAGAGAGGGAAATTGATGAGTTTAATCAAATAAGGGAATTTGATTAAATGGTTAGACAGAGGGATGATTTTAGGATGAAATGGTTTTAGTTAAATCAGGATCAGATGCATAATGTCAATCAATACATTTTACGTGTTTACATTTTTCCCCTCTTTGAAGCAATGTGCTCGTTGCGTTGGTTCAAAGAATAACCTTTCCATAATCAAAAGTCAATTTTTTATTTTTTTTTTCAAATGCCCCACTGTTGCCCCAATGAGAAGAATTATGTTGGTATACTGCCCCTTTGAGAGATCGAATGGAAATGCTAATCTTCGATTGAGATCACTATAAAATGCAAGAGGAGTGGTTCTATTGATTAGAGGATGAAAGATAATTCTCTAGAAAGATCAAATATTAGACGTAGACAATTTTGATGATGTATAGACAGTCATCGGCCATGGGTAGCCTCATGTATATTTTGAGATATCACACAAATTTTGATAGAAATGTTAGTAAAGATAGAAGAATAAGAAGAAATAAGATGATGACAAGAGGATCCAACAAGTCCATGATCTGAGAAGACCTTATTGGAGATGATGATGAGAGATGGAAAATGATAATGATTGTTTTCCAAGAGTTGGGATTTTCAAAGGGCCAATTACCTTATGTTTGATAACACACATGGTACGATGAATGTATTAAAAAACAAGATGGTGTTGCACCTAGTGTGATGGAGTTTGAGTCAACAAATAGATAGGAGTATTCTTGTTCACACCTGGCATACTAAAACCTTGCTAAGATGCACCTAACAAAGAAAGTATTCACAAAGGTTATTTTACAAGAATGTCCAACAAGCACAACAGACAAAAGATAATGATCGTTGCCACATTCCTTTCTCTCTAAATCATTTTGATTAGACATCATCAAGAGGTCATTGGACTGAGCGCAATAAGATAAATCAAAAGAAAAGATCAAGAAAACAAACAAGTCAATGTTCTTCATACCTATAGCCAAAGGGATGTGTTTTGATAGGATAAGAATCCAAGGTGATATCCAAAATGATGCCCATTGTCAGAACGATATATCATAGGACATGCATTGTATAGGATGATGATGGTTTGATAAGTTGTTTGATAAGTTGTTGATATAAGGTTGACTGAAATGTTTGAAAATGATCAGGATTTTGATTTTGCATTTAAAGTTTTGTTGTTTCGATTTTGATTTTGCATTTGAAGTTTGCTTTTGTTGATTGTTATGCTTGTTTCTATTTGTTTTGCCAAAGGATGAAGGTGATGATTTTTTTATTATGGATCATTGATTATTGTAGGTGATTGGGAAATGAGATGGATAGATTTTTTAAATATTTGGATGTTTTTTATCTTTTTGAAATGTTTTGAGGCTATTTTTGGTATTTTTGGGTTATTTGAATGTTTTTAGATCTTCATGATATTTTTTGAATGTTTTTGGATTTTGATATCTCGGGGCTTGATCAAAGATTAGCATTGCCTATGTTTAAGCTTAGAGACAATGTAGTTTGGATAACCATGTTTGTCACATTTTCTGAGTTTTTATGAATGTTTTTAGATTTTGATCTATTTTTGGATGTTTTTGGTTTTCTAATGTTTTGACGTTTTTGGATTTTTTTGATTTTCTGATGTTTTGAGGTTTTTTGCATGATTTTGAGGATTTGGATATGGATATGTGTGATGATATCAGTGCTCCATTTGGGATTTTGTTGAAAATCAAGCTAGGGTTGATTGATCAGATTGATGGATTGATGATGATAACATTGTCGAGGATACACATCAATGCAAGGATAGTGTTAAGCAACATAAGGATTAGGATGGATATCCCAAGATGATGAGTGATTGATTGGATTTGATTGATCAAGATTTTGAAGCTTGCTTTGGAACAAAAGTTGTTTTGGATGATTTGATGTGACGTTGAAGCACAAATTAGATGCAACTGATATTGACTATTTGGATTGATGTTCGATGAAAGATAAAGCTTGATAAGGAATATCTTCTCATCAAAATATGCCATGGGGTAGGGATTTGGATTTTTGGATAAAAAATACTTGACCAATTTGATTTCATGTTTGCAAATGTTCAGATCACCACATAAGTTGGAAGATATAGATCAAGATTTATTCCTGAAGTAAGATGTAAATATCTGCCCCCAGTGTCTAGAAATGTATGGAATTCCATGGGTGGATGCTTGGATAGGTGTGCGGATGGATGGATATGGTAAGCACACAAAGGATTACAAGGATTATCTTGCGATAAGATAAGGTGTTCAAAATAAAGTGTGCTAATTTGGATAATGCTTCATGGCTCAAATAATGCTAGGTAGGATAGGATCAATGAAAATGACCCATGTCAAGATCTCTACCATAAGAAAGTATAAAGTGTGCACCAAAATTTCATCAAGATCAAGATAATGTGGAAGATAGAAGTAGATGGATGGATTGGATAAATGGTTCATGGATGAATGGATTTATTATGGATGGGATAAGATGATTCCACCTAAATTGGTGTACGTAGATGCTCAATTCTACACATGATGCCTATTTTCCAGGTTTTCATCATGGTACCTGCCCAAAGCACCGCCCATGCGGTTTTCACTAGAATATTTTTTTTTCTTTACTGTTTTCAATCCTCTTTATGATATTTTTGAATTTTTGATTTTTGAATTTATTTATTTTTGTGAAAGATTTTGAGCTCACGCTGAACCACCTGATGATGTCGATGTAGATGCTTCTCTCATAATGTGACATCAATATCCTACTTGAATAAAATGCTTTTCCAAGATACGTGCAGTTGAATACAACTTTTGAGATTCCTTGTCTACTTTGTTGATATCGTAGTTAAGTATGTCTCTATGTGCACATCGCAATAGAGTGCCTTTTGAATCCTTATGATGAAGGGTCACTTCCAATACATGGTCAATGTGAGAATTGGATATAATGTGTGGAGGCATGGATGGAGTGTGTTTAGGGATAGAAGATAGATTGGTTGACAGCTTGGAACTTTTGACTCTCCAAACTTGGGAAGATGAGCAATGATGGGTGGATATAGAAGCATGCATGGAATTAGGACCAACTGCTTGATATAATTTTTACATCGCTTGAGAAGCCTTCTTTTGAGTTTTTGGACATCTTTGATGGATACTTTTCCCTTTTTATTTTTCCCCATTATTTCTCTAACTAATGGATTTTGATAGGGATAATATTTCTTTGTATTATTTGGTATCCATTTGTATTTGATTTGTTTGTTATGCTTCTCAGCTTCTCTTGCTTTGATAACATTTTTTGTGCTTTGATTCAAAGTTTTCTTTTGATGTTGGTCCCAATTCGTGGATGGGGTGATGGGTGGATGAAGATTCATGATGTGGTTGGTTGTAGTATTGGCATCAATTTCATCATAAGGAATCTTCATTCTCCCTATGTTGATGTTTGCTTGAGACATAGTTTCCTCCAGTATGGTGGTAGTAGCACCTTTGTTCCTTGATTCTACCCGTTTTGAGATGTCTTGTTCAATAAGCCTTCTTTGATAAATGTTTACTATAGATGATGTTGTTTCAATTTGTTGATTTGCTAACTCTAGAATGTCCTGTTTGTTCTAACCCATTTCTTTGATTTGATAATGTTGGATATCTTCATACATGATTTCCTCTGTTTGAATTTGGGATATATCTGATTTTGATGTTGATAACTTTGTTTGACTATAGGAATCAATAGCCTACTCTTTTTGTGTAATAATATCAAGAGTAAAGGAATCATGTTCTAAATGAAGATCATCTACGTGTCCATCCATAGAAAGAATCTCATGGGTAGATGGAGGAGTATGTGCTATGTGGATATGATCATCTTGTATAGATACTAGGAGAGTATCCATTAGATTATTGTAGTAACTTGGGGATACAAATTATTGATCTTGAATAATTTCAAATTTTCTTTTGACATGCTTTGGATCAAGTTCTTGACATGGGTCAATTTCAAAGGATGGATTTCTTACAAAGGGTTCTTGGATATCTTCATTAGGATTAGGAAGTGGCTCAATACCCTCTTGATCTTTGAGTGAATTTGGATCAAGTGTTGAGTTTAATATTCCTTCAATATCGACAATCATGAGGTCGAAGGCTATCAATATGTCTTGGAAAGGACCATTGCTAGACTTTGGTGAGAGATGTTGATCATGCTTTAGAATAAATTTTTGAGATATGTCCTCTAACTCATTAGGTGATGTAGAGACATTTTCAACATGATCATTGGTCGATGGATTGTTGATTACAGGATCAAATAATCTTAACACTCCTTGAAATAGATTATTGTTGAATATTGTTGAGGGGTTCTTATCATGATCAAAAGTGACTCTTGATGTATGTTGATTTGATCTTCGGATGAGATAGAAACATCTTCCATGTGTTCATTGACTTGGATCGATACATGGAGTTGTTAAAATTTTGTTCGGATTTTGAACAAAATTTGCTTGTTGGGCTTGGTATTGCGCTTGAGATTTCACTTTGTGCCTGAGCCTGGGCTTGTACTTGGGCTTGTAGTGTGGCTTGGGAAACTTGAGTAGCTTGTGCAACTTGCTGAGTAGCTAATTGTGTAGCTTGTTAGTTTTGGTTTTTTTGGAGTGCCTTCTAATAAGCAACTTGCTGAGCGGTTTGCAACACAATGCTATATTGGTTTGATGTGTTTGGTTTGGTTGGTGGTGGTGGCGGAGGTGGGTTTGGAATAGTGCTTGTTGTGGTGATAAGAGGTACCATCATATTAATGATTGGGATTTGAGTGGTGGATGGTGCGATTGATATGGTTAGTCCTCGAGAGACCATGTTTTGAGGGATGATAGACAATGTGTTGGTTTCTTGTGCTATGGGGATGGTTGTCATCTGTTGTTGTTATATCAATGGCAAGGGGGGGGGATTTGGTATGATTCCTTGATTAATGGTTGGGGGGATGTTTTGGATGAGCGGTGGTAGCGATGGTATCCCCAAACCAAGAGATGATACAAATGTTAATGGAAAGGGTGGGAGTTGTGGGAAAGTGAGTAACATGCTCCCTTTGGGAAATGATGATGTTTGATAAAAAATTCCCCCTGGTCCAAATAAGTCACCTTCTCCTTGTGAGGTCTTAGGGAGAGAGGTTTGAGGAGTTATGTGAAATGATGATGATGGGTAATTAGGATTATGAAAGGTGAGAGGGACATATGGGTGTGATGGATTTTGAACAACATTCATATGATTTGCAAACTTATCTATCCAAAAGTTTACCAAGTGTGGATTCAAAATGTTCATGTTTGGTATAGTTGTACTTGGTATATTCTCATTTGGAATGTATGGATTTGGTAGGATAATGTTGTTTTGTTGAAGACTCGTGCATTGAGTATTTGGTTGATAGATTTGTAATTTTGGACTTGGATTGAAATATACCATCGGTAAAGGTGTTCCAAGATTTAAATTGGGTATACTCACATTTGCTATACCATTGAGGTTTGTAGGAGATAATGATCCCATGTATGGATTGTATAAATGTGAGTTTTGAAAATCAATTGGAATTGTAAGGCTTTGATAATTTGGTTGGTTTAGACCGCTTATGATGTATGGATCAAGTTTATATTCCATGTTATTCTTGTGTTTTGACCTTAATGTAAAAGTGACCTCTAAGGTGTTTAGGAACAATGATCAGATGAAGGATGAAAGGGGTGAATGATATGGGTGTTGAATTTTTTGGGAACTTTGGATCAATGCTAGACTTTAGGATTTGATTTTGATTGGTTTTGATTGGATAACGAACTTGTAAACCATAAGATGTTGGATGTGATCTTTAGGATAAACTTGTTCAAAGGTGTGCTGATGTAACTAGAGGTATGAGAAAGGATGCATTCCCATACTCATAATTAAACAAGGTGATTTTGATCTAGTTTAAGGATGTACCCAAGTCTACATAATGATGTTTCCAAAGCTCTAAATTTTCTTGTGGGATGGGATGATAAATGTTTGAAATGGATGAAGAGTTTTATTTTGATCCTAAATGAACCTAAGAAGGACTTGTTTACAAGGCCATGGTTTTGAAGAACATTTTTTTCCCTTCAAACCAAAAGATCAATATTTTCTCAAAAGACCATAAGATAAAAGATCCACAAGCACATGTGTGGGGTTCAATTGATTTCATCTTGATTAGTGAGTTGTTTTTACCACAAACACTTTCTTGATTAGATTTTCAAACTAAACATCCAATGTACTAACTTATTTTCATCCCACAAAGTGCTATGTGGAATTCAAGGTAATCAAGGTAATGGTTACCTAATGTTTACCTTGGTAGAAGAAAATTAAGATGTAAACCCAATTACTTAGAAACCTCTAAGGACATAATCCCCGGGGTAAGCAATATTTCTTTGGTCAAAGGTATTTTCTCTAACTAAGGGGTTTGAAATTTTGATTTTCCTATTGAATGTTTGTTCCCAATGTTTTCGAACAAGTGTTTTGATACCAATAACATCCACAACCCTATGGATATGAAAGACTTTACTTGTTGAGTTCCCACTTGGACAAGTACATCTATGCCTACTCTTAGCAAATGATTAGATGCTTAACCCCACTGGCTCCCCTCCACGACACTCACTTATATGGGGTAGCCAAGCATCAACACCCATGAAACTCCCATGGCATGCTTTTCACTTCTACTAAGAGTCATAAAAATGTGGGACGACTTTAGAATGGTCATTCTTGCACCAAGAAGTAGATAAAGGATTTTGGCCTTTTTTAAACAAGGGTTTTAATTTGTAATTTTTGTTTGTAGGAGTTGACCCATCGAGGCAAGAGACCATTGCTACCCTTCTCATCAAAGCCAACCGTGTGATATTGGCCTTTGTTCTAGTACCCACATTTATATCCCAGCTGGAAATACTCTTGGGTTTAGAGTGTTACCAGTTGAGTCATTCCCTTGGGTGAGAACTTTTTCCCCAAGGTAGGCCCTCTAAGATAAACAATAGTGAGCAAACATATCTGTAACTCGATCGATTTTTGTTGAGAACTAAAGAGAGAATGCAGGCAATAGATTTGGCTCAGACTCGCAAAGATTTGTTCAATTTTAATCCCAAAATGAAGTGTGAAGGAAATCACTTACACAACCTAATATCACCAAAAGCATTTTGATTCTCAAGATAGCTGTGAGGCACAAGAGAAGTGCATAGATCTTTTAATGATATTACTTTGTGTAAGTAATTACAAAACAATGAGAACACTTGTTCATTTTAAGTCCACAAAGAAAAAGTGAATTATTTTTAGTGCACCAAAAGAAGTGTGAGATTTCATTGTTCAATTGTTAACCTTAAAAAAAATCTAGTAAATTTTCCTAAGATTATTTTTAATCTCTTTGTTTTATTCTTTTTAGAGCCCAAATTGAAATCTATTGAGTGCTAAAAGATTGAAGAGATAGAATCCTTAAACTTGGAATTATAATTGCTTCCAAGAGTGTCTAAAGACACTCGATACAATAGAAAAACGATGCCATAAGAATCTTTTCTTTTGTTTCCTCCACCCCTTTTTTGATTTCCTAACCTACAAAAGTGTTCAAAATGTTAGATGAGATCAAGAAACAAAAGGATAAAGGGGTTAGATGAATCATTAAGCTTAAAAACCCTAAAAATTAGACCAAGTTATAATGTGATTTGACTTTAGGTGAAAATTTGAAAATTTTAACTCTATCAAAGTTGAGAAAGACCTATACCATTGGATATCTTACAAAATTCTACCCCATTTCAAAACACACATCTTCAAAAAAGACCAAAAAATGACCAAGATACGACCATTTTGAAGTTTGGAGTGGTGCAGTTTGTGTCTAGCGACTGTATTTGGAGTTTGTAATGGCTCTATATGGCAATGCTAGAGTACTACTACTGCATTTTGAAGTTTGGAGTGGTGTAGTTTGTGTCCAGCGATGCAGTTTGTAGTTTAGAGCAGTTTTGTATAGCCCCGTTGGACTGTGAGCGGTTCTATATGGCCCCGCTAGACTGTGAGCAGTGTTGTTTCCTGTAAACACATAAAAACACAAAAAAAGCATGGAATTTGATCAAAAAATGTGATTTGATCTTTTGGTTTTCCCTCCTAGCACTAAAATGTGAACCAATATCCTATACCTACAAGAACACAACAAATGAACACATTAATAAGATCAAATGCAAGTTAGAATAGAGATTCCCCATAAAATCCATTAACATGATTTGAAATAGGAAATGAAACCAAAAAATGAAATAAAAGAGATTAATCCTATTCAAATAATGCAAACTCTTGATCCTATGGGGGAGTTGGTGCCAATTTGATGTGGAAATTGGCCCTTTCCCAACTCCTAAGCAAGCTTGATGAAGATTTCATGATTGTGATCCACTTGGTGATTGCTTCAAATTCCTTCCATGGACTAAACCTTCAATAACCTAGCTACAATTGAGGGATTTTATGCAAATGCTAAATCTCTAAGATGAATTTGAAGTATAATAACTTTCCTCAAATTGTAGATGATGGAAATGAAGGATGAACTCTCTATTTATAGAAGAATGTGAAGAGAGAAAAGGAAAAAGGGGTGAATGTGGGACTAATCTTCAACCAATGAGAAGAAGCCACATGTCATCATGTGAATGGTTGAGGAATGAGCACATTTTGGAGAATGTGCAAAGAGGGGGGAGATTCAAATTCAAAATATGGCTTGAAGGATGAGGTGAAAGGTGAAATTAATGCCACATGGCTCAAGAAAAGGACATGTAAGAGAATTTAAATGCTTTGTTGGATGTACAAACCCTTTTGGAGGGATTTTTCAAATTTGGGGAATATTTCAACCATTGATTCCTTTTTTGAATGAAATAGGAGAATTAATAAATCAAATAAATTGATTTATTGTGCAAATGGGAGAAGCTAGAGGATGTGACATGCATTTAGATCAGATTAATCAGGATTTGATTAATTTAAGAGGAGATTAGATGATTTGACTATTTAATTTAGATTTAGGGATTAAAATAAATCAAAAAGAGATGAAAAATGATTTAGACTTAGTTAAATATTTTGATTTATTTAACCAAAGGTGGTGATGTTATATTAAATTAGATAAATGTTTGGTTTATTTTATTTAATAGAGGAACTTGAGATGTTTAATTAAATAAAATGGGTTATTTAATTAAAATAGAGATAAAGCAAATAATTGAATAAAATGATTTATTTAATTAATGAGGGATAATGACTTAAGATAAAATTGATTTATTTACTTAAGAGAGGGAAATTGGTGAATTTAATCAAATAAGGGTATTTGATTAAATGGTTAGACAGAGGATGATTTTATGATCAAATGGTGTTAGTTAAATCAGGATCAGATGCGTAATGTCATTCAATACATTTTGTTGGTGTAATTAATTAATTAATTATTACACTAGCATAAGTTAACTTAGGTCTTACATTTAATCATTAAGTCCTAGGTTGCATTATTAGATAAATCATTTAATAAGTGGGATAATATTCCCTTCCTAGTTTGGTGGGATAAGATTCCTTCTGGAAGAAGAGTTGTCCTTCTAGAACTTATCTCCTCATTTAATGATCATCACCATTAGGGTTCACATGTTGTCACATGTTGTTTGATCTTGACACCTGGCAACATCTCATGCATATTAGGGTTTTCCTCTTGCCTATATATTCAAGGCAATCTTGTATATTTGTAATATATCCAATATATCAATATATCAAGATATACAGATATCAATCAGATATCATATCATATCAATATAGAATCTTTAATCAGCATTCCATTGTTGCAACACTTCTTTTGTGGTTGATTATCTTTCATGGCTAAAGTCCTGCATTGAAGATTTCAGAGCTTCAGGGACTGTGCAATTCATCATCTCAACATGGTATCAGAGCTAGTCCATTGAAACATCAACCCTAGATCCAGGAAGTTTGGAATGCGAGATTCTTTGCAGGCTTAGGGTTTTATTTTGCAGGCTAGTTGGTTCTACCCGGGAGCCAAGTTGATTGCTGGTGCAGATCAGGCTCTCCGACCTCTTCATTGTGTCCAGAAGGCCTCAAAACCCATAGATCACCTATCCATTTGTCAAAATCGGAGACATATCATCTGGGAGCCTTTGAGGTACATCTTAGGGTTTGCATTTTTTGTACTATCCTTACAGTTTTGTAGAAAAAAAATCATCCCTGTAAGTCCTCCATCAAGGCAATTTTTTTTTAGAAAAATCAAAAAAATATTTGGCAATTTTTTAGGCAAAATTTTCTATAGTTCTTGCATAAATTTCACCCTGCAGGGCAACTGGCAATTAAAAATCATCCGTCAGCGTTAATATTTTTCTGGGTGCATATAGTTTGGGGTTAATCTTTTTCCTCGTCGGCATCGACTTCAATATTTTTTTTGTGAATTAAAAATCGGTATTTAAAATTTTGAATTGCAATATACATTGCAATATTCAAAATTTTTGCCGACCGCACTGCCTGTGTCGTCCGACATCGTCATTTTCTACGGACTCTGACAGAGCTTTCATCATCTCTGCGTCATTCTCGTCAGCCCGTAGACATCCCGGCGACCATTCTCCCGGCTCCCGTCCGATGCCCAGAGACCTCCCGCCGACCGCAGCTGCTGATCTCGTCGAAGCCTCTGCCGACAGCCCCTGGTTCTATCAGTGACCGGGGCTCATTGCTTCCGCCGACCTCCATTGGTGTTCCCTCCGGCCGCGCCACTGTGCTCCACCCATCCCACCACTCCGACGCTGCCCGAGTGGTGGTGGATTTTTTTTACAGCCCGTGGTCCTATCACCGACCAAGGGCTGAAATTTTTTGCCCTAAGGTGCTTAATTTTTGCGCCTGTTTAGCCAGCATCAAACCAAATTGCAGTTTTTCTTCCGGAGGCCATATCTTTGTGCCACGATATCAAAAATTTGAAAACAAGATATCGACGGAAAGAGAATTCAAAGCACTATCCTGTGGTGCCATCTATTTTGTAGGATTTTTTTGCTATTCAATATTCAAGTCAACTGAAGTCAACCCTCCTTTCTAGACTCAAACGTACACATCTTCGCATCAGATTGTCGGATTTTGGTGATTCTAGCAGCATTCGAGAGATTTTTCATTGCATTTTTTTTCATCCATCCAGTCTTCTTCTTTGGTTTCAGCTCTAGGTATCTTTTTTTTAGTTTTTTGATTCTTGGACACCCTGAAGATTGAAGAAGAATTTGTTGATCTCGGAGGCATCTTCTTAGTTGCATATCTATTTGGAAGTCTTCTATTTTCTGTTGAAGGTCATTTGTCTTTGTTTTTTGTGGAGAAATTTTGTTATGGGGCTTGCATATTATTCTCCTTTGGTTATGTTGCATAAGGGTAACTATCAGCAATGGCTAGATGGGATCTGCCACCATCTTCATTCACTTGATTTGTTGCCATATCTATTTGGTATAGTTCCTCATCCGAGTGAAGGTATTCATGAACTTGCTTGGAGTTGTAGCAGGTACACTGTTTTGGAGATTCTTGAGATGCAAGTTGATTTTGATGTTTTGAATGATATTGATCATTGTGATTGTCCTCACATTCTTTGGATTAAGCTTTGGGAGCTATATGGAGATTCAGACACTCCACCATTCCCCGATGGTCATGCTTCAAAATGTCATTCTTCAGATCAAGTACCCCATGATGCTATTGTTATGCAGGAAGTTGATTACCTTGATCTTTCCGAAGAGGTTGACAAGGTTCCTTTCAGTTCTTCTTCTTCATCAGAGACAGTTGGTATTCCTTCACATTCAGTGATTCCTTGTCCAGAATCATTGCTTGAGGCTTCCACTCTCATCATCCATCAGGACACATTCAGTTTTTCAGACTTGACATCACATGATGGCTTCGTTTCAGGTATCATTGCCTTGGCCACTTCTACAAGTTTGGAGGACATTCTTGAGGGGATATCACTCCTCTATTCAGATCACACTTTGGAGAGTTGTTTTAAGTCTCCTCATTCCTTTGTCTCACCCTTGATTGAGAATTCAGAGACCATCTTGGAGGTGCTTGGTTTCTCTTCAGATATTTCATATCCGAGACTTCTTCCCTATCATTCCATTCAGGATTTGAGGTTTCTTCAGCATCCACCATTGGATTTGCTTCTTCCTAGTAGGATATTTGTGGTTTGGACACCTTCGTTGCTTCAGACTTTTTTCAATGGTTTTGAGGACACTTCATTCAGGGGGGGATATCAAGTCTCCATCACATCCTTCATATCCATTCTATCTTTGTCTTTGGATATTGTTTAGCATTAGTTTCTGCATCATCCTGATTTGTCACCCTCTTCATTATTTGGGACTATGGTATTTTCATCATTAGGCACGGAGACAACTGAGCAGAGTTCAGAGACATCATCGGCATCCATCTTCATCCTTCCTTCCTTCAAATCCTATCCGAAATGGGAAGCATCTCTCCACTTGCAGTTGGTTTTGTTTCTTTCGAAAGGGAGACAAGTTGTTTGTCGACATTGGATCTTGTTCTGTCTTCAAACACTTTCCTTTCTTGCAGGTGATCTCATCTTTTGGGGGGCTATATTGTCTCTCTCTTTACCTCCTATGGGGGGGAATTGATTGTATTGTATCCATGTGACAGATGGTGTACTTGGGGGGTATTTGGGAGTCCTCCATCCTTTCCTTCCCATCCTATCTCACATTTCTGCTTTTTCATCTCCTTTTTGGAGAGGGGTTTTGTTCCCATTGGGTTTTACCCTTTTCTCCATTTGTGGGATATTTTTCTCCATCTTCATGTACATGGGTACCTAACATGGCCTTGTAGCTGGGACACATCATCATCATCTTGCATAATCATTTCATTTTCCTCCCTAAGTTGCACTTATGGGGGGGTGTTGGTGTAATTAATTAATTAATTATTACACTAGCATAAGTTAACTTAGGTCTTACATTTAATCATTAAGTCCTAGGCCGCATTATTAGATAAATCATTTAATAAGTGGGATAATATTCCCTTCCTAGTTTGGTGGGATAAGATTCCTTCTGGAAGAAGAGTTGTCCTTCTAGAACTTATCTCCTCATTTAATGATCATCACCATTAGGGTTCACATGTTGTCACATGTTGTTTGATCTTGACACCTGGCAACATCTCATGCATATTAGGGTTTTCCTCTTGCCTATATATTCAAGGCAATCTTGTACATTTGTAATATATCCAATATATCAATATATCAAGATATCCAGATATCAATCAGATATCATATCATATCAATATAGAATATTTAATCAGCATTCCATTGTTGCAACACTTCTTTTGTGGTTGATTATCTTTCATGGCTAAAGTCCTGCATTGAAGATTCTGGAGCTTCAGGGACTGTGCAATTCATCATCTCAACACATTTTACGTGTCTACAGGTGTCATGTCCATTTTGGCAATGAAAATGATAATAAGCATTAGGTTTAAATGTGGGTGGTAAAGGCTTGGTAGTATCAAGTGGTTTAATGGTAGGAAAAGTGATTATTTGTTTCTGGAGCAATTGGTTCATTGTGTTATGGAGGGTATTGGGTAAGGGGGTAAATTGTCTCTTTGGGTCCCCATAGGTAAAGGATGTCGTTGCTTTAGCAGCTGCCACTTGACTCTGAATATGTTGGGTTGTTTGCAAAGAAGGAAAACTGAACTATAAGAAGCATCTATTTAGTTTTCTAAAGTTTTGTGCATTTTTTTGGTTGTTTAGCACAGACTTCTCAGCTTGGTTAGAAGTTGACTTTGAATCATGACTAGAAACTAAGTTGTGATAGTCATAAAGGGTTGAGCATAAATGCATGAATGAAGGAAATTTCATCACAATCATCTTATCCTAAAGCTTTGTGTGTAAGTTTTTGATAAACATCTTCTATAGATGTGAATCAAGAATCTTGACATCAATTTGAGCATACAATGTTTGGTATCATTAAATGAAATCAATGACTTTTTCATCTACGTGTTTTTTACATCACATTAGATCAACCATTGTCTTTTTGGGAGTCAAATGAACTTGGAAGTGACTTATAAAGGGATCAACAAGTTCATTGAATGATCGGATTGAATGATTGGGTAAGTTTGAAAACCACTCTAATGTAGTGCCTTTAGGGTCCTAGGAAAATGTTTGGCTAACAACTTACTATTGATGACAAAATCACTGCACAAGGCTATATAAGCATTGACATGATTAGTAGGTCTCCTTTACCTTTGTATTTCTCAAGCCTAGGAATTTCAATTCCTTGTGGCATCTGTGTGTGTAAGATCTCTAAGGATAATGGGCTACTACAAACATGATATGTTGGTGGAGAATTTTGACTTTGGCTAATGGTGGAGATTTGTTGTTGCATGGATGAAATAGTGTTAAAGATTTGTGTAATGATGGGATTGGTGTAAGTGGTATGAGGTGGAAGGGAAAATGGTGATGGAGTGAATATAATGTTAGGGGAAGTAAAAGGGACACTAAGAGGGTTGAGGTTGAAGAAAAAATATTTGATGCCATAAAAGAACTAGGAATGCTAGTTGGCATAGCGAAAGAAGAATTCACATGACTAACCTCTTGTTGTAACTTGAGGAGTGGTATAAGTTTGTATGGATGCCATGGTTGAAGGAGGAGGAATGTGAGGTCCTCCTTGGCTTACAACAATGTTGGCTAACTGGAAAGTAGATGGAACATGTTTGTTGTATATCTCAGCAATCATATTCATAACTTGTAAGCCATCATCACTTTTAATCAAATGATGAAGGTTTTCTATTGTAGGTATGGCAATGGTGGAAATGTTTTCAAGACTTAAATCTTGTTGTAAATGTACAAAATCCTTATGAATACTAATGAATTTTTCTTGCAGAATAGAATTATTTTGTGTGTCAACATGCATTGGATGGAAAGATGAAGGAATAGTAGTGGTAGTATCCATGCCTAATGGACCACTGTTCATACTAGGAGTAGGAGCTCTTGAGATCCCAAGGTCCCCAATGAAAGTGCTATGAGCCTACAACTTTGTCTCACTAAAGTATTATCAATAGGGCACCAAACACTCATACAAGTACCACAAAAGATGGGGTGAATGAAAATGTAATGATATCTAGGAGTGCAAAATGTAAATAACAAAAAAATTGCAAACTAAAATAGAGAAATAACAAAAGAGAACAAAAATACAGTAAATACCCAAAAAATGCCTGAAAAATGCAGTTTAAAATGTGCAAGTGGATTGATTCGCCTAGGGTGGTGAATGAGTCCAGGTATGATATTTTTTTTGTGATTTTCATAAAATTTAAAGTGATTTTAATGCTTTTTAGATGTAAACTAAGGATGAAAATGCAAATTTTTAGTTTTTGAATGATATGATATGAAGAAATGAAATCTAAATGAATATTTCACTAATGCAATTTGAGGAACCCTAGGATGCAAAACAAAAACAAAACCTAAATGAATGTTGATGCAAATGATACCTACGATGCAAGATGCAAATGAAATTAAAAAGATAAAAGTGATCAATATGCAGGTTCACCAAAATGAACCATAGATTTTGATAGGATCTATAGGCTACTCTTCCACCCTTAGGATTTTTCACCTAAAAGGAGAGAGATAAACCCTCAAAATCAATGTGGTTCACTTAATCTAATGTATGTATTCAATGTGATTAAGGCTAAATGAGATTCTTTAAATGAAACTAAGCATTGTAATTGATTCATTATGAATGGAAAACCTAAGAAATATGCAATGTTTGAAAACATAATGTGATATGCAAGCATAAACTAAAACATGAACAAATGCAAAACATAATTGAAAGCAGGTTAAATAGAGTGCACTTGAGAATTTGATGATGAATTTGGAGTGTCCTGAATGCTGATAGAAATCAATGAAGATCAGCAGTGGGACTCATTCGCCACTGATGGTGAATTAGTCTAGTTATTGGAAAAAACTCCTACAAACTAGTTTCTAATTGTTTGGATCTAGAATCTGACAAAATCTAGTTTTCTAGCCTTAAGGTTGGACTCATTTTCCATTGATGGTGAATCAATACTCTCCCAAAATTATGTGAAATTAGGGACCAATTTTGTGGCACCAAATATAAACTTGTCTTCTTGTCAGGTTGATGGAGTCAAATCTGTAGAAAACGGACTGTAGGTTGTCTCCAAGCTTGAAATAGGATGTAGTTGACTTGAAACACTTTGTTGACTTCTTGACCACCTTTCAACACCTAATTTCCTTATAAATCTACATACACAAGTCACAACCTTGTTGAAGGAATCTGAAGATATGTCAATGGATGCTCCAAGATGCTTAATTGATGCTTGATTGAATGATGCAAAGTGCTTGAATGGATGATTGAATGTTGTTCCATAGAAAAGAGTACCTTGTTCTTGGCATGGGATTAATTCATGATAATTTGGACTTAATGAGGCCTTAATCTAGTGTTGTGAGGCATTTTATGCATCCACAGTAGGTCTTGGACAGTTGAAAACTAAATAAAATACTTTTAATGACGTCTTGTGAAGATGTTGTGAAGTGTTGTAAGACATTTCTACATTCTTCTAGACTCTATTTATTGCAATCCACCTTTTCATCAATAAACAAGTCCTATTTTGAACTTTAGTAAAGTCTTGTAACAAGATTTCACACTTTTCCAAGCACAACCTCACTATTTATCCCTTTCTCATACATTATTTAGTCCCTTTATGCCCTCATATGTCTTAATTAAGTGTATTTTTGAATGTAAGCCCGAAAAAAAATATTAAATACAATAGAATTTGTTAGAAACCAGGAATCAGTTGCTAGACCAAAATACTTCCACTAGAGAGAGATAATGGCGAGAATGCTTGATATATCAGTATGCAAGATTGATTCACGATTGAATTGATACAAATGTACAAGATGAGGCTTGCTTATAAAAGGAAAGCATGCACAACCCTAAACCTAACTTGAGCTACAAGATAGCTCATTTAGATAAGGATAATAAAATGCAACCCAAGACTTAAATCAATGCCTAAGTAAACTTATGAAAGTGTAATTAAATAGTTAATTACACAAACACCCCCCCATAAGTGTAACTTAGGGAGAAGATTATAATGCAAACTACTATGGGTCTCAGTAACTAGGCCATGTCAGGTACCCATTTACAGTGCAAATGAAATGCAATCTCTCATAAAGCAGAGAAAAGGGGAAAACTGAATGGGAAGAAAACCCCTCTCCAAAAGAGAGAAAACAAAAAAACAAGCATGATGAATGTAAACATGATGTATGGAGGACTCAATGATACCCCCCAAGGACTACATCCATCATGAATATACAATAAATTACCCCCCCCCCATAAGAGGGAAGAGATGAAATAAGATATCCCTCCCATGATGTATGATCTCTTGCAAGTATGGTTAATGTCTGAAGACAAAACAAAATCCAATGCCTACAAACAATGTTTCTCCCCTTGGGAAGAAGATATACCAAGTACAACTGCAGGAATGATTCCCATTCTGGATAGGAAGTAGGAAGAGGAATCCATATGTATGAAGATTGTGTCTCTGAAATTTTCTCATGTGTTTCCAAGTTCTTAGATGATGATGGCACAATCCAATCAGGTACATGCCCAATCACAACAAACTATGACAAACCAGGAACCAATGGAAATTGATCTTGAACAAACTCCATAGACAAACAAGAAGTGACAATAGTTGATCCATGACTATCATCAAATAGGAGAGATGAACCCTCAAATTGGTCCTCCAAATTTGAAATGTGAGACTCCACAAACAAAGAAGCAATGTTTGTCAAATAGGAATCCCAATCAGGAAGACTATCAGATACCTATTGCAATGAATCAATGGTAGTACTCAATGACTCATCAATAGAAGATGAAGAATCTGGAACCTCTGAAGCATCTGCAATCTTGTCCAAAGGATCACAAGCATGGGTTATCAACTCTGAAGAATGAACAAGCACATGTGACTTGGAAAGAGGAGCTTCAAGAGATGGAGAAGAATCATGGTCTCCATATACCTCTCTAATGTGAGTTCAAAGAGCATGAGGACATTCGAAGTGAATAAGTGTCTCCAAAATGTCATCATTTACATTTTCAAAAATAACTCTAAAGACTCTAGCCCTAAAGCCTTTCCAAATGCCATACTCAACATTTGTGCTAGGACAAGGAACTTTATTAAACAAATAGGACAATAGATTTCTCTCACCAAGATGAGTGAGAATTAAAGTACTCCACTGCCTATAGTTCCCATTCTCCAAAATAATTAAATCATCCATTTACAAACTATCTAGGGCTGAACTACCATTGGCTTCTCCCTCTTTATTTGGAAATAAATAAGTTTTATAGAAAACTTTTTAAAAAATCTCAAAAAAACCCGTCTATTTTTTTTTTTTAAATAGAAAGTTTTAAAAACTTGCCCTCTTTTTTGAAAAAAATAACCAAAAAGTAGGGAAAAGAATTTCCATGCAAAGGAAACCATTATGTGAATTTGACCGCCGATGACCGGATCATACACTGTCAATATGACAACTTGTAAGGTCTTACATGTACCTTTTGACAGGAAAAGGGATCCAAACAAGTCCGCCACTTGGGGCCATGAGCTCAGAGATCGGATGGGGATATTCTCTTGTGAAGATTATGCCGATCAATGACTAGGTATGCTAAAGGAGTACTGGCATATCTGACAGATATGAGATGGGACAGCGATGACAACAGCCACAAAAAACACACCTCTAGTACTGCCGATAATGGGAGAAGGTACCCTGTCGATGGATGTGACGCCGATTCAGGAGATGACAGCAGCTGGCGTGGATAAGTGCAAACTGATGGATGACCACGTACCTACTAATGCCGGATCTAACAAGAGAAAATGGAGATCCGCGTGTGCAGAGACAAGACAACCGACTGATTGAAGCCTCCAGGTAACCCGCCCCAAAGGAAATAAATGCCTCCGCCAAATAACCAGTAATGAATGTAAGAGACCGGTGGTCGATGGCCAGTTAATGAAGAAGCTGGTGGGATGGGAGAAGCAACATCGGCTGATGGGAATACGCACTGTGATCGGCGATACAACAAATGGGTCGACCAGAGTACAATGTGCCATGCCAACAAAATCAATGCCTTTGCCACAAACTTATAACAGTTCGCAGAAAATTGAAAAATGCCACAGTATTAAATAATATTTTCCCAAAATAAATCCTGAGATGATAGCCCGATAGAAATATAAATTTTCCCCAAATTTGAAATCAAATACTGCAGAAAATATTTTGCGAAAATGGAAAAATCATACCGCTGAGAAGATTGTTCCAGCAAAAAAAAAATTGCTTGAAAAACAACTTTACCCAAAATAGATGAATTTACAGTCAAAATTTGTCTGCGGAACCTTCTAATCTCAATTGTGAGGTTATTGAAACCCCAATCTGCACCCAGAAAAATCTTCAAGCCAACAATAAAACCCTCAGATCTGGGAAGGAGTTTGCAACCCTAGAAGCTCTGATACCATGTTAGAAACTAGGAATCAGTTGCTAGACCAAAATACTTCCACCAGAGAGAGATAATGGTGAGAATGCTTGCTATATCAGTATGCAAGATTGATTCATGATTGAATTGATTGAAATGTACAAGATGAGGCTTGCTTATAAAAGGAAAGCATGCACAACCCTAAACCTAACTTGAGCTACAAGATAGCTCATTTAGATAAGGATAATAAAATGCAACCTAGGACTTAAATTAATGCCTAAGTAAACTTATGAAAGTGTAATTAAATAGTTAATTACACCAATAGAATTCCCGACACACATTTTCAAGTCCTAGGTGGGACCATTCACCATGGGTGGTGAATGAGTCCACCTTAGCTCCAAATTCAAAAAATTTAAAATTTCCTTTCCGTTTTTTATTCAAAAAAACTTGGTGTTAGCCTATGATGAGGTATGAACATGTAACTAAGGCACAAGATTGTATAAATAAGTGATTTTCACCTCATTTTAAGGGACAACATTCAATTTCATAACAATTCTCCATTACTCATCCACCATTCTTCTATTTCAAGTCAAGCAAGTTAGGGCTTTCACATTGCAAGTCATCAATTTAGCTTCCTAAGACATCCAAGGGAATATTTTACTTGTTATGTTCTATACTTTCAAGATATATCATCATGGCAACGTAATCTATTCCATTATTGCATGTTCCATTCCATTATTTCATCATTTTGGTTTAATTACCTAAATAGGGTTTGACCAAGGCAAACCCCCATGCCTTAATATTCAACATTTCTTCTTCTTTCCTTGTATGTATGCAAATTTAGGTCCTTTGCAAGCTTCGAAATCATTTTAGATCAAATTGAAAATTTGTTAAAGTCCTCTCTTCGTTCAAAAAGTCAAAGGATCAACAAAATTTCATTTTTAGACCCATAAATCAAAGTTTCAAAAGCAGACACTTATAGAACATCAAACAATAGATAAAAAGCTCTGGAATCCACTCTTGAATATTCAAAAATTCAAAAGTGGACTCATTCTCCATGGGTGGTTAATGAGTTCCATTTCTAGGTCATTTTTTATGTTTTTTGCATTTTCTGACACCCTTTTGACAGAAACAAATTTTGGCTTAGTTTACCAGAACTGGGACTGATTCACCCAGAATGGTGAATGAGTCCCTCCAGGCTTGAAAAATAGCGTCAAAATCATTTCAAATGTGATTTCAAGTCTTCATCAAGGTTCCAAGTGCACATCTTTAGTCTGATTCATTTCTATTGCAGTTTATAATTCATTCTTAGGTTATTTTGCAATACACAATGTGTTTTCAAATCTGTTGTTCTTTACTTTTTATTCATTATCCAATCAATCTTATTAGTTTCTTGCATTTAAACATCACATCTAAGAATTTTTCATTCACATCACTTTAAATTTTGAATGTAAACATAAGCTTATTTGTGTTGGAATCAAGCAACACTGAGAGGGGGGGTGAATCAGTGTTGTGCAATTTTTAACTTTATTAATTTGATCCTTTAAGTGTAGATAAAATTCAACAAAAATAAAAATGCATTCACATAATACAAATAACCACAACACCATAACAAAAGTATTTTTTACATGGAAACCTTGTTAGGGGAAAAACCACGGTGGAGGTCAATCTGCAATATTGTTCTGAGTATACTCAAAAGAAAAGTTTACAAAATGAGAATGCACTTGCATTCAAGGACACTTTCTAGAGCTCACTGCTCAAAAACTAAAAGGCTCAATACCTTAAAAAATTTTGGAATACTTCCAAGGATTTGAACTAATAAAGTAGCATCTACAAGTGCCTGATTACAATTCTGGATAGGCTCAATAATCAAATTTTGGACCATCTGACTGACTTTTCTCTTCTGCTCTGTTCTGCTTCAACTCGTAACAAAAATCCTTAATGCACAAGTGAAACTGTGCATAATCACTCTACTAACCTTCTGATATCTATAACATACATCAACTCACATCGAACATACCTAAAAATTATACAAACCATCACTTATATATATTTGCTACTTAAGATTTAATCGCTTTAGGTTGGCTTCAACAAAATAAGAAATATTCACAAATTGTTTGCTCAAATCATCCATAATATTCAATGCACATCCACAAGAGTCAACCACCAAATAGTGAGGACCCAAACCAAAATTTTTGAACATAAAAATACTTAAACAATAACTCCTCAACAATCCATGACACACTATATTCACCAAGTTGGCCTTCATACACTAATGAATAGAAAATTAGTTCACTAGACCTTCTAACTTACACCCAAATCAATACGAGGCACCAAGATTTATAGATAACATAAATTATGTGTCAAAAAATGCTCCCTGAGATGCACAACACAAAAGAATAACATAAATTTTGCATATGAATCAAAGAACACAATTCTACCAGATGCTATGTTCTAACTAAACAGATAATCATTGATCTTTAATCTATCTTCCAGTATGAGTAAATGACGATGTGCGGATATACTATCTTACAATGGTTGTCATCAATTGCAACACCAGAAAGCATGTGTAGTGTCTCTTTCCAACAATCTCCCCCTTTGGCATTGATGGAAACACTTAGTGAAAAATGACTAAGTGTCAGATTAGTACCAACAAAAATACACTGCCAACCAAAACTCCAAAAAGATCTTCATCCACAACTCAAAACTACAACTCCCCCTTAGATGAATATACATTTTTCACTGTTCTACTCTCCCCCTCTAACATCAATGGAAAGGATGGGGAATCTGTATACAAAAATCCTATAAACAGATAAAAACTTCAAACTGCATATGTACAAACTTGTTTTAACAACTTACACAAACTTGAAAATATCTGCAAAATTGGTCTTTAACAGGTTCCAGCTTGTGTCCCAACACTTCTTGAGAATTTCCAAAATAGTTATGTGACCACAAAGTAAATAATATTGCATTTCTACATATTCAAGGTTCACTAGATCACTAGCTGCCATAGCATCTTGCGCTTCCTTCAAAGCATTCAACATGGTCTCCTTCTTTGGACCAATTAGGCCTCTAAGTTCACCAACACTTTCCACAACTCTTTTATTATCACGCTTCAAGCTCTTTATTCTTTTAAGTAAGGATATAACATGACCTTCTTTCTCTCCAACAAAAACAATTAATGGATCAAAAGCATTAGAAATAGCAGCTAACTCTTTCTCACGATCCTTAACCTTCTTCTCATTTTCCTCAGTAAGTTTTGACAAAGACAAACATGACTTATAAATCCTTCCACCTTCTGATAATAAAATTTGAACATTTTTCACACAGGTAGCTAAAAAATATTTATCATTAGCTATCATTCCTTTCAACCTACCGATCTTTCTTGCATCAAATTACTTCTGAACTTTGACCAAAGCTGACTTTTCAAGTGACTCAAAATGAGTACTTACCGAATTTATAAGATTCTTCAGCTCACCGGAGGAAGAACCGGATGGATCTTGATGGCACTCTCAAATTTTGCAAATATGAAGTGCCCATTTCAAAAAAATTCCTCAACACTTTCAGAAGTCCACTTGAGAATCTACCTAAATGACCTACTTTGGAGGGTCATAATTTGGTCCCTGTTGATTTTCATGCAAAAACCCATTTTCAAGCTCACACATGTGTCCTATGTGAGTAGGCATGTTTATTTTCAGCTTCCCATTATAATTTTTGATGAGGTTTCAAAAAAGTGAAAATTATTGTTGCTCCCAATTCTCCATTCTTAGATGAGCTAACATGTCAAGTTTCAGATCCATATGAGCTAATTTTCAATTTTGACCAAGTCAAAATCAAATGCAATTTCTTTAGTTTTGTGCTTGCATTTTCTGAAACCATTCTGAGAGGTCAAATTTGAGCTTCAATATCTTTTGATGGGAGATGAGTCAATAAAATTCCTTTTGCACACATGCTCACTATACAAAATGAACTAGTGTGTCCAGTGGCAACTCGTCAAGAGCTGATTTGTTATTTTTCCAACGAGGTGATTTCGTGAGTTTTAATTGGTTCAAAACAGTTGATTGTTGCATAAAGTTCAATTGAGAAACTTTGATAGCAAATAACTTTTACCTTAGCATCCCTTTCTCTGATCCATCTATGGAATTCAATTCTCAGGTCTGATTTCTACATGCTTGTAGATTTTCATGTCTCTAGGAGGTTGTTTGCCCAGTTTTCAAAGCCAATTCTAGAGACTACTTGGCCAGTTTTTACCATTCTCCAAAGTGCCTGAAAGGTAAATTTTGATGTAAACCCAGTTCATTTTTCCAACTCCAAAAGCATTCAAAGGTTGTGTCAGGTCAAATTGAGCATGAGAGTTGTTTGAAAATGATTTATTTTTTAGCCAGACCCACATGGGGACCCGACATGCTTTACTCAGTTTGAGGTTGTAATTGTTTCTATGTGGTATATGAGACATAATGGCTAATGTGGTAATCCTAGGTTACATATCATGAGGAATGAGCTCCTTGAATGTCCATTTTCATATAAATGCATTATTGTTGATTGAAGAAGGTATCGGTAAACATATGAAATATAACAATCAAGTGTTGGTAGAAATTCATAGGTGCGCATTCTTAAGTGACTCTTGATTAAATAATCTTCTTCAACAAAACAGATTGCCTGTAATTCTTCTTTAGATGAGAAAAATATCAAGATACATAGGAAGGCAATGCCTTGGAAAATTTAAATCAAATTCCACTTCACAAATGTAATAGGCACATGGTGTGTAAACGAAACATCAGATTCCTTCTTTTGAATGTGGTCTCATGTCACACAAAGAAGCATTTACTGCGCTAGGTAGAGGAATTTTGTTTGAACTTTGAAAAGGCTTCAATAACTTTCAAACCCAACACATGTGATAATGGAGGCACCAGCATTTGGTAAAGCACATGAATTTGTTAAAAGAACTTATTCCTCAACAAATGAGATGACATGGAATTCCAACATTGCATCTATTGGAGATTGAATGTTGGACCAAGGCATATGAACCTTTAAAAGAATATTTGAAGTTCGAACCACAACATGAACACACAAAAATAATTTTTTGAAACACATTTGAAACTCTAAAAAAATGCAATTAGCAGGGGTGCCACTCCATGCAGTATATGTCCATAACATATTTATTTTGAAGACTTTAGGAACTCTCTGGAACATGTATGGAAGGCGTTGAGTAAGGAAGTGGGGTACGGTGCAAACAACCATCGAAGTAGGTAATGCTATAATTGGATAATGTACATGAAATTGGTCTATTGAAAAATGCTTTAGAAACTTTGAAGCATATATATCTGCGCACCTTTAGGGATGCCAAATGAATCTAGCGCTGCAAGGGGTGGCTCATTTTGAAAGGGATTTGAGTTTTTTAAAATAAAATTATTTTAAAGAACGTCATCTCAAGCACTGTATCATTTGTTGAAAAGGATTTAGGAGACTTAAAGCCAATGCATTAAAATGAGGAATTATTTGTGGGCTTCTTCAACAAAAAGGAAGCATTCAGGAATCAATGAGAATATGGAGCTCCATAATGTAGTGATAGTACAATATGGATGGATAGTGAGGGGTGTTAGCAGTTTGTGTAAGCATTGAATCTGTGGAGCATCGTGGCCATGGATGGGAGAAATGAGTAGATGCAGAGAAACACACAAAGGAGGAAATTAGGGCAACAAGAGAGAAACAAAATCAACAGCTAAGATAAGAAGATGGATGCAGCCTCATCTAGGCCATTCCCCGCCACCTTGCGGGCCTAAAATTCTCGCCTATTATAATGAGTGAGAGAATGGGGTAAAGGCGTGGGCCATAAATTTGTGAGATGCACAGGTATAGTTAGATATGCCCGATGCAAATATTAAATAAGACCCCATTTAAATTTTAAATGGTAAAGGCTGAGTATTGTGGAAAATAAATAGGTGGTCCCTTTACATTTAGAAAGGTAAAAGATTTAAGCTTCAATATTTTCCCGACTTTTACAAAATTTAAAGGCATGTTTGAAAATATATGGCAAAGTGTGAAAAAGATGAAGCAGTGAAGCTAAATCTCGATGGTTCCCCACCAAATCGCTCAAGGAAGGTGCTCACCCTTTAACACTCGCAGGGTCAATGAAATGATGACACGTGGCAGTGGGCCCAGGTAGAGTCTACTATGTGCATGGGAAAAGAAACACAAGGTTTGTATTTTAAATAAAGTAAAAGCTAATGTTTTTCAAGATAAATTTTAAAAGTTTTCACTTGCTTTTAAAATGGTGAAACATTTAAAAGGTGGGCTCCCATGAGTTTTTAATTTTCTCATGAAATCTTCATTCATGTGTTTAAAAGGATGGTAAAACATTTAAAGTATATTACTTAATAGTTTAAAATATTTTTTAGAAAAGTAGTTACTTTAAATGTAATAAATAAAATGAGAGCGCAACAGGGTGAATATTTTTTGGGGTGAATAAATATTTATCATCTGGGAAGCTATTACTTTGCTGGAAATAAATACAAAGTGAAGAAAATATGAATAAAGTGAATTTTATATTCACTTTATATTCAAAAGGCTAATATATGTTGGGAGATAAAGTGCAACAACATAAATAAAGAATAGAAACATAATTTTTAGGGGAAATATTTTCAACAATAGGTGAATGAAGTGGAATTTCTCACATGGAGAAATTTTATGTTGTTAAGCAACTTACAACAAAGGGAAAATTGACAGGAAAAGATTGTTGTTGAGGAGAGATGAGAGAGGTTTTGTAAATTTGTTGATCAATGGTGAAAGATATTTCCAGATGGAATTTGCAGATCATTCTTCTAGAGCATTCCTTTATCTTATATCTTCTTTTCTTCTCTCATTATTCAGGGTTTTGAATTCTTGTATGGGGTTGGGTAGATAGAATATGTTGAATTTTGAGTCATTACCTGAGTCTATAAGCTGTAAATTCATATTTCATGAGTGAATATCAGCTAGTTTGTTCAAATAAATCATGAAATTCATGAATATCTTCAAATTGTCTCCACATTTGTACACATTTAGTCATATGAATTCAATAATACAGAGTATCTTTGAGTTTTTCATCTCAAATTTCATGAGATTGTTTTGTTTGTTCATTGTTCTATTTCAATGAAATGGTTAAATGCTTTGAGTAGATGGTTATGATTGAAGTGTACAGGTTGGATTTGATAAGAAAATTTTGATTGATAACCAGAGGGGATATGTTAATGCAATACATTGACAATTATAAATCCACTGGTTGAGATTAATTTGTTGATAAATTCTCTTTATTAATTTGACTCCATGGCCCAGAATTAGGCACTGATTTATCTTGTAGCCTGGTGCATTCTCAGAAACATTTTTAATTCAAAATCATTTTAATCCATGTTTTTTTGGTTGAATTTTAGTGTTCTGCCTCTCAATTACTGAGTTAGTGTTGATATACCAAGAACTTAGCTAGATTTGAGGTTATTAATGCTTTCCTTGGTGTCTTTTCATTGGGAGGTATTTGCTATAAAAATCAATGTCAGTGTGTAATTGAATTCAGTTTTAGGAATTGTATAGATTGACCCACCTTGGTTCTGTAGAGCCAAAAGTGCAAAAGAAGTCAATCTTTGACTAAATCTTGTCAGATGGCCAAATCAACCTTTGAATCTAAGCATAAGACATTGGCTATGTCTTTAGGATTCAATTGATTTGTTAATATTTGGAACACCAACAGAATGGCGACTCTACTAGGGACAAATTTTGAATCTCCAATTGCAAATGGTTATTTCATAGGGTCATATTATTGTTTGCCATTTTGAATTTAGTTAAAATATTGAGGAATTTCAAGCTTGGAGAAATATTTGTTGTAGTGAACCTAAAGATTTCAATATTTGTGGTGCTTTGTTGGTTAAAGGAACTCAAAAGAAGATTTACATGTGAAAGAGCTTCATAATACTTGAAGTTTAGTCCCCTACAAAGAGAGGTGGTGACTCTATCAGAAGAACCTGTTAAGATTTAAAGAAAAGTTCCAGATCTACAACATTTCTAGAATAACTTGTAGGAAAGGATAATAAATTTAAATTTGCACACTCCAATTTGTTGGATCTTTATTTTGAATGTAATTGTAGTTCCACTAAAAAATATTTGTCTAGTGCTCAAATATCTACTAGTATGGATGGTTAGAATGCATTTGTATATCTTAGGGATTTCCATCCATTTGCATTGTCATATGATTCAAACCCAGGTTATTACCATGTCAGCAATTGCCATAGTTGTCTTCCATTTGGTCATGATTGTAATTATGCATAATTAGTCGAGTCTTAATTTGAAAGAATATCCATGGATCATAAAATAGCCATACCCGTAGAAACTCTGAGACAACTTGTTAAAAAGTGCTAGAAATCTGATAATCTTCACACATTTGACACCCCAAAGTCTAAGAGTCCAAGAGTACACAAGCCTAAGATAAGGTGAGAGTGGAATGTTGTGTTTGAAAGAGGACTTAAAGAAATGTATGAAAGACACTAGATGTTTCAACAAGCCTAGTTAATAGAAAATCGTTTTGTATCTACTTACCAAGTTAATGCAACTATTGTCAATCCCTTTGATCCATCGTATGCTCAATTAGATTTTTCATGGGTTAACTACAAGACTAAAGGTATGTCAGCTCAAGTCTATAATAAGATGTCTAGATTTCATGGATACAACGTTTGTGAAGGAGATGTACATGTCAAAAGTTTTTCCAACTTTATGGAGAAACATTCATTTGGAGATCAAGATATGTGGATGCGATTCTTTGTTAGATCCCTTGAAGCTAGAGCTTGGGATTGGTATCTAAGTTTTATTGAGAAGTCATTTCCTTGCTGGGATGAATTAGTGAATGCTTATAGAGAAGAATTTGCAAGAGATCCCTTTGACCTTGTCATAAGGTTAAAGGAGATTAGAAAGAAAAATGAAGAGTC
Source organism: Sequoia sempervirens (assembly GCA_007258455.2). NCBI lineage: Eukaryota > Viridiplantae > Streptophyta > Pinopsida > Cupressales > Cupressaceae > Sequoia > Sequoia sempervirens. The sequence goes on from VDFB02256132.1 coordinate 196,562,225, forward strand.
AAGTGTTGAATTCAGTCATAGATTTGCTATTGCTCTTTCACTAATCCCAAAGAATTTCAAACCTAGTACTCCAGATTGTATCCATATGTATTTTGAAGCCTATGAGGAAGGATCTATTGCATTGTTGAAAGATTTTAGAATCTCCAATATCTAGATGGCTTACACAGTTCTAGATAGTTTGGAGAAGTAGAGGAATGAATATATATGTGCAGAGTTTGTTGTCTTCACTTTTGGGTAAACATGATGATGAAATTAGCAGCCTTGCAAATGCAAATGATCAGAGGTTTGTAGACAAGTGCATACCTAAGAAGGCGGAAGATAAGAAGGATGTATCATAATATGATGAGGAAGTTGTAGATATGAACAACTTATAGAAGAAGTATACCCAACTGCAAATCAGCAACTAAGTCTCCCAAGCCAAGAACATGATGAAGAATATGAATTGGATTTACTCTTTGAAGAAGAGAAATGTGATCAGTAAGGGAATAATCTTGATGATGTTAGCTTATCAGCTACAAGTGGCAGAGTATGTGATGAATTTCAGTTTCAAAAATCATCCACAAGTAGCTACATTGAGGAAACCATTGATGGTTTTTAGTTTGACAGAGAAGATATTTGTGTCTATCCTCGAGAGGATGAAAATGACAAGCTCAATGAAGACACCCAGTCTAATATTGAAATGGAGAAAGATGTGGATTGTTGTTATGAAATCCTAGAAGCAAGTAAGAATGAACAAATGGGAAATCTATTTTCTATGATGGATTTTGACCATGCTTCTAACAATGTTGTTAGCAATTCAGTCTCCTATGATTGGGGAAATCCAATTTATGATCAGCCCATTGAGTTCTTAGAATTTGATGATGAAGACATCATGGGATATCCTGATTTGTAATTTGATAATGCAACCAATTCAAGTGAAGGTCAAGGAGAGGAAGTGGTTGAGAAAATGGATCAGAGTAATGATCTATTGAGTTGTGAACAAATTTCAGATCTACTAACCACTGAGTATCAGAAATGTGCACATGAAGATAACCCTTGGTTGTTATGTGCAACCCCTATTCACTTTGATAGTGATGATGATCCTCAAGATGCAAGGTATGATGCACGTATTTTTTATCTTCCCTTTGATGATGAACTAGCTGATCATGATGTTGATGCATTGTATGATGAGTATGATACTGTGCATGATTACGCAAATTCAAAAATATTTTTTGATGAATTTGAAGCAACAGATGACCATGAAGTTTATGCATCTAATGAGCTAAGTTATGAAAATTTCAATGCGGATTTGGATAAGTCTCTATTTGCTGACTTGAATGAGCCTAGATATGAGTCCTTGAATGTGAATGAAGATGTTGATTTCAATGAGAAATCAGATTTGGTTCTGAACTGGAATTGCTCATTGTTGAGCAAGCTTGTGATACTGAAGATGATAAAACCTTATGTTTAGAGGATGACAAGATAACTACAAATGATGATGAGTTAGAAATATCTGATGATTCTCAATACCAGTATGATGAAGAACAGTAGCAGAGTGTGACAATGCATGAGTGTATCTTTTCACATACACTCAGAGGTAGTTTGCATGATGAGCCAGATCTTTTGGTAAGTTCTTGTGATGATTTAAATTTTGATATGAAAACTAGTAATTAGATTGAACCTGATTGTACCATCCATGTAGCCGAATGTGAGTGTTATTTTTTTCAGTTGGGAGAAATTTTCACAAAATGTGGCAATATGCAAGATACTGAAGAATTTGGTCTTCAGTGTGAAAATGATTGATGTGATGAGTATGATAAATTGTTTCCACATGATAATCAACATTTTAAGAGTATACCTAACTTTCAAATGCATAGTGATGATGAATATGTTGATAATATTGTATATGATTTCCTGTTAGGAGGTACCAACATGTTTAATTAGGAAGATGGTTGTGATCGTACTATATGCTTTCATATGCTCTTCATCACCATTTTCAAATGTTTTCACTTGATGCAAAATCATAAAAAGGAGAGATTGGCAGTGATGTGGCATATTTGATTTGGTTGCCACTTGATGAAAAAGTTGAATAGAGAGAAAGTTTCCACTTGCACAGAGACAACATAATACTTGTGTTTGCACAAATGTGGTCACCTATGTTGTTGTGGTTTGACAGAGGAAAGCATGAGTTTAGGAAGATCAGATCTTTTTACAGAATTGTGTTTGAAAGAGGTAAATGTTGACTCCCACTTTTTCATTTGGTGGTCTAGTGTCACCAGATGAAGTTGAAAAAGAAGGTTGAATAAATGAGCAATTTGACAGCACCTGATGGACTCAGAATTTGGTCTACTCCCCAGACATCTAAAATCTTGCTATTCCCACTATGTGTGTTAAATGTGTATCAACACAAACCTTAATGAAACAATTTATATTCAAAGATTTGAAGAAAAGAAACTATTCTAATTTGCAACAAACTAAATCTTTTTAGAACGTCTCATTGTCCTCTATTATTAATGATTCTTTTAACCTTTTGGCCCTCACATTTCTATGTGCACAAAGGCTATTAGAATGACACTTAAGAAACGAGATTAGTATTCAACATGCAAGCTAATATAATTCCTACATGAAACTATATGCAAACAATGATGGTGAAGGCTATGATGAGTGAAGGATGATGTTGATGATAAATGAACAAGTGGAGGTGGATACAATGGTAGTGATATATATGATTTTATGCATGATACTCCATATGCTCAAATGAAAACTTAAAATGAACTCATCTAAAATGCAACTATGATGCAAGATTTAAAGCTAAGATGTAAATGCAAAGCAAAATATGATGTCAAAAACTAGCTATAAGACTCGAAGAATGGTCCAAGCTCCAATGATAAACCTAATCCAAGCTCCAATGATAAACCTACTTAATAACTCTACTTCAAATGTAGATGCAAAATACAAGGCCCAAGGATGTATTTATAGCCTTTTCCAAGCATATAGAGTGGTGGCAGTAATCAATAGTCTAGATTGAATAAAAAGAATGGATGGTAAAGATGAAGAGAATCAAGATGTTGTCCCCTTGACCAAAGACAACATGCCATTTGGATGGGAGAATCTCTTGACCAATGGGAAACATGCCTTTTGGATGGAAGATTCAAGTGTGTGAAGAGAAGACCATGTGCTTCCAAAATTGGTGGAAGTGTGGGAGGAATAAATCATGTGCTCCAAAAGTGGGTGGAGGTGTGGGAAGAATAAGTCATGTGCTCCAAAATTGTTGGAAGTGTGGGAGAAAATGAGCCATCTGCTTTTTGAAATGAGTTGAAGATAAATCAAATTAAAAGTTAGAGTTATTCATTTTCATGTGACCTTGGTAAGGTGGCACAAAAAATTGTAAAAATGTGCTCTAATTCCGAATTGTACTTAGTGAAGATTAATTAAATAAAACAAGTTTTGGGAACCTTGTTTATTTAATTAATTTAAAAGAATATGTTATGGATTTGGAGAATTTAGAAAATGAGTTCAATATAAATAAATTGAGCATTTATTTATATGTAGTTGGAATATTAATCAAATAGCTAGTATTTAATTAATTAAAGGTGATGACCGTTTTTAGGTGTATACATTTTTCCACTCTTTGACGTAATATGTTTACACATTGCTTCAAAGAAAAAATTGATACCGGTGCTCAAAAAAAATTTCAATGCCCTAGACAATGCGCCAGGCATTGATTTTCAGGTACTGTCGGATATATGCCCCCTCGAGAGATAAATCAGTAAAATGTGTAATTTTTTATGTTCTATAGAGGATTCGATGATTGTATGATGATGTTGTGGTGATGTGATGATAATACAAGGTTAAACTATTGATGCTTTGATGTCAGATATGATTTATCTCTTGAAATTTGATTCTACACTCTCTCTTTGAATAGTTTTGATTGGTTAACTCTAATTTTTGATAATAAATCCCACCATAATTCCATCCATTGTCCTTTAAAAAGGTAAAAAGTGGGAAAAGTGAATTCATTTGTGCATTGTGAGTTTAGATAATTTGGAGAGTGGAGAGCTAGAGGAAGATGGAGATCCCTTCTCACAGGCATCATTTCGAGTATCTCCACTGCCAGAGTCACCTTGCTGCAATTGGACCTATGGTACGCATTATGAGAAACCTCCTTTAGTCATTTTCCCACCTTTTTATTGACTTTTTGAACTTGGTAGATAGTTTTTGTAGGCCATTTGAAGTCATTTTTGCACTTTTGGGGGTGATTTTTGTTGTTTTCAAGTCATTTTTGGGAGTTTTTCGGTTGTTTTGGCACCTCTTGCTTGTGTTTTGATGCCTTTTGCTTGTGTTTTGGTGCCTTTTGCTTGTGAAATGGTGCCTTTTGCTCTTGTTTTGGCACCTTTGGGGTCCCAAATTCCACCTTTTGCTTCTATTTTGGAACCTTTGGGGTCCCAAATGGCACCTTTTGCAAGATTGAAATTTTTGTCCCTGAGTGATTCCTGGTGATTTGCCCTATTGTTTTGCTTGTCTAATGATCTTTGATTGATGAAAGTCCTCCTAGTTATTCCAAATGTTGCATTCTTGATTTTTTTTTAGGCTTGCATGATGTTCATGAATCATGTTAGTCATTGCATTATTCCATTCAGAGATTCTTTTGATTGATCTCAGTTTGATTGTGTGATGTTCGTTGCTTGATTTTGATGTTAGATGAGATAGTTGATGATTTTATCTCATGATAGGTGAGAGTCAAATGATAGGATGACTTCATGATGTTTCAACCTCATGATAGGTGAGGATCGATGATAGGATTGATGATGCATCGACCTCATGATAGGTGATGATCGATAGTAGGATTCACTAATGTATCAACCTCATGATAGGTGAGGATCGATGATAGGATTGATGATGTATCCACCTCATGATAGGTGAGGATCGATGGTAGGATAACTTGATGATGTTTCAACCTCATGATAGGTGAGGATCAATGATAGGACTGATGATGCATCGACCTCATGATAGGTGAGGATCGATGATAAGATTGATGATGTATTGACCTCATGATAGGTGAGGATCGATGATAGGACTGATGATGCATCAACCTCATGATAGGTGAGGATCAATGGAAGGATTGATGATGCATCAACCTCATGATAGGTGAGCATCGATGGAAGGACTGATGATGTATCGACCTCATGATAGGTGAGGATCAATGATAGGATTGATGATGTATGGTTTTTATTGATTGATTTGATGGTCTCGATTGAACCTAATTTTTATTGACTGATGATCTTGATTAAACATGATTTCATTGACTGATGATCTTGATTGAACATGATTTGATTGACTGGTGATCTTAATTGAACATGATTTGATTGACTGATGATCATGATTGAAGATTGTGTTAGAGAAAAATTTGATAGATTGATTGACGTGATTCTGATTTGTTTTCCCTAATATGATTAGGAGGACTTTGATGTGCTCCAGTCTCAGGAGCATTTCCCGAAGACGTGGTAGATGGTTCACCAGTTAAACCAGGTATATTTGGATATTATTGCATGTTGTGGGTTGACATCCTTGATAGACATACCCCAATATAGGATTAATAGTGGTTTTCTTACTGTTCTAGTGAAGAGGTGGCATAGTGACCACAATACCTTTCATCTAGCTATCAAGGAGATGATAGTTACTTTGGAGGATTTTTATCGTATTCTTAGGATTCTAGTGATGGGAGAGATACTTTTGTACAATAGAGTATAGCAAGGCAGGACCAATGCCTTGTGTAGGATTTTCCAAGATGATCATGTTTCAGGTCATTGGGTCCCCTAGCAGGAGATGGTCGATAGATATGATCCTCTACCGTGTGTTCTTTCTGAGTTTGTTGGTGGATTCCTTTGTCCTGGCCATAGGTCAAAGGGATTTTTAGTGGGTTGGGCTGAGTATAGGAGCATATGACATTGGAGGGGACTAGATATGCATGGGGTTCATGTATGTCAACCCATTTGTATCATGATTTGTACTAGGTTGTGTATTGTGGGGTGACAAGCCTCTCTTCCAGGATTACATTATTATAGACATGGGCATGGGAGCATATAGCAATCACTTGACCATTAGGAGATATACAATGATTGACATGTATACCCTATCTATTTAGTTATAGTGGTTCACGTGTTTAGCATAAGCTGGGAAAATTAGCTTATTGGAGATGTGCTTTAGATGATTTACAGATTGTGACATGGCGCCCATACTTGGATTGTGAGATGTGGCCAAAGGATCAGGTGGATATGTCATACATGCTATTATCACAATATTTGATTGGATGGACACATTTTGTGCTTTAGATATATTTGTATCTACTGGTTTGTCAGTAGTTTGGATGAGTTTAGACGATGCCCCAGAGGGTTTCCCATTATGCATGGTGAGGACAGGATGCGATAGAGTGGGGCCCTTGTGTATCTTAAGATGTTCCTTGTACCGAATATTAAACATTGGTGCCATGTGTATTGAATTATCTTCCACAGGTGATAGATGTAGGGATGATAAAGGATTATTCTGAGTATTTCTACACACATCCTTTTCTGAGGTTATCTAGTCTTGATGAGCCAGTTCCACTAGTTGATGATGATGAGAGGGTAGTGAGATTGAGGGGGGGTGGAAAGGAGGTGGAGAGTGATATTGAGGATGGAGGGGATAATGAGGGTGCTGATGGTGGTGGTGGTGGCTCAGCTATAGGACCATCAGGTGTAGTTGGCAGTCCCTTTCTAGATTTTGTAGTTCCTAGATGTAGGAGGAGTATTACCATACCTTGTTCAGTGATTCCTAGGATTCAGATTGGATTCCCTTCTCATTATCAGCATGCATAGATAGAGGCATTATAGGCACAGGTTCAAACTTTTTAGGGTGAGTTAGTGCAAGCTCGGGAACAATTTGGGACACTTCAGGACAAGTTAGTGTAGGATCGAGCATCAATTTAGGTACTGATGGGTGAGAGAGGTGTAGATAGTAAGTAGATACAACAAGTACAGGCACAGGTTTTCATAGTTACTATAGAGAGGGATTCCTTCATACATCAGGCAAAGCAGGTCGAGGGCATTACTAAGATATTATAGCAGGCTGCAACATCTATTGGTACATCAGAGTTCCTTAGAGAGATTCAACACACTGCTCAAGAGTTGCAGTTTTATAGGGGTAAATATCATGAGCTTGTTCCTTCCAAGTGACAAGAGAGCTTTGTAACGTCTCGATCTAGTAGATCCTGGTCTCAGACTATTAGCATGGGTGTTACTCGACCATTATCTAGAGATAGGAGAGATCCTAGTGCAAGTTTGTTAGGTGGAGGAGGTATTGGTTCCGTGATGCCAACACCGCCTAGGGGGAGCTCGACATAGTATCTTGTGATGTATACACTATTGTGACATTGATTATGTACTTCTTGTGTTCAAACTTTACGATACATTGCCATTTTTGATATTGATGTATCTCATCATACTTTTGGGATATCCTAGTACACTTTGACATTATGATTTTTTTGAGATTATATGATATGCAGTGTGATTATGATCTATGTGTTGATATGATGATAGATGTCTATGATGCATTTAGTTTCCATGTTATGATAATGATTCTGATGTTATGATATACTATGGATGCAAATGATGATGCAACTGATGTGTTATGATTCTAGGGTGTTCTATGGATTTATGCCTATGTGATGCATGTGATGGATCCTATGATTTTTATGTTTTTATTCTTTTCTAATGCAAATATGATGCAATGGATGAGTAAAATAATTATGAAATGATCACACGATGATGCATGTTTCTATTGATGTATATGTGATGTTTTATTTGTGATGATGATCATGATAATTATGATGCTTATGTGATGATTTATCTGTGGGATGTATGCAATGATGATATGATAATGCATGGTTGATGATTTGATCTATTTTTATGGATGATGTTTTATGCTATGTGAGATGCATGTGATTATGCTAATGACATGTGGTGTTTATATCCAATTAGTCCTTTATCAGTCTTGGATTTGAGTAATAACAAATTCATCTTCACTACTAGTTTTAGATGTTCATAACAAGGGCATTATATCATTTTTAATCAATCATGCCTTTTAGTAGCTTTTTCTTCATGAAAATATTACTTTGTTAGATATTTCTTTCAATCTTCTTAATGGACCAATTTCTTAATCCATTAATAATGAATTAGATGATTATGATTTTGAAAGTGAAATGGAATGCACTTCTTTTTTTGTTTTCTGATTCAAACATTTTGATGTGATGCATGGATGGATGAATGATGTGATAATGTTTTCTGATGCATGGAAATGATGATGCAACTGATATGCAATTGTATGATGTGTTTTTGTTTAATGTCGAGTGTACTCAATCCATTGATAAGAGAGATAACATCATTGTTGTAGCTTGGAAACTCCATAGATATAAATGCAAACTAACATGGATGCAATCTACTTTACCCATGCAAATCTCATATGCAAAAATTTTCATTTGTATCAACCAATTTATCATGCTTTTTATCATCATTGGGCCTTTAAAATGTTGAAAGTGGGTACAAGCATCAATGGTATATTTTAGACCATGATGACCTGAGTACTACTTCTATGGTGTTTGATAGTGCAAGTTAACACAAGCATCTATGTATAATTAAATTGAGATGACCTGAGCATTGATTGTGTAAACAGACAAGAGGTAACCCTTTTCCTATGCAAATTCAAAATGTCATCGGTGATACTTTGTAGTGCACATCTAGCGACAATTTGCACAGTAATAATGATCAACTCATAGACAACAAATAAAGAAAAATCATACTCCTTCCTAGCTCCTCTAGTTTGATACATCATCGGGGGGGCTCTAGAGATATGATAACAAAATTCCAAGTACTACAATTGAACATTTGTGTTTAACGTGATAAACCCATGATTCATAAGAGCATCATCCTTTCGATTTTCTGATGTTTTTGGGATTTTTTGATTTTCCAATTTTTAGGTTTTTTTGGGGATTTTGACTAAGAACTTAACCTAAAGACCTATCCTAGGGGCCTTTGGGGATGATCAAAGATTAGCCTTTCCTACGTTATCCATGTAGAGACCACCTAGTTTGACTGACTCAACTGATTTATTGGACCAAGATATGAACAGACAAAAGACGACAACTAATTACAAGGGACCACTAAAGGACCTGACCTAGGGTGTCTCAAGGGCTAATCAAATATTATACTTTCTTACGTTTAAGCTCAGAGACAATGTATTTCGATAAGATGACTCTATTTTTTTACTTTTTGACTGACCTTTTGACTTTTTTTTGGATTTTGATATGATATGGATATTTGATGCATTTCTGATGGTGATTGATGTTCAATGTCGGGTTGCATTATGATCATTTTTTGTTGTTGTGTTTGTCTTCTTGTTGTGTGTCTGTTGGTTCAAGCTCAATGTTTGTTGCCCCAAGTGAGTTCAAGAATTTTCCCCCAGTCTATGGTGAGACACGACTGCGATGCTAGGATATGTACATGATGCTTTTCAAAGGATAGGTAGATGGATGGAAAAAGCAGATGGTGAAAATGAACGGTCGACATGTTCAAATAGATGGAAAAGCCAACCTATCACAAATAGCGCTTGTTGCTAGGTTTTCACTAATTTTTATTGCACTTTTCAGATTTTATGCTTTTTTTGATCTTTTTATTTTTTATTTTTTTGTTGTTACCAAGATGCCTGTTTGCTAGGTTTTCATCAAGGCAACCATTTTTTTCTAGACCTTTTTCTGATGCACTGGATGATTAAAGTGTAGAAATTTTTGAGGTGCAGGCTATTGAGGGGTTCATCAAAAAAATCCCCTTATGGTGTAGAAAATTGATATGCTCCTAATTTGAAGGTTGACACAATGACAAAGGGACCTAGCCAGTTTGGTTCAAATTTCTCCTTCTTCTCTCGATCTTGTTGATTGCAGGGGACTAAATTACCAACCTAGAATGTTCTAGGCTTGACTTTGTGGTTGTAGCTTCTAGATATCCTTTCTTGGTATGCCTTCAGGTGATCTATTGCATGCTAACGATGCTCATCGAAGAGTTCCAATTCTCTTAACCTAGACACCCTATGATCCTCATCTAAAATGATCCCTTTTAGTGACACTCGAAGTGATGGAAGTTCAACCTCAATAGGTAGAATAACATCTAATCCATAGAACAAATAATAGGGTGTTGCTCCCAATGGGGTGTGGATACTGGTTTTGTAAGCCTACAAAGTAGGGTTTAGTTGAACATGCCAATCATGCCCAACATCGTTGATGGTTTTCTTTAAGATTTTTAGGATATTTTTATTTGAGGCCTCTACTTTTCCATTGCCTTGAGGATAATAGGGCATGTAGAAAATTGATGTTGGATATGAAATTTCTCACAAAGTTCTTTTATGTCTTGATTTTTTAAAGGTTGTCCATTGTCAGTGATGACGGATTGAGGGATGCCATACCGACAAATGATACCTAGTTTAGGATGAAAGATGAGATTCTTTTTTCTATGATGGTGGTTGGAGGCACAGCTTCGATCCACTTCATAAAGTAATTCATGGTTGTGATGATAAATTTGTGTTCGTTGGATGAAGATGGGTGTATTTTTCCTACTAGATCCAATCCCCACTGACAAAAGGGCCATGTTGATGCAAAAGGGTGAAGTTCCTACACTGGTGCATGGATGATATTTCCATGAATGTGGCACTTTTGGCATTTCTTGACAAATTGAAATGAATCCTTCTCCATAATCAGCCAGTAATATCCCAAACGGGGGAGTTTCTTAGCTAGGGTTAAATAACTTGAATGAGTGCCACAAAAACCTTCATGTACTTCCCATAAATATGTTTCAGACTCGTCACGTTCTAGACATCAGAGGAGAGTTCCATCAAGTCCTCGTCGATAAAGGACATCCGCAATAAGGGTGTGTTGGCTGGTTTGGCGAATGAAGTTTCATTTTTTATTACGAGATAGGTTAGGAGGGAGGGTATTATCTTTTAGGTACATATAGATTTTCCTATAGGGGGAAGTGTCAATCTCAACTAGATGTTAGATAGCTTGGAACTCTGGGTTGTCATAAGATGGGTTGAACAATTATTCCACCATGAACTCATAATGAGCTCATTTCTCATGAATTTTCAAGAGAGGAACAATGGTTACCATGGCATCAACGACTTTGTTGTCGTTTCAAGGAATTTTCTCAAATCTTATTTCCACAAAGTACTTTTTGAAGTCATCAACCATTATTTTGTAGGGCATCATCTTGTTATCCTTGTTCGATAGTCATCATTTACCTGGTTAATGACTAGTTGTGAATGCCCATAGACATGTAACTCTATGATCTTCCACTCAACTACTACTTTGATTCTAATGATCAAGGATTCATATTCAACTTTTTTGTTGGCGCAAGGGAACATCAGTCTATAAGACTTGGGAATGGTGTGTCTGTATGGTGATATAAACAAAATTCTAGCTCTTGATCCATGTTGTGTATAAGAACCATCAAAATATAAGACCCATGGTTGTGTGGACATTGTTAGGACATCAACATCTGGAAAGTCAATGTTCATGGGATGATTTTCCTACAATGGTGCTTCAGCTAACTAATCCACAATTGCTTGTCCTTTGATTGCCTTCCTATCAACATATTGGATGTCAAATTCACTTAGTATCATGGCCAACTTGGCTAGTCTTCCAATCATATTATCTTTTCTTAGAAGGTATTTTAGTGGATCTATCTTGGCTATCAATTTGATGGTATGGGTAAGCATGTAGTGTCTCAATTGTTGGGTAGCGAACACCACTGTGAAGCAGGCCTTTTCAATGAAGGTGTAATTGATCTCATAGATATTTAAGGTTTTGTTGATGTAATATATTACCCTTTCTTTTCCTGTTGAATCCTCGTGTGCTAACAAGGCTCCCAATGGTATTTTAGTTATTGCTATGTATAATAAAAGTGGCTTTCCTTCTAATGGTGCTATCAAGATAGGTGGACTCATTAGATATTGTTTTAATTGATTGAAGGCTCCTTCACATAATTTCTCATCCCATCGGAAAGATACATTCTTATGGAGAAAAAGGTTGAAAGGATGGGTCTTTTCTGCTAGTTGCGCAATAAATCTCCTGATAGATTGAAATCTTCCTTGCAAGGATATGAGTTGGCTGATGTTTTTAGGAGGAGGAATCTCCATGATAGCTTTGACCTTTGCAGGGTCTACTTGAATGTCTTTAGCTGACACAATGTATCCCAAATGTTTATTTTATGTTACACCGAATACACATTTCTTGGGATTCAATCTCACATTGAACTTCTCCAATTTGGTGAAAATATTATCTAAGATCTCTAGGTGTCCTTCTCTAGTGTAGGATTTTTCCAACATATCATCTACATAGTCTTCCATAAAAGTGTGCATCATGTCATGAAAGATGGTGGTCATTTCTCTTTGATATGTGGGTCCACCATTTTTCAACCCGAATGGCATGATGTTCCAATAGAAAGTGCCCCAAGGAAATGTGAAGGAAGTTTTATCTTGATCTTCAGAAGCAATTTTGATTTGATTATACCATGAAAATACATCCATAAGTGAGAGAATTTAATGTACACCAGTCAAGTCCATGATGATGTCAATATTAGGCAGGGGAAAGTCATCTTTTGGGAAAGATTTATTGAGATCCCTGAAATCCGTGCAGAATCTGATACTTTTGTCTAGTTTGGAAACAGGTACAATATTAGAAATCCACTCAGCATAGTTGATTGGTCTAATGAATCTAACATCCAATAACTTCTTCAGTTCTTCCTTTACCAAGATGATAATGTGGGGATGCATTTTCATTAATTTTTGTTTGACCATTTTTACTCCTGTTGGTAGAGATAGGTGATGCATGATGAGTTCTGGATAAAACCCTGGCATGTTAGCATAAGACCAAGCAAAGTTGATTTTCTTTTCTATGAAGAATTTGATGAAGTCCAATTTTTTGTGTGATCTATCAAGGATTTTGATAGATGAACAGTCTTCACTATTTCTCCATTGCCAATATTGATAGACTGGGTGGGTTCAACCAATATTTTAAATTGTTCGTGAAATTATTTAGGGAGTGTGTCAAATCTTCCATCCTTCAGCGCCTCAAAGAGGTTTTCACTATTGGATATGCATTTTTTTTTTCTAGATGTGATACTACTATTGAATGGTTTTCACCATTAGATCTATTCCATGTATTATTCATTTTGCAGCTAGAAAATTTGGCACCCTCCTAGTTGGAAGCTTCGTTACAATGTTCAATGGTGGAATCTATTTCAGGATTGGTGGAATAGAGGAAGTTGACAATGGATTCATCATTTCAAAAGAAGGGGATATCAGATGGCTTAGTTTGATCCTAATCTATCAATTTGGGATGTATCAGGCATAAGGAGTCATTGGATTGGTTAAATTCAGATGCAGTAAGAGTCCTGATGGTAATGTCTTCAGATTTTCCAATAGAAAAATTGATGTCTATAAGGTAACTCTCCTCTGAATTATCTATTTCACTCTAAGTCTAATCATCTTCGCTAGAATCATCAATGTGTAGTGATCCTATTTCAAGTGGTCTATATCCTGAACTTTGACCCTCCTCACATATGGGTGTATACTTTTGGACTACATCAATTTTCTTATCATGACAAGAGTCTTCAGATAACGAATCCCACTCATACTCATTTGAATCAATCTCATGAGCATAACTAGCTTGTAGTTGTAGGATTATTTCAACAACTTGTTCTCTGGTTTCTTCTTTGGATTCTTCTATATACCCCAATCCTATTTTATCTTTGGCTTGCATGGTGACAAGTTGTATTGGTTCTATGATTCCTTCTTTCCTTTTACCGATCAGACCTTTTCCTTCATATCCCATCTTTTCCATAATTGTCTTTCCTTTTCCATACTACTCTGTTTGTATATGGGAGGTGGATGCTTGTGGTGGTTCTTCATCTTTGGACAACTAGTTTAAAACCTCCTTGTCATCTAACGCATCCACTAATTTGTCTGCTCTTACAAAGGTTCCATCAAATAGTGTGGTGGGTTGTGATGATTGTTGTCCTGATATCGATGGTTGTCCATGTGACTTTGGAGAAGATGAAATTTGTGATAAACATAAGGATTGCTGAAATGAGTATTCCCCCATTCCTTTCTCTTTCAATTGGATCTTGGTGACTTGTTTTGATAAGGATTCAAGTTGACTTTCCCAAATTTGTGGGATGGTATTTGATGTACTTTCTTTACTTGAGGTATTAGCATCACCAATATCCTTATCCTTTGATTGGTCCTTTTTCTCAACCCACTTTGACAAGACATTTAGTTGTTTCCCATCATTTGATAAACCCTGAATTGCAGTATCCCTATTGTGTGGCACAAAATCATCTTGAGTAGTCTTGAGGGTGTTACAATATTGGGGGTTGTTTGAATTAGTTGCAATAGTGATGTCCTACCCATTGAATTGGAACTTCAAACACTGGCAATATGTGGATGACACTGCTTGCATGTCATGAATACAAGGTCTTCCCAAGAGTATGTTGTAGGTTAGCTCCTTGTCTAGTACCTGGCATAATATATCTCTGACAATTGGTCCCACTTGAATAGGTAGCACTATTAGCCCTTGCAAAGATCTCTCCTCATCATCATATGCTTTTATTGTGATTTTCCTTCTAGGATCAATAGCATTTTTTGAATAGCCTAGTGCACAGAGAAGTTTCAAAGTACAAATATTCAAGCTAGATCCTCCATCTATTAGGACACATTTAACATGGTGTTTCTGGATTAGGACCTCAATGTGTAGAGTATTGTTGTGGGGATGATTGATAGATACATCATCAAGTTCAAAAAAGTATAAGCAGTGCAGCGCAGCCAAATGTCCCACCATATTTTGGAATTAGCAAACCTCTAGATTGTTGGGGACTGTGGTGGCAACTAGAGCCTGTTCCATGATTTCCTTGTGAGCAGGTGAAATCATGAGAAGTTATAATATGAATATTTGTGTGGGTATCTTCTATAACTAATCCAATATGTGTTATTGGGTTACAGTGATAGCAATTGATTTGGACGTAGAAGGGGTAGCTCCTTTCAATGTTACCTTGGCTTGTCCTCATGTTGTTCTCTGATTTTGATAACATTGATTTGATGTGAGGTAGTGTCAACATTATGGTGATGATTTTCAATTGCAATGATGTCTTGTTCATGTTCAATGGTGTTGTCGTTGGTTGAGTTATCATTTGTAATAAGATCCAATTTGTTATGGGTTGGATCATCATCTACCTCAATATGTAGACTGGTGGTGTCATAGACATAGTTTATGTTCTTTCCCTTGGTATTTGATGAAGACGACTCTCCTTTCTCATAGTTTGGTAGAGGGTTCTTGAATGCCCCATGGTCATTGTTTGTTTGAGGTCCTTCTACAAATATTGTCTTTTTTTCAATTAGATCTTGTATTAAGTGTTTCAACTGCATCCATTCATTGTTTTTATGTTCCTTATTGCGATGGAACTCATAGAAATGGGCCTCATTCCACCATGGGGGTTTAACTTATGGTTCCCAATTTCTTGCTTCTAGTAAAGTTATGACCTTAGCTTCGAGAAATTATTTTAATGTTGATTCTAGTGATTTCCCAAAAGGTGTGAACCTCCTTTGATTTGAGGATGCTCGATAATTATTTTAATGTTGATTCTAGTGATTTCCCAAAAGGTGTGAACCTCCTTTGATTTGAGGATGCTCGATACAATGGTGTCGTAGATCTAGTATTACCTTGATTTTTGCTTTGGTTGAAATTTTGGTTGTTGCCTTTGTTGTTTCCTTGGTTGATTCCTTGGTTGTTTCCTTGGTTGTTTCCTTGGTTATTGTTTTGATTGTTGAGGGGATTGTTATTCTGATTAGTTTTGGTAGTAGTTGTAGTTAGGTCGAATATATGTTTTTCATTTTAACCTTTGACTGTACCATCGTTGTTTCCAATGTTCTTGTTTTGTTTCCAAAATTTAGGTTTGTCACGACTATTGTAGTTGTTGGAGGGGTTTGATGAGTTTTTTTAATTGTATATCTTGATGACTCCTCTCTTGACTAAGGCATCCTCGATTTTAATCCCATTCTCGATCAATTTTTTGAAGGTTGGGGGACATTGTAATTCCAATCTATAACTCATCTTGTCATTAAGGTTGTCAATAAAGATTGCTATCTTTTCCTTTTTTGGTATGAGACAAAAATATCGTGCAAATAACCTTCTCCATTTTTGCAAGAATACAAGGAATGATTCACCCTTCTTTTGTTTCAAGTTACAAAGATCTTTCATGGTAATGTCATGTTGGATGTTGTAAGAATATTGGGTCATGAACTTGTTAACTAATTCCTCAAAGTTGTTAATTGGTGGGGTGAGTTTGGAGAAACATTCAAGACAATTTCCACCTAAGCTTCTTGGGAATAATCTCATCAAATAAGTTTCCTCATAGGAAAATTTGAGACTCATAGTTCTAAACTCTCTCACATGGTCTATCAGATCAGTTTTTCCATTGTATTTGTTGTACTTTGGAAACTCACAATGTTTGGGAAAGAGTATCATGTGAATACTTTGATCGAATGGATAAGGATAAATGTCTTGGATAAAATATCATTTTGAAGTTCCCTTTTGCATCTCAAAAATTTGTTGTTGGACATTCTTTACTAGATGAGTCAAGGAAACTACTTGTTCAAGATCATTTTTGGGGTTTTTGGGTGGTTCTTTCAATTGATTTACATCAAAGTCTTCTAGTAATTTGGCACCTTGTTTGGCTAGCATAAGGAGATATTTTTCCCCATTTCTTTCAAAAATCGTCTCCAAATACTTGGGGAAATTGGGGTCTTGTTCAACATGTTGGATATCTTCTTCGGTTATTTCTTCCCCGTCAGTGTTGTTGAGTCCATGAAAAGGATTCTCTTCAGCCTCAGCCACCATGGTTTTTTGTATTTCACTGTTTTGAGTTTCAGTGTTTTGAGTCTCAATGATCAGATTTTCAATGGTTGTAATTTAAATGTTTAGAGTTTTAATGGTTGGAGTTTCAATGTTTGACTCTTCAATGTTTTTATTTCAAGTCCCTTTTCCTCGAGCTTTTGGTTTTGCAACCTTGTTTGAATGGGAATACAAGTGTTATAGTTTAGAATAAACTTTGATCTAGGTTTTGGAAAAGTACCAAGGATTACAACTAAGTCAAATAGAATGAAAAATTCTAATGAGACTAAGTTAGATTTGACTATGTAGCTTCATTTCATGATGAGAGGATGATAAATCATAATGATGAAACTAGGCCTAATAATCAAAGGTGTGATAAATTTGATGATGTTAGATCTTGGTTTAGGTTGGAAAATTCTACTAGTAGAGGTCAATTTGAACAATTTTAGACTTCTAAGGTACCTAAGGAATGATCTTGGACTTGAGACAAATTTGAAACTTTGGTTCAAACTATGAAACCGACAGTAAATGTTCTCCCTAAACGAGGTACTCAAATCTTTGGAAAAGTTGTGGATTTTGACAATACTAAACATGTATAGCTCGGGATTGTTCTTGCAAGATCTTTTGTAGAAATTAAAGGTCAACCTCTCTCTAAATTTGTAAGTGTTGATAACCATCTTTGATGTTCTTTTGGACTAAGACGTATGGGCTTTAGTTTCTAAATTTTTATCTTTTGTGAAATCATTTGGTAACATGCACATTTAGACTCTATTTTACCTAAGGATTGGTTGAATACTTTTGAGGATTCCCAAGATAAGACTGATTGTCAGACAAAAGATGAACCTAGGTCACTATTTTATGTTCTGCAAAAGGTGCCAAAAAAGAGACAAAAGGTGCCAAAATAGAGACAAAAGGCACCAAAACAAAGACAAAAGGTGCTAGAATAGAGACCAAAGGTGCCAGAATAGGTTCAGACTTTATTTTTTGTAAGTTTCTTTAAAAAATTTCTTGGTTTTCCTAATTTTTCAATGGGAGACTTGGTTGTTTCACTAAATGTGCTTCCCATCAGGGCTTTCAATTTCAATATGTGATGTTTTGTTTGTTTTGAAAACACTTGG
Source organism: Sequoia sempervirens (assembly GCA_007258455.2). NCBI lineage: Eukaryota > Viridiplantae > Streptophyta > Pinopsida > Cupressales > Cupressaceae > Sequoia > Sequoia sempervirens. Next base: position 196,580,288 of record VDFB02256132.1, read on the forward strand.
ATAAAGACACATCAAGCACATGTACACTCCTAATTTGTATCAACACAAACCTTAATGAAATTATTTATATTCAAAGATTTGAAGCAAAGAAACTATTCTAATTTGCAACAAACTAAATCTTTCAAAAATGTCTCATTGTTCTCTATTCTTAATGATTCTTGTAACGTTTTGGCCCTCATATTTCTATGTGCACAAAGGCTATTAGAATGACACTTAAGAAATGAGATTAGTAGGGTATGTGCAGGATCATGATGGGCCAAAAAGTGGCAATATGATGGGTATGTGACTGACTACATTTTTTTTACCCAAAATTGATGAAACGAAAAGGGTTTTTTTAAAGGAGATTCTCAGCTTTCTACCAATATAAATTATGCCTTACTTTTAATTTAATAAGTAATTATTATTCATTTTCTATTCAAATTATGACTAAAGTCCTAATTGATAGGATGATTGAAAAACATCTATAGATTTCAAACGGTATCCCATTTTTTGAATCCAAAACATGCATCACAATATATGCTTCACATACTATATGATTAAAAAAAGAAAATTTTAATTTCATAAAGTTTTGACCAAGTTAAGGTGGTCAAACATATGATTTTTTATATTTTTTAAAAGTTGTAATAAAAAATTCATAATTAATTATTTACTTGGAAAAAATTACAAAAAAATATGCATCACATTGGGACATGAGTCCTCTACTTATATCTAAAATATTATAAAAAAATATTATCATTTTATTGTGGTTAGGGTGGTCAGATAGACACCTACTTCTTATTTTTTCCCTAAAATTTAAGTCCTACTGCATTGAAATTTCAAAATTTCACGAAATAGATTATTTATGTTTTTAAACAAACCTAGTAGTTTAGATACTACATTCAATTTGCTACAGATTCTATTCTTACATATTTTTGAAATAATATAGATAACTTATTCAATTTTTTATGTCAAGTTGCCTAACTCTGATTTTTCTGAATTTTTTGCCACTTAAGGGCCTATTTTTTTCATTATGATCCTGCACATACCCAGTATTCAACATGCAAGCTAATATAATTCCTAAATGAAACTATATGCAAACAATGATGATGAAGGATATGATGAGTGAAGGATGATGTTGATGATAAATGAACAAGTGGAGGTGGATACTATGGTAGTGATTTATATGATTTTATGCATGATACTCCATATGCTCAAATGAAAACTTAAAATGAACTAATCTAAAATGATACTATGATGCAAGATGGGACATAAAATGCAACTATGATGAAATATTTAAAGCTAAGATGTAAATGCAAAGCAAAACATGATGTCAAAAATGAGCTATAAGACTCCAAGAATGCTCCAAGCTCCAATGATAAACCTACAAAATAACTCTACTTCAAATGTGGATGCAAAATACAAGGCCCAAGGGTTGTATTTATAGCCTTTTCCAAGCATATAGTGATGTGGCAATAATCAATGGTCCAGATCGAATAAGATGAATGGATGGTAAAGATGAAGAGAATAAAGATGTTGTCCCCTTGACCAAAGAAAACACACTATTTGGATGGGAGAATCTCTTGACCAATGGGAAACATGCCATTTGGATGGAAGATTCAAGTGTGTGAAGAGAAGACCATGTCCTTCCAAAATTGGTGGAAGTGTGGAAGGAATAAATCATGTGCTTCAAAAGTGGGTGGAAGTGTGGGAAGAATAAGTCATGTGCTCCAAAAATTTTGGAAGTGTGGGAGTAAATGAGCCATGTTCTTTTTGAAATGAGTTGAAGATAACTCTAATTAAAATTTTGAGTTATTCATTTTCATGTGACCTTGGTGAGGTGGCACAAAAAGTTGTAGAAATATGCTCTAATTCCTAATTGGACTTAGTGAAGATTAACTAAATAAAACAAGTTTAGGGAACCTTGTTTATTTAATTAATTTTGAAGAATATCTTTTGGATTTGGAGAATTTAGAAAATTAACAAGATAAATAAATTGAGCATTTATTTATATGTAGTTGGAATATTAATCAAATAGCTAGTATTTAATTAATTAAAGGTGATGACCATTTTTAGGTGTATACACCCATAGGGGGAATACATCCCCAGTTGGAGCCATTGATGGCACTCTCAAATTTTGCAAATTTGAAGTGCCCATTTCAAAATTTTACCTCTGCACTTTCAGAAGTGCACTTGAGAATCTACCTTAATGACCTACTTTGGAGGGTCATAATTTGGTCCCTGTTGATTTTCATACAAAACCCATTTGCAAGCTCACTCATGTGTCCTATGTGAGAAGGTATGTCTATTTTTAGCTTCCCATGATAAGTTTTGACGAGGTTTTGAAAAGTGAAATTGGAGGGTTTTGGCACTTTTCTGTTGTTTGCAATCCTTCATTTCTGCAAAGTTGCTTCTTGTTTGAGCTTGCATTTTGCAACCAGATGACTTTCAATTCAAAATTATTGTTGCTCCCAATTATCCATACCTAGATGAGCTCACATGTCAAGTTTTAGTGCCATATGAGCTAATTTTCTATTTTTACCAGGTCAAACCAAATGCAATTTCTTCAGTTTTGCACTTGCATTTTTTGAAACCATTTTGAGAGGTCAACTTTGAGCTTCAATATCTTTTGATGGAAGATGAGTCAAGAAAATTTATTTTGCACACATGCTCACTATACCAAAATGAACTAGTGTATCTAGTGGTAGCTCACTAGTAGTTAATTTGGTATTTTTCCAACAAAGTGATTTTGTGAGTTTTAATTGGTTCAGAACATTTGATTGTTGCAAAAATTTCAACTGAGCAACTTTGACAGTGAGTAGCTTTCACCTTGGGATCCCCTTCTTCGAGATATCTATGGCATTCAATTCTTGGGTCTAATGTCTACATTCCTGTAGGTTTTCATGTCTCCAGGAGGTTGTTTGCCCAATTTTCAAAGCCGATTCTAGAGCCTACTTGGCCAATTTGCACCATCCTCCAAAGTGCCTGAAAGGTTAATTCTGATGTAAACCCAGTTCGCTTTTCCAACTCCAAAAGCATTCAGATGTTGTGTTAGATCAAATTGAGCATGAAAGTTGTTTGAAAATGATTTTTTTTTACCTGAGCCCACATGGGGACTCGGCATGCTTTACTCAGTTTGAGGTTGTAATTGTTTCCATGTGGTAGCCATGGGTTACATATCTGAGGAATGAACTCCTTGAATGTCCATTTTCATATAAAGAAATAATTGTTGATTGAAGAAGATATTGGTAAACATATGAAATATCACAATCAAGTGTTGGTAGAAATTCATAAGTGCACATTCTTAAGTGACTCTTGATTAAATAATCTTCTTCAACAAAAGAGATTGCCTGCAATTCTTCTTCAGATGAGAAAAATATCAAGATACATAGGAAGGAAATTTCTTGGCAAATGTAAATCAAACACCACTTCAAAAATACAATAGGCACATGGTGTGTAAAATAATCATTTACCATGCCAGGTAGAGAAATTTTGTTTAAAATTTGAATGCAACAAGAGGAATGTGAGGAGGGCACACGACCTATAGTAGGATATGCATAAAATGTATTTTTGAAAAGGCTTCAATAACTTTCAAACCCAACACATGTGACAATGGAGGCGCCAACATTTGGTAAAGCACATGAATTTTTCAAAAGAACTTATTCCTTGGCAAATGAGATGACATGGAATGCCAACATTGCAACTATTGGAGATTGAATGCTAGAGAAAGGCATATAAACCTTTAAAATAATATCAAAAGTTCAAGCCACAACATGAACACACAAAAATAATTTGTTGAAAATGCTATTCAAACTCCAAGCAAATGCAATTAGCAGGGGCGCAACTCCACACTGTAAGGAAAAATGGAGGGCATCTCATAGAAACTCCAAATAGTAGTGCCTATGGTAACTTTCATTTTGATTAGGTTGCCTCAAAGACACACACAACTATGTCCTAAAGCGGAAACAGACACAGTTTATTTCCCACATTGATCCTTCTGAGAGAAGCACATGTAAATTCAACAACATGCATTAACAGATTCTACAACAAGAACCAACAGACATGAAAGATGAGATATAAATCAGAACAAACAGATTTACGTGGGTAAAATCCTTTCGGATAAAAAACCCCACACTCCAAAGTTGAGCCATTGTATTATTCAGCAACAAAACGGTTACAGTATAATTTCAGGCTCTTAGCCTTTTCAGAGATTACATCTTGTTCATCTGGATACAACTGGTAGCAAATCTCACTTCCTCTATTTTGGCCTCAAGGCCTCAGCCTCAAGCCATCCTCTCGGCCCTCTCTCTATCGCTCTCACCTTCGGCTCTCATGCACACTCTCTGTACACACGCTATACACACACTATCTTACAGAACGTCCAGTGCATACATATATGCATTTGTTCTCAATAGGCTCTTTGAAAACGGTTCGTTTCCAACTGTCCGATCACAACTATTGAATCACCCAGCTCAGCATCGTAGATGTTTCCACTTCCTTGCATAGGAGATAATACGTCCAGGTCACACCACGTAGGATAGTCATCCAAATAGTCAAGGGAGTTCAATCTGTGTTGTCATGTCGGTGAGACACTAATCGTGTTTCCCTGATGCCAACACAGCCAACATTCGATATTTCCAACAGTCATCCCTATCGGCAAGAGGTTACATCAAGTCTAGAGAGCTATCGCTAAGAATTCTCCATGTCGCCAAGACCTCATACCGAAGATCACAAGGTGTTCCGAAGAGTTCAACAGTCAGCAAGACTATCACTCTTCACCCAGACATTACACCGAAGCTCTTCATGTTATACCGAAACATCCCAGTAGACAAGACTTACCGCTATCACCGAGAGGTTATAGCGAACTCAACATGTCACATAGACAAGAGTATTCCATTGGCAAGACTATCATCTTTCGCCAAGAGATCATACCGATGCCTTCATGTTATACCAAACACCAAGCAGTCGCCAAGAGTCATGGCGACATCAGGATTCCCATCGGCAAGAGATTTCTCATTGGCAAGACTCATACCGATGCTCACAAGTCCCATCAATTTCAACTTTGCCATCGGCAAGAATTTTCCATTCGCCAAGAGGTTTTACCGAGTCTCCTCAAGTTTCACTGAAGCACCTGATAGTCGGCAAGACATTCGTCTTTCGCCAAGACTTCCCTCCAAGCAAACATGTCTTACTGAGTCGGTAAGACTTTTATTTTTCACCGAGACCTCACACCGAGCACTCATGTCTTACCGAGTCGGCAAGACATTTGACCTTCGCCAAGACCTTTCACTGAGCGAACATGTCATACCGAAGACTATCGGCGAGACTCTCCAAGTCACCAAGACTTCACATCAAAGTCTTTTGTCACCACGAAACCACCAAGTATATCCTTTGTCGGCGAGACATTCATCGATCGCTGGGACATCATACCGAGCTCAGGAGTCATTCCGAACACATCCCACTGCATCACTGATACAAACGCTCATCGCTAAGACTTCATACCAAAGCCTTACATTACACCGATGACCCCTAACACTGTCGCTGAGACATCTCTCAGTCGCCAAGACTTCATGTTGAGACCCTCGAGTTACTCTGAGTTGTATACCATCGCCCAGACATCTCCCAGTCGCTAGGACCACATACTGACACACTTGAGTTACAATGATAGACTTTATTCGGCAAGACATCAACTTTATCTCAGCAACAAGGGGAAAAGGTTATTAAACTGCCAGTCATCCAGACAACTGGAATGTCACAGCGACCATGCTTTCTCAGAGGTTTCAGCCTGTGAGATTGAGGCAATAATTCCAACAATCTCCCACTTGATGAAGATCACACAGGCACCTCCAAAGCAACCAGAAACTAGGATCACACTAGCTCCACCAGTTCAGACCCCGTAATACTCAAGACACCCAATCAACAAGATTCCATGGATTCAGTCCACCAGACAATTTGCAACCAAGACCAGGCATCGAACTTGAACTCACTGCCCAATGAAGTAACCAAAATGTAACTGATCACAGCCTTCCAGGAAACCACATAGACCTCAAACATTCTCTCATGCTCTATCAAGAATTATGCTCCAACATCCAAGATGTCCACCATTCAGGCAACAATCCTTGTCATCTTCCAACATGGAACATGTGGAAGAAAGATACAAGCCAAGGTGAATAAGCACCATTCCAACGAACACACACAAAAGATCCCAGTGATACCATCAACAAGATACAACTACCACTTCACTGTGCTCAAACACTATACAGAAGCAATATCAACTTCAAAGCTTCAATCAGAACACAACAGTGAAGTCATTATCCAGAAACAAGATACTAAACATCAGCTAGAACAATAATTAGACTGATTGCTTCCATCCAACTGATAAACCCACGTGATTGGAAATAGCACCCACAACTCGTGCTATTTCATCCAATCTCACATACCTCACAGGTATCACCATTAGTAAACTTATGCCAATCCATAACCAACTCATTAACATCAAATACAAGCTCCAAGTGTCAACCAGTTGAAGAAGACAAGACACATACAGGAACTCCCACTGCTTGAGTAGTCCAGATCTAAAAGATCAAAGGCATCACAAGTCTACCAATACCAGCACATAGAAAATGTAACCCTGTAGTACCAAGGAAAAATCTACAATGATATGCACAACCTGCAACAACCTGCCACAAGAAATATTTCTCTCACCACAAAACTTCATGGCCATAGAGAGAAACTCTGCACATCATCTTCCTATAGAGCATCCTCCTACATACACTTCTAACAGCCAGCTATGTCAAGAATGATCTTCTTCACATCCCAAAAGAAAAAACCTTAACAACATCCATTCGTTCAATCACCAAGATCAAACCATCTTTTAACAAACATGGATGTAAGCCTCTTAAAGAAGATCAAACTAGTTCATTTCCCATTTTAGGAAATCAGCCCTTACATGATCTCCTACCAATTCTCATTAGTAAACAGAAACTTAAGGAGATAAAAGGAACTGTACAACTTCTACTATGAATCCTCCAGAATCATAAATAGTAATTCAAGATCCATATCATGAAAGTAAACATTAAAACACATCTGAAAGATATAAAGGGCCAAATACCTCTCAGATAAACTGCCGAGTAGACCAAGAGTGGGAACGACAGTACTCCTCCAAGATATACAAGCCATTATGACTAGTCCAAGAGAAATCTCCTCATAGGTCTCTGTTGAACTCACATTCAACCAAGGTGTAGGCTTCTCGGACTTTCTGCTGAAAACTTCACCAAGAATAACAAGCAGCAACACTTCTCTCATAAGAGAAAGACAACCTCACCTTATTCTTCATGTATCCATGAGTACTAGCAACCGATCATCTCATGCTAAACTTCAACTGCATTACTGCACTATCACTAAGTACCAAGCAAATAATCAAAGCACCCAATACACAAAGAATTACCAGACCACTGTCAAAGATCCAATCATCTGAATCAGGAACTTATCATGACACCATGATCTACACATCCCCATAGGAGATACCATGCTTCAAGTGACCTCACCATTGTCTCAAGTACAATGCACAATGCTAAAACTCTAGTGCGCAAACAAGAGTATACCATGACATACAGCAAAATAGACTCAAAAACCATCACCTGTCAAGCACCACCAACACCTTAACCAAAGACTCCAAGCATCCTCCATGGTTCCAAGATGTTGCACATCTTCAAATGATGTCCATGCAAATGCGAAAGAACCCTTTTGCAACACCAAAGAAGACCATTCACCACCATGTGATGAATCCACAGTCACTGCTAGAGCTCCCACTGAAATGTGACACCTGAGCTCTCCAAGCATCATGACCACCTGCTTCAGGTTCCCATTGCCGACTATTCAGGTACTCAATAGTATCCATCCTCTCATCTCAAAACAATCATACTAATGCACAAGTGACCAAAGACAAGGCCAGCAAACAAGTCTGCACCAGCAATGAACCAACCCCTTGGATAAAGACACTCCACATCCAAGTTATCTCATTGTAGCCAATGGGTAGCTAATCCATCAACTACATAACTCATAGATCATCAAACATGCAAACCCATCATCGTATTGGAAACTACAACACAGAGATATCAAAGAGAAGCACTACGTAGATAACATGACTCAAACACCAGATTATGCCAAATCTAATTTTCCAATCATGTCCACACGAGCACCATAATCAAGGAACCCATAAGCACCACCTCAAGAATGTTGAGTGAAAAATCACGTACCAACACTCCCATGCAGAGAAGAAATAACACCTCCTCAAACCATGCACCAAGCATGCATGCAAAACTGCAACTATCTTGTCCAGCAACACCCCAAAAGGCCAGTGTCTAGACAATAGCTTAACAACAATTCCACAAAACCAAAAGTTTTGCTTAACCGTGTAAAACCTATGAAACCACAGTGCCATGAAAGTACAAATCATCCTTAAAAAGGAAACAATAGTTCAGGAAATCCAGGCCCCTTACAGGCCAAATCTAAACCACCAACATGTACATGCATCTGAGAAAGAGAGAAAATCTATTTCAGAAGCTTGCAAATCATCTAATGATTAACACCATAGCCTTCAAGCATTCGAGGTCAATAAGAAACAGTGTCTTCCAACACCAGGAACCACCACCTAGGATAAGCACTCTCTTCCATGGCTGAGAAACAAACTAAGCTTCTCCATATCACCCAGGAGCCTATCACACAGATACCCAATATGAAAACTTTACTGCTACATAGCCATGAAGCATAGAAATCCATCTCATACTCCAAGGTTAAACCACTACCAGCTAGGAGACACATATCACAACATGATCAGCTCCCTTTTCTATCTTGACCATCCTTCAAGCTGCATGCTATCTCAGAATACCACAAGGCTTCCACTCATCAAAGGATCAATACATCAATCCATTCCTCCAGATTTCTTCCAGCCTATCAACCTAAGAAATCTTCATAGGAGAAATATCCAGAACCAATGACCAGAAGAAGGCTCTGATACCACTTCTAAGGAAAAATGGAGGGCATCTCATAGAAACTCCAAATAGTAGTTCCTTCGGTAACTTTCATTTTGATTAGGTTGCCTCAAAGACACGTAAAACTATGTCCTAAAGCGGAAACAGACACAGTTTATTTCCCACATTGATCCTTCTAAGAGAAGCACATGTAAATTCAACAACATGCATTAACAGATTCTACAACAAGAACCAACAGACATGAAAGATGAGACACAAATTAGAACAAACAAATTTACATGGGGAAAATCCTTTCGGATAAAAAACCCCACACTCCAAAGATCGAGCCATTGTATTATTTAGCAACAAAATGGTTACAATACAATTTCAGGCTCTTGGCATATTCAGAGATTACATCTTGTTCATCTGGATACAACTGGTAGCAAATCTCACTTCTCCTATTTCAGCATCAAGGCCTCGGCCTCAAGCCAGCTCTCGGCCCTCTCTCTATCGCTCTCACCTTCGGCTCTCATGCACACTCTCTGTACACACACTATACACATGCTATCTTGCAGAACGTCCAATGCATACATATATGCATTCATTCTCAACAGGATCTTTGAAAATGGTTCATTTCCAACTGTCGGATCACAACTATTGAATCACCTAGCTTAGCATCATAGATGTTTCCACTTCCTTGCATAGAAGATAATACATCCAGGTCATACCCTGTAGGATAGTCATCCAAATGATCAAGGGCATTCAATCTGTGTTGTCATGTCAGTGAGACACTAACCGTGTCTCCCCGATGCCAACACAGCCAGCATTCAATATCGTCAAGAGTCATCCCTATCGACAATAGGTTACATCGAGTCCAGAGAGATATCGCTAAGACTTCGCCATGTCACCAAGACCTCATACCAAAGATCACAAGGTATTCTGAAGAGTTCAACAATCGGCAAGACTATCGCTCTTCGCCCAGACATTACACTGAAGGTCTTCATGTTATACCAAAACATCCCAGTTGGCAAGACTTACCGCTATCGCTCAGAGGTCATAGCGAACTCAACTTGTCACATAGACAAGAGTATTCCATTAGAAGGACTATCATCTTTCGCCAAGAGATCATATTGATGCCTTCATGTTATACCAAACACCAAGCAGTCACCAAGAGTCATGGCGACATCAGGATTCCCATCGGCAAGTTATTTCTCATTGGCAAGACTCATACCGATGCTCACAAGTCACATTGATTTCAACTTTTCCATTGGCAAGACTTTTTTCGTTTGCCAAGAGGTTTCATCGAGTCTCCTCAAGTTTCACTGAAGCACCTGACAGTCAGCAAGACATTTGTCTTTCTCCAAGACTTCCCTCTGAGAAAACATGTCTTACCGAGTCAGCAAGACTTTTGTCTTTCGCCAAGATCTCACACCGAGCACTCATGTCTTACCGAGTCGGCAAGACATTTGACCTTCGCCAAGACCTTTCACCGAGTGAACATGTCATACCGAAGACTATCAGCGAGACTCTCCAAGTCACCAACACTTCACACCGAAGTCTTTTGTCACCAAGAAATCACCAAGTATATCCTTTGTCAATGAGACCTTCATCGATTGTTGGGACATCATACCGAGCTCAGGAGTCATTATGAACACAACCCGCCACATCGGTGAGATAAACAATCATTGCCAAGACTTCACACTAAAGCCTTACATTACACTGATGACCCCTAACACTGTCGCCGAGACATCTCCTGGTCACCAAGACTTCACGTCGAGACCCTTGAGTTACTCTGAGTTGTATACCGTCAGCCAGACACCTCCTAGTCGCTAGGACCACATACCGACACATTTGAGTTACAACGATAGACTTTATTTGGCAAGACATCAACTTTGTCTCAGGGACAAGAGCAAAAGGTTATTAAACTGCCAGTCGGCTAGACAACTGGAATGTCACAGCGACCATGCTTTCTTAGAGGTTTCAGCCTGTGAGATTGAGGCAATAATTCCAACACACACAATATATGTTCATAACAAAATTATTTTGAAGACTTTAGGAACTCTCAAGAAAATGTATGGAAGGTGCTGCTAAGGAGTAAGGAAGTGGAGCATAGTGTAAACCATCAAAGTAGGGAATTCTATAACTACAGAATGTACATGAAATTCGTCTATTGAAAATTTCTTTAGAAAATTTGAAGGAGATATATCTATGCACCTTTAGGGATGCCAAATGCATCTAATGCTACAGGGGGCAATGCCTTTTGAAGGGATTTGAGTTCTTTAAAACATAATGCTTTTAAAGAACATCATCTCAAGCATTGGATCATTTGTTGAAAAGGATTTAGGAGACTTAAAGCCAATGCATTGAAATCAAGAATTGTTTGTGTTATTTTATAGTGTAAAGGAAGCATTTTGGAATCAATGAGAATATGGAACTCTGTAATTTGGTGATAGGTACAACATGGATGGATAGTGAGGGGTGTTAGCAAGTTTTACAAGCATTCAATTTGTGGAGCATGGCTGCCATGGATGGGAGAAATGAGCAGATGCAAAGAAATGTATGAAGGAGGAAATTAGGGAAACAAGAGAGAAACAAAATCAATGGCTAAGATAAGAAGATGGATGCCACCTCATCTAGGCCATTCCTAGCTTGCTCACGGCCCTAAAATACTCGACTGTTAAAACAAGCAAGAGCATGGGGTAAAGGGGTGGGCCATAAATTTTGGAGATGCACGGGTATAGTTAGATATACATGATGAAAATATTAAAGAAGACCCCATTTAAATTTTAAATGGTAAAGGCTGAGTATTGTGGAAAATAAATAGGTGGGCCCTTTACATTTTAAAAGGTAAAATATTTAAGCTTCAATATTTTCCTGACTTTTAAAACATTTAAAGGCATGTTTTAAAATATATGGTAAACTGTGAAAAAGATGAAGTAGTGAAGCTAAATCTTGATGGTTCCCCACCAGATCACTTAAGGAAGGTGCTCACCCTTTAACACTCACGGGGTTAACGAAATGCTAACATGTGGCAGTGCGATCGGGTAGACTCTACAATGTGCATGGGAAAATAAATAAAAGGTTTGCATTTTAAATAAAGTAAATGCTAATGTTTTTCTCAATAAATTTTAAAAGTTTTAACTTGCTTTTAAAATGGAAAAACATTTAAAAGGTGGACCCCCGTGAGCTTTTAATTTTATCGTGAAATCTTCATTCATGTTTTTAAAAGGAGGGTAAAAAATTTAAAGTAGAATGTTAAAATATGTGAACATGAGTAAATTATATTACTCAGTTTAAAAGCTCTTTTAGAAAAGTAGTTACTTTAAATGTAATAAATAAAATGAGAGCGCAACAGGGTGAATAAACATTCATCATCTAAGAAGCTATTACTTTTCTACAAATAAATAAAAAGTGAAGAAAATATGAATGAAGTGAATTTTATATTCACTTTGTATTCAAAAGGATAATATATGTTGGGAGATAAAGTGGAGCAACAAAAATAAAGAACAGAAATAAAATTTTCACGGGAGATATTTTCAACAACAAGTGAATGAAGTGGAATTTCTCACATGGAGAAATGTTTTGTTGTTAAGCAACTTATAGCAAAGGGAAAATTGAGAGGCAAATTTTGTTGCTAAGGAGAGATGAGAGAGGCTTTGCAAATTTTTTGATCAACGGTGAAAGATATTTCCATATGGCATCTACAAATCATTCTTCTGGAGCATTCCTTTCTCCTATATCTTCTTTTCTTCTCTCATTATTCAGGGTTCTGAATTCTTGTATGGGGTTGGATAGATAGAATATGTTGAGTTTTGAGTCATTAGTTGAGTTTGTAAGCTATAAATTTTTATTTCACGAGTGAATATCAGCCAATTCTTGCAAATAAATCATCAAAGTCATGAATATCTTCAAATTGTCTCCACATTTGTACACATTTAGTCACATGAATTCAATAATATAGAGTATCTTTGAGTTTTTCCTCTCAAATTTCATGAGATTGTTTTGTATGTTCATTGTTCTATTTCAACCAAATGGTTAAAATGCTTTGAGCAGATGATTGTGATTGAAGTGTGCAAGTTGGATTTGATAAGAAAAATTTGATTGATAACAGGAAAGGATATGTTAATGTAATACATTGAAAATTATGAATCCATTGGTTGAGATTAATTTGTTGATGAATTATCTTTATGAATTTGACTTCATGCCCAAGAATTAGGCACTTATTTATCATCTAGCTTGATGCATTCTCATAATCATTTTAAATTCAAAATCACTTTAATCCCTGTTGTTTGGTTGAATTTTAGTGTTCTGCCTCTCAATTACTGAGTTAGTGTTGATATACCAAGAACTTACCCAGATTTGAGGTTATTAATGCTTTCCTTGAAGTCTTTTCATTGGGAGTTATCTACTATAAAAATTAATGTTAGTGTGTAATTGAATTAAGTTTTAAGCATTGTATAGGTTGACCCACCTTGGTTCTGCAGAGCCAGAAGTGCAGAAGATCTCATTCTTTGACTGAATCTTGTCAATTGGCCATATCAACCTTTGAGTCTGAGCATAAGGAATTGGCTATGTCTTTAGGATTCAATTGATATGTTGATATTTAGAACACCAACAGATCCTTAACATGAGTAGACATGATCTTCTCCAGAATGCTAGATGCAAGATTCAATAACTCACTATCCTCAATGTGAGACTTCAAGATTTCTTCCCTAGCCTTAGCTTGTCCAAATGATGTGACTTTTATTTTTTGAATTGGAGACAAAGTAGACAAATGAATAGGGGCATCTACCAACTCAAGATCAAATTCTTCCTTTTTCTCTTCTAGAAACTTCTTCACAGCCTCTATAGTGTCTCTTGCTTCCACTGGAACTTCTTTAACTTCAACCTTCTTTTCCTATGCTACTGTTCCCATAGCCACAAATTTCTGCTTGACATTTGGAAGTTCAACTTCTTCAATTCATATCTCATTTTCTTCAACTGACACATTTTTAGGAGATTCAATATCCATAGGTTCTTCTATATCATGCACATCAGGAGGAATCTGAGTGTGCTCAACTGCAACCTCTTCATTTACTAGACCAGATGAAATATATTCCACATGCTCTTCTTCAGAAACAACATCAATTCTATTCTTTAATAGAACTTCCTTTAGAATGCTTTTAATTTATTTTTCTACTTCTTTAATCCTATCCATCATAAGCTTGTTTATTCTTGATTTTCTATTGAACTCTCTTTTCTCTTCTTTTAGGATTGACTTTATTTCTTTAATAGAAATTATGGGACATAGATTTGCAAGAATTTTTTCTTTCAGCTGCTCCTTTTCAGTTCTAGCATTAACTATCCTCATCTCCAAAATTTCATACAATTCCTTAGGCAACTATGCCATTCTCTCAACAAGAGTAATATTGAAATTTTTCAAATATTGTATTGTAGCCTCCTCAAGGACTCTTTGACCAACAATATCAAAGGTATCATACTCTTCACATAGGGGCTTAAGATTCCCATCCTTGATTATACATCTTTCAACTTCCTCTACGAACATACCTAGTTTGTGAGGCTTCATCTTCTTCTTTTCTTTGTCCTTTTCACCGAAGGGGTTGTCCTTAGTGACTATTGTTGTTGCTTGGGTGCCCATATGTTTTATTTCTCTAACTTCTTCATCAGAATTTGTCTCTTCATCTTCTGAAACAGCTTTATACACTCTTGTGCTCTTTTCCTTCTTCCATTTACCGAATGCCTTAACTTGAGCTTTTGTAGGGGAAGACTTCTTTGCATGACTGGATATGGGTGATGAGCTCCTTGTTGATCTAGTTTGGGCAGAGGATATTGTTAGACTAGCAAATTCAGTTTTAGTAGGCTCTTTTCCTTTTTCACTTTCAGGTTGTTCTCTTATCCTTCTATCTTCTCGTACAACTTCTTTAGATATACCCATTCTCTCTGCAAAGACTTCCACTTCTTTCCTTACTCTTTGAACTATCATTGGTTTCTTCAGTTGCTCATGGACTTGCATATTCTTCTCTGCATATGATTAAACCTTTCTTCAAATGAATCCAAAGGCTTACTCAACAGATGTTGTGCATATAGCTCCAAGATTCTCTCCTCAACTTCTCAACCCATTGGCATAACTTAGATGGTTCTAGGTTCTACTCCTTCCATCAAGCATTGATCAATATACACTAAAAAATATAGTGTATCCTTATACATCTCCATAATAGAAGTAGGAATTATTTCCCTTGCTTGCATTTTATTTTGAAATTTCTTGAGATATCCCTATATTGCAGTTTTTCTAGCTTACAAATCAACAAGGCTGAATAACATGTCTCTAATCTAAATAGCTACAGGCTTATTACCTCTTTCCCAAAACACATTCCCGACTCCCAGAACTTCATTCATGAAATAAAAGAACAAACATTGTCATCAATTACCATATTTAAAGGTATTCTTCTTGTCTTTCTTAATCTTACCAATATTTTCCATAAGCTAACTTCGAAACAATTCACATAAATCATACTATGCATTCTCCTCTACCATCTAATATGCTGCATATACAGTTGTACCAGATATTGAATTTTCTCAACTGGAGTGATATATCTTATAACAAATGACCATCAAGGAAAATTACACACCCACATCAATGATATTATCAATTTTCATTGCTCTTCTATCAAATACCAAACTAGTGGCTTCAGTGACTGTTTGATTTTTCACAGACTTCCAAATTGGCAATCCAGTGAAGGAATTTAAACTTGTAACAACACTTATAGCTTCTTTTGCAACCTTGAAAGGTTGATTCAACCACATAAATTTAGCATGAACTCGACTCAAGATATACCAAACCCATTCATTTTCATCAAACATGGGGAATTTCACAATCTGCATGAATTTCTCCACTAGGGTTTTGAATTTGGGCTTAACACAGAAATCCTCTCCAACAATGTGTTTGGAATATAAATTTAGCAATTACGAGCTCCGTAACTCCTCAATATTAGCATGAATATATTCCCTAATATCTTCAATATGTAAAACGTCATACAAAATAGACAAAAATGCACCTTAGTGCTCGATCTCAATAGACTTGAAAGGATTCCACTTTAATTTCAGATGAGGTCTATCCTTGACTTCAACTACCAATGGAGTAGCCATTTTCACAAATTCACAAGTTTACAAGTTTTCTCAATAAATACCTTTTTGCTGGTTTAGGGTTTGATCTTCGAATCACCTTCACACTTGAATTCTCCCAAATTTCCCCAAAGTTCACTTCAGAGCTATTCAAACTTCTCAAAATGAAAAATGACAAATGAAAGATAAAAAATTACTTTTTATCATTCGCACACCTAACTTTTTGACGTAATAAATGATCTTTCCCTAACTCATTTGGATACCCTATTTCCATACATTGTAAAGGATAACTCTTCTGCGGACCTTCACTTCTGCATAAATACTCTCTCCAAGTATTCAACAACATTTGTAGATCATCAATACAATCACTAAACTTATCCACATCCTAGTGTTGATTGTTGGTAGGGGTTTGAAAGATTTTCTTGACAACTCCCCCTAGGCCAGAGGCCTTAACCTAATTCTCGGGGGAATTACCAGTATTTGATTATGGTGTTGCTCATTTCCTATAGTAGAGGGACTCTTCTTTACCCATGTCTTCTTCATCTACTTCCTGATCTAATTTGTAGTTACTTTCCCTTTTCCTTTTTCATCCTTCTGCATGTTTCATCTCCGATTTACCAGACCTCTTCTACATAATTTAGAAATATGACTAGGTTTTTTGCAATTGTAGCACACCACATTTATTTGTCCAGACCATTTGTTCCACTGACTTTCTCTTGATCTAGACTGGTTAGCAATATGGCCAAATCTATTGCATGTATAGCATCAGGATCTCTATAAAAATTGTTCATCACATTTCTACATTCATTTGACTTATGACCATACTTGCTACAGTTAAAGCATTGACTAGAGAATGATTAACCACTTGAATTCATTCTACTTCCACATTGGATATCCATATGACCAAATTTATTACAAACATAACATTTACCATTAAACCTTTGAGCATTAGGTTGTCTTACCGAATACCTTCTAGCATTGTTCATCTGATTTCCTTGTCTAAAACTCCTTTGTCTAGATCCAAAACTTTCTCCTCTCTCATATCCAAGACCTCACTTGTCACCATCAGTCTTTTGACTTTTAATCAGTTCATCAAGCTTGGTTGAGCTAATCTCGAACTTCTTGAATTCATTTCTTGTAGCAAGTTCATCTTTAAGATCATCAATATGTTTTTCAAGCTCTTCCTCATTGGGTTTTGTTTGCTCCAACTCAAGTTCCAACTAAATGAATCCATCAGTAATTTGAATGCATTCTTTATATTTCTCTTTCAAGGATCGAGCATGCTTTTTTTCATTCTTCTTCTTGTCTTCAATCTCCCTGGTCATCCTCATCATAATAGATTCCATCTCATCCTTTAGGACAACATTATCTCTAGAAAAAAATTCACATTCTTTTGTCTTTTCTTTTAGGGTTGACTTAGTTGTTCATCTATAATGTGTTTGTTGTATTTCTAATTGATCTGATCATAGAGTTCACTTCTCTTCTCCCTGGACTTATTTATTTTTTCTTTCAATGACTCAATGAATCTCTCAACATTCATGATATTTTCTTGTAATTCCTAACCTTCAAATTTTTCCTAATCCAGATCATCTAGGGCTACCATAAGTTGATGTTGAAGACTACTTGAATCCATTGAAACACTTCCCAAGATCTTCCCCAAGATTTTAAACTTTTTTCAAGGAACTGGGCTCTGATACCAATTATTGGAATCAAGCAACACTAAGAGGGGGGGTGAATCAATGTTGTGCAATTTTTAACTTTATTAATCTGATCCTTAAAGTGAAAATAGCATTCAACCAAAATAAAAATGCATCCACATAAGACAAATAACCACAACACCATAACACATGGATTTTTTACTTGGAAACCCTGTTAGGGGAAAAACCATGGTGGAGGTCAATCCACAATATTGTTTTGAGTATACTCAAAATAAATGTTTACAAATTGAGAATGCACTTGCATTCATGCACACCACCTAGAGCTCACTACTCAAAAGCTGAAAGGCTCATAGCCTTACAAAATTTTGGAATACTTCCAAGGATTTGAACTGATAAAGTAGCATCTAAAAATGCCCGATTACAGTTCTAGTTAGGCTCAACAATTGAATTCTAGACCTTCTAATTGATTTTTCTCTTCTGCTTTGTTTTGCTTCAACTCACAACAAAAATCCTTAATGTACAAGTGAAACTGTGCATAATCGCTCTACTAACCTTCTGACATTCACAACATAAATCAACTCACATATTTAACATACCTAAAAATGATACAATCAATCACTTGTATATATCCACTACTTAGGATTTAATCGCTTCAGGGTGCCTTCAAAAAAATAAGAAATATTCACAAACTGTCAACTCAAATCATCCATAATATTCAATGCGCATCAACAAGATTTGGCCACAACATAGTGATGACTGAAACCAAAATGTTCAAACACAAAAATACTTAAACAATAACTCTTCAACTATCCACGACACACTATATTCACCAATTCAACCTCCATACACTGATGAATAGAAAATTAGTTCACCAGACCTTCTAACTTACACCCAAATTGATATGAGGCACCAAGATTTATAGATAACATAGATTATGCATCAAACAATGCTCCTTGAGATCCACAACACAAAATAATAACAAAAAAAATTAATATGAATCAAACAACACAAATCTACGAGATGCTCTATTATAACTAAAAAGATAATCATTGATCTTCAATTTTTCTGTTGGTATGAGTAAGTGATGACGTGTGGATCTACTAGCTAATAAGGGTTGCCATCAATGGAAACATTAAAAAGATGCATAGTGTCTCTTTCCAACATTTTGGACCCATCTTTCTCCTTTTAGGTGAAAACTCCTAGAAATGCTAGAAAGGAAGTAGGTCCCAAAAATCTATGTTTCATTTTGGTGAACCTACTATTTGAATTCCCTCTTTTATGATTTTGGAGTCCATTAATCATCGTAGAGTTTCTTTCCATGCATTTTTCATTTACTTAGCTTGCATTTTAGGGTTTCATTTTTGCATGTGTAAAAGTGCATAATAGGTTGCTTTTTTGCATCTTTCATCATTGAATAGTTTTGAATTTCTACATTTTTCACTTAGGTATCCATCTTAGCACTTAGAAAGAATCCAAATCAATCACAAATTTCTAAAAAATTTACACAAAGTCCATACTTGTACTCATTCACCACCTTGGGCGAATCATTCCCTTCTAACCCCTCAAACAACATTTTACAGAACTCAAAAAAAAAAAATTAGGCTTCTATTTTGTGCTTTAACTTGTATATATCATTCAGTTGCATTTCTGTAGCATAGATTTTGTAAAATCTCACTCCAATTAGTTCATTTCATGCATTTTTTAATTTCACTTTTTCCATCACAACATATCATTTTCAGATAGTTGCATTCTGTAAACAAACACTTACAAATGGAAAATTGCATTGCATTATACTTTCTTTCATTGTAGGATGTTTTCTTTCAAAAGATATGCTCTTGATTTGATTAAACATGGATTTTATAAGCATACTATCCCCTTTTATGATTTTTCTTTTGACTACCATAATAGGGACTTTAAGAAACATTCCATTAATACAATCCTTAATCTTACATTACCCATTGGTGAGAATGGAAATGTAGACAATCATAACACACATACTTGTTCTTCTTCGGATGCCTGTCCTATTAGTGATGAAGGTATTTTGGTGCAAGAAGTCACAAGCCTTGAAAATCTTGATTTTCCATCTCCTTCTTCCCCTTTGAACAACCTTACACAACAAGAGCATGAGATCATAGACACATTCCTCAATATCACTTTACCAAGTCTCCATGACAATCACACTTGTTCATTTCCTAATATCCCTCCTGGAAGAAATGAGGATAGGTTGGTGTTAGAAGACATGCCTATTAAGAATCATGACACCTTTGATCTTCCCTTCCCTAATGTCCCTATCCTATGGGAAGATTTATTTGCAAACCATAGTGGTTCTTCTCTTGATACCTCCTCCACTTGTGATGAAGCTACTTTACAAACCTCAAACTTGGATGAACATATTATAATCTCTCCCTGTAGGGTAGATAATATGGAACAAGATAATGAGCTCTTATTGACAATGGACATTCAACTAACATCCTCTCATAATCATCATTCCCCTCCTCATAATCCATTCATTGATCATTCCCCTATTGGCAATGAAGTTATTGTGAAGAACCAAGCTTTACTTGTCATGCACATGCGGCTTGTTGTTCTTCTCAAAACTCTCCTCCTACGAAGAATATCATGGCATTGGACTGTGGCAAATAAGTGGTTCTTGATTGCCCTCACTTAGAGATACATCAAAACAAGACTGCTAAGGATATGAATGTGCAAGTGTCCATTCGATCCCCTTTGATCAATTGACCACATATGGATCCCATAGGACATCTTTATAACCCTCTCATCCTTTACCCACCTCCATTCAGTCTTACACAACACACCCCTAACTCCTTCACAATTAATTACCTCAGACATCATCCTTCCCACAACATTCAAACTATCATCTCACAAAATGCTAATTATTTAAATTCGTTATATTTTGTATCCTCTTATAATGAAGAGGAAAAAATCTCACAATCTATAGTATTGCATAGGTATGAAATCTAAGAAAGATGTGTCTTTGACCCCAATCATACAACCACCTTCTCTTCTTGATCAAGAGGGTATCTTGTCAGGACTTCTCTAGGATAACTTGATCACCCTTTGTCCAAGAACTCAAAAGAAAAGCTCTTCCAAGACTTCATTTTGTATATACCATAGAGTTCATGGTCACTCCACTAATGAATGTCATGCATTGAGTCATAAAATACAACATTTTTAGGAGTTTGGTATGCTTCCCTATGTGGGGGAACCTCATTCCTCTAATTTCTATTGATTTTCACTCTATCATGCATTTTATCAATCATTTCGGCTCACCTTTGTCCTGCACTAAGTGGGAGAAAGGGGTTATATAGACTTGTCCTTGTATGTCACTTTTGGATGCCTTCCTTGGCTAGTCATTAATCTTTCATGAATACATAAGAGCAAGCTTGGGATGTGGACGACATTCCTTAAGTTGGCTCACATATGACATACTTCCCTCTTTTCATGATGTAGCTTATCGAAAACATATGACTTGGCATAGGACTTTCTGAGTGAGCTCTCATGTCTCTCTTCTTCTACTTTAAAGCAATTTCTCTCAGTACAGGTGCTCGCAACTACTTTAAAGTAGGGGCATACATCACCACTCACATTTCATTGTGTGATTTTATTTTTCTCACAATTCCCTCTCTTTGAAGCATTAGGTACAATGTTGCCCAGGATGAGATCATTTGCACTTATCCTCTCTTGGAAACATTGAGCATGACATTCCCTAAGATGAGACATTACACGAACTAAACAAAATCCATTTGAACAATCCTTATAGTATTTTTCATTAACAATGTCTGTGAGTTTCAAGCATACGAAGTATTGCTTACCTCATAGAGATCAAAATTCAATTTTCTTTGAGGTGCCTTATTAAATTTATCAAGAGGTATAACTTTGATATGGTTGAGCGAGAAGCCCACCTAGCAGTATGATTTTTTCCCATATCCACCTTTGTGTTTGTAAGTGCATACCAGCTAGTGTATGTATCTTGCCTTTGGGGATTTCTCACCCCGTAGATGAACTGAAGTTCCATGGCCCCAAGTGAATATGTTGTGGATTTCTCACCCCACAAATGACGTAAAGTTATGTGGCCCTAGAGTGAGTACATCTTTTCCACCCCATCTTTCTTTCCATCTTTCCTTTGCATGATTTTGTATCTTGGGGACTTGACCTATGTGTGGATCTCTCTTGAGTGTCCACTTTAGTGTGAGTCTGAAGTAAGTTCATACTCTCACTAAAGTGGGGGCTAAATGTGCCATAGAAAAAAGTACCATTTGCTTGGCATAGGATTAATTAATGATAAATTAGACTTAATGAGGCCTTAATCTAGTGTTGTGAGGCATTTTATGTGTCCAAACTAGGTCTTGGACCCTTGAAAACTAAATAAAATGCTTTTAATGATGTCTTGTGAAGATGTTGTGAAGTGTTGGAAGACATTTCTACATTCTTCTAGAGTCTATTTATTGCAATTCACCTAAAAATCACATTTTCATCATTTTAAACAAGTCCTATTTTGAAGTGTTGTAAAGTCTTGTAACAAGATTTCATGCTTTTCTAGGCATAGCTTCACTATTTATCCCTTTATAGCCTCATATGTATTAATTAAGTGTATTTTTTAATGTAAGCCCTACAAACAATATTAAATACAACATAATTCCCGACACCCATTTTCAAGTCCCAGGTGGGACCCATTCGCCATGGGTGGCAAATGAGTCCCCTTTGGCTCCAAATTCAAAAAAGTTAAAATTTCCTTTCATATTTTTATTCATAAACACTTGATGTTAGCCTATGATGAGGTATGAATGGGTAATTAAGGCACAAGATTGTATAAATAAGTGATTTTCACCTCATTTTAAGGGACACTATTCAATTTCATAACCATTCTCCATTACTCATCCACCATTCTTCTATTTCAAGTCAAGAAAGTTAGGGATTTCACATTGCAAGTCATCAATTTAGCTTCCTAAGACATCCAAGGGCAGATTTTACATGTTATGTTGCAGACATTCAAGATCTATCATCATGTCAAGGTAATCTATTTCATTGTTGGATGTACCATTCCATTGTTTCATTATTTTGGTTTAATTGCCTAAACAGGATTTGACCAAGGCAAACCCCCATGCCTTAACATTCAACATTTTTTCTTCTTTCCTTGTGTGTATGAAAATTTAGGCCTTTTGGAAGCTTGGAAATCATTGTAGATCAAGTTGAAAAGTTGTTAAAGTTCTCTCTTCATTCAACAAGTCAAAGAATCAACAAAATATCATTTTCAAGCCCATAAATCAGAGTTTCAGAAGCGAACACCTATAGAACATCAAAGTGCAAATCAGAAGCACCAAAATCCACTCTTGAATATTCAAAAATTCAAGTGGAATCATTGATCATGGGTGGCGAATGAGCCCCATCTCTAGGCCAGTTTTATGTTTTTTGCATTTTCTGACACCCTTTTGACATAATTAGATTTTAGCTTAGTTTACTAGAACTAAGACTAATTCACCCAAAATGGCGAATGAGTCCCTCCACACCTGAAAAACAACATCAACAACATTTCAAATGCAATTTCTAGTCTTGATCAAGGTTCCAGGTGCACATCTTTAGTCTAATTTATTTTTGTTGTAGTTTACAATTCATTCTTAGGTTATTTTGCAATACACAACATGTTTTCAAATCTATTGTTCTCCTTTACTTTTTATTCATTAGCTAATCAATCTTATTATTTTCTTTCATTTAAACATCAAATATAGGAATTTTCCATTCACATCACTTTAACTTTTGAATGTAAAGATAAGCATTTTTAGACCCATCTTTCTCCTTTTAGGTGAAAAATATTAGAAGTGCTAGAAGGAAAATAGGTCCCAAAAATATATGTTTCAAATGCTTGAATGAATTATGAGATTAGGAGATGTAAAATGAGGAGAAAAACACTTATTTATACACATGTGTGCCTTAGTAACCCAATAATAACTCATCACAGGCCGACATAAGGTAATTTTGAATAAAAACCCAAAAGAAAATTTGGAATATTTTGAATTTGGAGCCAAGAGGGACTCCTTCACCACCCATGGCGAATGGGTCCCACCTTGGACTTGCAAGTGGGTGTTGGGAATGAAGTCACATTTAATGTTATTTATTAGGTTTACATTCAAAAATACACTTAATTAAGCCTTATGAGTGCATAAAGGGGTCAATTAAAGCATAAGAAAGCTGTAAATAGTTAAATTAAGCCTAGAAAAGTGTGAAATCTTCTTACAAGACTTTACAACACTTCAAAGTAGGACTTGGTAAGTGATGAAAAGGTGATTTTTAGGTGAATTGTAATGAAAGGAGTCTAGAAAATTGTATAAATGTGTTAGAACACTTCACAACACCTTCACAAGATGCCATAATTTGAATTTTTAGGACTTAATGTGAATTCATAAGTCACATTACAACATTAAATCAAAGAAAAACAAGTTAAACATTTGAAGAGAAAGACCTAAAATACAATGAAAATGTCAATGATCCATTTTTCTATGGTACATTATCATAAAATGGAATGGTTGAGTGTTTTGTTTTAAGAAATAGGTTCACCTTGTGTAGGATTTTATTTCAATATGTAAGTATCCAAACAACTCAGGATGTGGTATTGTAGGAAGATTTGGTTGGTTCATGGAGGGATAAAAGGATGCAATAGCTTCAAGGTAGTCAATACAATCATTTAGGAAACTAGATGTAAATTGTATAAAAGTAAACTAGAGGCCCAATGAATTGAAACAGTAAATTTGGAAACTGAAATTGAAAGCTAACAATAGAAAATGGAAATTTAGAATTTTTTTGGAAATGATAGAAATTGCAGTGCCAAATGTGCAATGGGATTGATTTTCCCTAAGTGGTGAATGAGTCCTGGTACTAATGTTTTTGAAAAATTTCAGAATTTTCAAAATGAATTTTATACTTTTTATATTTTTTGATGCAACTATGATATGAAAATACAAAGTTTTAGTGATTTTTAATGAGATCAAATGCAAGCTTTATGAGCTTTTTACTATTGCAAATTTGGAAACCATGGAATGCCAATTAACGAATACAAAATCCAATGCAATGTTAATTCAAGCTAAATCTAGGAGGTAAATGCACTCCAAAACATAATTATGATGTTCAGAAGTCAGGTTCACCAAAATGTGGACAATGGAAATGGATGCTTCAATTCCTTGTTCACGCCAAAAGGGGAATGAAGGAAGAGGGATCTAATTTCACAATGCTCAAATTCAAGAATATATCAGAGACCTCAACCCAATGAAGGATATGAGATATTTGACTATAAGATATCCTTAAAAATGAATGAAAACAAGAAATAGGTTCATCACCAAGTGTAAACTTGGAAAATGCAACATGTTTGAAAACACGCTGTAATATGCAAACTAATAGTAAATGACCTAAGAATGCAAGTAAAATGTAACAGAAAGTTATGAAACTGAAAATGTGCACCTAGAAACTTGCTGGAGATGGAATCAAGATTTGGAATCCTCAAAAACTCATTTTTGGTGCCAACTTCGAGTCATACGCCAAGTTGGGCAACTTAGTCCTACTTTCTACAAAATGTGTTAGAACAAGTTTTAGGCAAAAGGGTAATCAAATCTGCAAAATTCCTATTTAGGCCTAAGTAGTGGGACTCATTCACCACAGTGGTCAATCAATCCACCTCTAGATTTCTAGAAATTCAAAGTAGGAAACTGTAGCCCCGAGTCTGCTCTTCTGCTCCTGAAAGATTTCCAAGCTCGAAACTACAAAATTCAGCCTATAGGTCTTCTCCAAGATTTTCCTAGGGCTTTGACAACTTTGAATAGCTTTGATAACTTGATGAAAACTTTTCCAATCTTTCTCTTTGATAAATTTGCAACCTAGACTTGCAAATCACATATAAAGAGAGGGAAAAATTGTTGAGGGGTTAGTTAATAGTGGTTTACCTTGGTCAAACCCTAGGTTGGTAATTAAACCATTGAAATGAAATATAAATAATGAAGGAAATGGTTAATGAACAAACATGCAATGCTACAACTCACCAAACCCTTGAATTAGAATGTTGCAAACATGTGAGTGATGTCTCCAAAGTGCTTCAATGCTCTTGTAAACAAAATTATTGAATTTGCTAGATCCCTTGACTGCTTGTTAGATTTATTGGGGGTAAAATGAGTGAAGGAAATATATATTTATACACAATTATGAAATAATTCCCAAAAATACAACATCACAGGTTGACCTTATATCTTAGAAAATAAAAACGCGCTAGAAATTTAAATTAATTTTGAATTTTGTGCCAAAGGGGACTCATTCACCACTCTAGGTGAATGGGTCCCACCTAAGGGGACTCATTCACCCAAAATGGTGAATGGGTATCTCCTCAAGCATTTAAAGTGGGTTTCAAGATTTAAGTGTTTAAAATGATGTTTAATAGGTTTATTCTAAAAAATATACATAAGTAAGGCCTCTAGATGTAAAATAGGGCCAATTAAAGCATAAGAAGGTCCAATTATTAATGAAAATCCTAGAAAAGTATGAAATTTTGTTACAAACTTTATAACACTTTGAAATAAGGCTTGGTAAATCATGAAAAGAGGTTATTTAGGTGAAATACAATAACAACACCCTAGAAAAGTGTGAAAGTTTGTTACAACACTTTACAACACTTAAGTAAGGTATCATTTGAGTTATTTTATTTCACAAGGGCCCAAGACCTAATGTGAATTTGTTATCCACATTACAACATTAAATCAAGGCACAATTAAGCCAAAATCACAAGCAGGGCCGAAACGAGACAAAAAAGTAGAAGGGCTACTTTTTTGGTGTCCACATTTAGCCCTCACTTTATTGAGAGGATGAACTTGCTTCAAGTTCGCACTAAAGTAGACCAACACACATCAAGAAGGGTTCCCATGAACCAATGCTATCAAGATAGGACAACAATGAACAAGAGGGGTGGTAAAGCCCCTAGGATCAAGATCCCATGATAAACGATCATAAGCACAAAGGAATAGACATGAAAATGATAATCATACAATTCCAAAGATGAAAGAGAGAAAAAGAAAAGAAAAAGAAAGAATCGGATCAATCTTCGACCATTTGTCCAACATGATGTGGATCAGATATAGGTTGTTTTTCTAGAAAATGTATACTCACTCTGAGGCGATGGGACTCATGGCTGTCTATCGGGTGAGAAGGCCTAAAAGGTGAGAAACATACACTCATGGTTAGTATGAACTCACACACACGTAGGTGGCTATGGGGAAAAGTCATGCCTCAGAATCCAGGCTTCCTGCTCAACCATACAAAAGTTATACCTCTTGATAACTTTAATAAGGTGCCACAAAAGGAAAAATGGTCTTTCAAGCTTCATGAGACAAGAAAAACTTTGTATGCTTGGAGCTCATGCACAAACACAATGGCTCCATAGGCATGCAAGTTGTGTTATGCAAGGTAGCCATTTAAAAAATGAAAAATGCAACATGAAAAGAATGTTCAAAGGATTCTTTCTTAGTTCATGTGAGGTCTTTAAGTTAGGGAACATTGTGCCTAATGTCTCCAAGAGAGGACCGATCAAAGAATAAAAAATTCACAACTTAGGGGATGTAGTGTGTCACATCAAGCCACTAAGAGGAATGTAATATGCTAAGATAGATCATGCTAATGAAGGAAATCATACCCCATGTCATCCACAAAGCAACAAATGCACCGTATGAAGTAGGAAGGTTGCACTAAGAACCAAGAAAAGGAAAAATGCAAAAGAATAATGCCAATGTATGCCCCCACTTTAAAGGAATTGATAAACACAATGCTATGAGCAATTACTTTAAAGTAGCAAATGAAAAACACAAACAAAGAAGAAGAAATGAGAGCCAACTTAGAAAGCCCTATGCCAAGTAATATGTTTCCTATTAAAGTTGTGTCATGTGAAAGAAAAAGAAAAGAGAGGGGTTGTCCCCAAAATGAAAACACCAAACACATAAGGGATCTATGGATTTGGGGTTAGTATGTTTGTTGTTGCAATGTTTTGTAAGGAGCTCAAAATTGTCATTATCCCCCAAATATACATAGAACTGGAAGAATGACACAAAGATAACGTAAACAAAGAAAAACTTTTTGGGTCAACATGGAAGAGGCATAGGGTTGTTCGATGCCTTGTGTCATCCCCAAAAGGAAGACACAAGACAAATTAAAAAGAAAAGGTGAAAGAAAAAGGAAAATCTTTTGGGTCAACATGAAGGAGACATGAATGTCTCAATGCCTTGTATCACCCCTAAAAGGAAAACACAAGAAAAAGGAAAGGAAAAGAAACAAAAAGCCTTTTGGGTCAACATGAAGGAGGCATGAATGTCTCAATGTCTTACATCATCCCAAAAGGAAAACACAAAGAAAAAGAAAAGGAAAAAAAAAGAAAAGGTGAAAGCGATGCACAACATAGAGAAGAATGAAGGTACAAATAGAGGAATGTTACAAAGAGAGAGAACATCAAACAAAAAATCATGGGGTATCACATTACACACATGCAATCACACAAAAGAAAAAGAAAATAAAATAAAAATGCAAAATACTAGTAAGGAAAATGTGAGTCAACCATCGAGCAAGTCATCTGCCTCCCAATCTTAGTTTACATAAGCAGAAGGTGAACAACATAGCTAAGGGACAATGGAAAATGCATTACTAGGATTGGGCTAGCAACTTCTTCTCCCCACTAGGTGCAAGGCAAGAAAGAGTGGAGAGAGGTGATGGGAAAGGTCATGTAAGAGTGACAAGGGAATCCTCTACAACTATTACATGACAAGGAGTAGGAGACTATGTCATGAGATCACTGTATAGAAATTATTGCCATTCAAATGATACTTGCTCAATATTTCTTTCAATGTATGACACTCATCACTACTATGTCCAAGAACTCAATGATATGCACAATGTGTAACTTTGGCATCTTTAGGATATATCACCAACCTATTCATAGGTGGTAATATGATTAGTTCTATGTTTAAAAGTATTTGTAATTTCCTTTCTTTAGTTTTTGTAACTTGTAAGGCCTCTTGTGTTTGCTAGATTCACTCTTCTCTCTAATTGAAGGAGGACTAAAAGTGAACCTATCATCCTTGTCATTATTATCAGTCAAGGGTTGCTCTCTTGGAAGAAGGAAATTCAAGTCGAGGGGTGAATCAAAGATCAACATACCATCATCGTGAAGCCTCAGATATTCTCTAGGAGGCTTGATGTTATGAGAGGGATCTTGATATCCTAACCCTTTTTTGTTTTCATCCATTGGTTTTTGTTCTAGGAGTTGATGAATTTTATGTTTACTTGTTGTGTCACATCCTTGTTTGCTCAAGATTATGAATCCTTTTCTATATGTTTCTTCAAGGTTTATTGGAGTATTTGTTACTTTGTTATCATAAAATGGTTGACTGTTTGTTTGTCTAGAAGAACTAGGTTCACCTTGTGTAGGGAACTTAGGATCTACTTTTGTTTCAGTATGTAAGTAACCAAACATCTCAAGATGTGGAATTGTACAAGGATTTGGTTGGTTCATGGAGGAATAAAATGGTGCATTAGTTTCAAGGTTGTTAAGACAATCATTTAGGAACTTATGCATGTTGTCATCATCTTCTCCAATGATGTCAACATCACAAGGAGGACATGCATGAGGAGTTGAAGGAGCATGACTAATTTCAATGTCATTAGGATTAGTTCCAAAGGCACAACTTGACATATCTACTAAGGATTTTAATGACATCCAAATTTTATTAAAACACATATCCATGATGCAAGTTGTATGAAAGTAAACTAGAGGCAATGAATTGAATGAAAGGATAAATCTAGAAACTGAAATTGAAAGGTAACAACAAAAAATAAACTAGAAATGATAGAAATTGTAGTACAAAATGTGCAATGGGACGGATTTTCCATAAGTGGTGAATGAGTCCTCGTACTAATGTTTTTGAAATTTTTTAGAATTTTTAAAATGAATTTAGTGCTTTTTTATATTTTCTATTGTAAATATGATATGAAAATGCATAATTTTAGTGACTTTTAATGAGATGAAATGCAAGCTACGTGAGCTTTTTACTAATGAAAATTTTGAAACCCTAGAATGCCAATTAACTAATGTAAAATGTAATGCAATGTTAATGCAAGCTAAATCTAGGAGGTAAATGAACTCCAAAACAGAATTATGATGTTCAAAAGTTAGGTTCACAAAAATGTGGACAATGGAAATGGATGCTTCACTTCCTTGTTCACACTAAAAGGGGAATGAAGGAAGATGGATTTGATTTCACAATGGTAACATTCAAGAATATCTTAGAGACATCAAGCCAATGAAGGATATGAGAGATTTGACTATAAGATATCCTTGGAAATAAATGAAAACAAGAAATAGGTTCACCACCTAGTGTAAACTTGGAAAATGCAAGATGTTTGAAAACACATGGTGATATGTAAACTAACACTAAATGACCTAAGAATGCAAGTAAAATGTAACAAAAAGTTATGAAACTAGAAATGTGCACCTTGAAACTTGATGGACATGGGATAGAGCTCTAGAATCATGAAAAATTCACTATTGGTGCCAACTAGGACTCATATGCCAAGCTGGGTGACTTAGTCTTGCTTTCTAGAAAATCTGTTAGAACAGGTTTCAGGAAAAAGGGTACTCATATCTGCAAAGTTCTTGTTTAGGCCTGGGAAGTGGGACTCATTATCCAATAGTGGCGAATCAATCCACCTTTAGATTTCTGGAAATTCAAAGCAGGAAACTATAGCCACCAGTATGCTCTTCTTCTTCTGATAGGTTTTTAGGTTCAAAACTACAGAATTCAGCCTATAGGTTTTCTCCAAGCTTCTCCTAAGACTTTGAAAACTTTGAATAGCTTTGATAACTTGATGAGAACTTTTCCAATCTTGCTCTTTGATAAATCTACAACCTAGACCTAAAAATCAGATACAAAGAGAGGGAAAATTTATTGAGGGGTTAGTGAATAGGGGTTTGCCTTGGTCAAACGCCGGGTTGGAAATTAAACACTGAAAATGAAATAGAAATAATGAAGGAAATGGTTAATGAACAACATGCAATGCTACAACTCACCAAACCCTTGAAGTAGAATGATGCAAACATGTGAGTGATGACTCTAAAGTGCTTGAATGCTCTTGTAAACAAAATGCTTGAATGCTAGATCACTTGATTGCTTGTTAGATTGATTGGGGGTGAAATGAGTGAAAGAACCTTATATTTATACACAACTATGCAATAATTCTCGAAAATACAAAATCAAAGGCCAACCTTAGATCTTAGAAAATAAAAACCTACTAGAAATTTGAGTTAATTTTGAATTTTGTGCCAGAGGGGACTCATTCACCCAAAATGGCGAATGGGTCCCTCATGAGGAATTTGAAGTGGGTATCAAGATTTAAGTGTTTTAAATGATGTTTAATTGGTTTATTCTAAAAATACACATAATTAAGTCATGTAGATGTAAAATAGGACCAATTAAAGCATAATAAGGTTTAATTATTAATGAAAAGCCTAGAAAAGTGTGAAAGTTTGTTAAAACACTTTGAAATAAGGCTTGGTAAATGATGAAAAGAGGTTATTTAGGTGAAATACAATAACAATACCTTAGAAAAGTGTGAAAGTGTGTTACAACACTTTACAACACCTAAGTAAGGTACCACTTGAGTTCTTTTAGTTCAATAGCGCCCAAGACCTAATGTGAATGTGTTATCCACATTACAACATTAAATCAAGGCACAATTAAGCCAAAATCACAAGGAGGTCCCAAACAAGATAGAAAAAGTAGAAGGGTTACATTTTCGGTGTTCACAACTCCTGAACACTTTTGGATCTAGGGTTTATCCGTGTGTTGTTGCCTCAAATGGAAAGGTCGCCACTATTGCTTTTAAGGGGGGGGAATTTAGTAAAATGTCACCACAAAATGTGCAGCATGCTACGAAGGTTGTTTGCGTCTCAGGTGAGAGGGGTTTTAAGGGATGCATGTCGAATGCTTTGGCTATCCATATGATATTTTTGTCAGAAATAGTAGATAGTCTTGGTGGCCTGGCTGGCATAATGTTTCCTCCTATGTCTCCAAAACTCTTTCTTTGCCCAGTTGTGGTGGGACCACTACATTTTTTTTTTAAATGGCTTGGGTTTGGCAACATAGGAGGTTTAAATACGATATATGTAGGTGTTCAAATATATGCCCCTTCGGAAGGGGTCAACAAAGGTTAAAGCTTCATTTTGGAGGGGGCTAGGTCTGTTCAACCGGCTAGTGCATCTCCACAATCCACCACAACCTCCAAAAATATACCTTTTGAGTCTAGATTTATTCTAAAAACCTCTTTTTTGGATGTGATGAAAAGTGTTCAAGGGAACAACGTGTGGCTCACAGATGCCCTTTCGATTGGCATCCCACTGATAAACACTAGATTTGAGTCTAGCTCACCTACAGATTCATTGAAATTAAAGGATTCAAGTAAATCTAATAGGATAACTATTCATAGCTCTAATAAAATCTTAAAACTAGTTTTTGATGCCAGTTTATTGAAGGAACTAAGGGAGAATGAAGATTTTTTTCTAAGAATGGATTAAGTTGTAGGTTCGGGCATTTTTGGCCTAGTCTTCATGTGCTTCATGAATGGATTTCAAAATCATGGCTTCCTTTAATGGAAATTTTTTTGGAGATCTATCCTTGTGCAAGGGGATTCTTTTATAGTGGTTTTTGATAGCAAGCAAGACACAAATGCCATTCTTAGTTACACATGGCTGTGGGGAGAGAGTATGATGTTCTAAAAATCATGGCACTCAAACTTTGACATGACCATTGAATCATTTTGAATTATGTTGATCTAGGTTCACATCCCAAATGTTCTCCTACACTATTGGTTTGAATCCTATTTTGCATCTATTGGAAACACTCAAGTGGTAGCTTCATTCACACAAATGTAGAATACATAAATTTCATTCATACTACCTCTGCTAGGATTTTGGTTGAGTTAGACACCTCTAAATTCCTTCTGACAAAAAACATCTTGAATGTGAATGGTAACAACTAGTTGCAACCCTTGGACTAGAAGGCTTAACCTTCAGGTGTAGAAGATGCTACAAAATTGGACACATTGCAGTAGAATGCCCAAATGCAAAATCCCAAGCAAGATGGGAGGCTTCTTGGTGGAAAGATGCTTCCCAAAAATAGTATTATATTTTCAACTTCCCTAAAAGTTGTGATTCTTCAAAAAAAGATACCAGCAAGGAGTTGGAGGGAAATATTGTCAAGCCCCCTCCAAAGTCAGAAACTAATCAAAAAATTTCTCTGTTCTAGTGGCAATGATGCTACCTCTCAAAAATCAATAGTAGCATGTGAAGGTTCTCATACCACAGAGGTTGGGTGCTCCTTCTCTCAAGCTCCATCACATGCTTTCAAAGGATTGAAATGATGGGGATGGAGGAAATGAATGGAAAACAATAAGGAAAATGAAGAGGAATACTAGTGAAAATGGGGATGCCTACAACAAAATACAACAACAGAATGAGGGGGAAATAAAATGACGCAAAGCACAAAAGGAAAATGTTATCCTCAAAATTGAGGAAATTAGAAGTTGTGCTCTCAAGATAAATCTATTGCCAACACTCAGTAGGAAATGGTTGCTATGATTTTGTCTCATAAACTAGTTTGTTATGGATTGATGCTCAAACATGTGTGTTGTGCACATGTGTAGATTGGATGGTGAAGCAAATTGTTATTTGTAGCCTTTTAATCTAAGTAGAAATGGTTTTTGATTGTGGCATAAGGAAAAAGTAGGTAGAGATTCAAATGGTCTAGAATGACCATGACTGAATAAATTCAATGTTGTTCTAAATCCATAGAGATGTGATCCCTCTTTTGTTATCTCACCTGCCATTGACTAGGCTAAATTCCAATACCTTTATAAAACTCACCTCTTATGAATAAAAAAAAATTGTAAATAATTATAGATATCATGTAAACCATTTAAAGATTATATTTGTATATTCATAAGAAAAATAAGTTAAAATTTTGAAAACATATAATTTATTTTTTATATATTATATTATAATTATTATTAAAATCTTATAAAAAATAAGCATATGATTAGTTATTATGTATTATAATATAAAAATTATTAAAATCTTATAGAGAAAAATAAACACTATATAATATTTATTATTATATTTGCATATTCATAAGAAAACTAATGATTTAGAAAAGTTGAAAACCTATAATTTATTTTTAATATATTATAATATAGTAGTTATGGAAATCTTATAAAGAATAATAAATAACTATATAATATTTATTATTATTTATACTATAGAATTCTATTTTATATCATCTAAAATTTGACATGGACAGTAGATATTTTAAGCGGGTTTCAATTTTTCATTTCTGAGATGGAAGACTTTTGTAAACATTCATAAGAGAGTGGAAAAATGTGTCATGATCCATTCTCTTTTTCTCACACTTCATACAAAAAAGAAGAAGTAAATGAGTCTTTACGTACTAAAATTTGATATGAGCCCTATGTATTCTAAATGGATGAAAGATTTTTGTGAACATTAATAAGAAAGTGGAAAAACGTGTCATGATAGTTCGCTTTTTCTCACACTTTATAAAAATTTGATGGGAGAGTTGACGTCTTTCACGTTTTAAATTCAAATATTATGCAGGGAATTTATGCGGCTCTCACTTATAAAATGCATAATAAGGAGTACAAAATTATATTTAAGCACAGCAAAAAGTCAATTTGAAAATATTTGCTAAATGATCGGCGTCTGCGTGCAATGAATATGACGCTGCGCGCTGTCAATGATGTACGGAAAATACGAGCAGCGTTTGCAGGTAAAAATATTAGGAAACCAATGATGCCTTTGAATCTCTTTGAAAAAAGAATTATTTCTATTTCCTTTTAAATGCTGCCTTTGAATCTCTTTATTATATGCGTTGGATTCATGTAGACTAGTTGTGTCCCTTTCATGCAACTGTGCTGTAAACATCATTAAAGATAATATGTTGAAAAGAGCAATATGCGCCTACATTAGACACAGTTTAGCCACTTTAATGGTAGAAATCTGAAACAACGTTCACATTATAGGTAGGTAATTAGCTTTCCAAGAAAGGGAATCGTTTTCGCTAACTTCGTATTTATGAACTTTTTCATGGGGAATTTATATGACGCTCTTCAAGGTGGAATATACTGAGGTTGAGTGAAAGTTGTCGCCTTCCAGTATTCTCTAAATGCACTTATAGATTATAAGTTGCAGCAATTTCTTTTCTTAAAAGAAGTCTGTACATATAATCATCGTGGTAATTGTCATTTGTTCTTTTTGTCTTTGTGTTTCCAGAACATAGTTATTTTATCAAAATTTCTTCAGATTTCTGCACTTATTGATTATAACTTACAACAATTTTCTTTCGTATAAGATATCTATACATATAATCATCATGGCTATTTTCATTAGTTCTTTTTATCTTTGTGTTTCCAGAACATAGTTATTTTGTCAAAATTCCTTCATATTTATGCACTTACTGATTATAACTTACAGAAATTTTCTTTCTTCAAAGAGGTCTTTACATATAATCATCGTGGTTATTGTCATTAATTCTTTTTGCCTTTGTGTTTCCAGAGCATAGCTATTTTGTGAAAAAAAATTCAGATTTAGAATATTGACCTCTTGCAGAGCATTAAGACTTTGTGAATGTATTGGAATTTATTTACATTTTTTTTTTCAATCTTGTAAAACATATACTATCACTAATATTTTTCATACTTAATATTCTATATAGGAATTTATAGTATTAGACATAGATTCATTGTCATCACCTAATAGAACTTGATCACATGCTTACATCATGTAAATATTTATTTTACTATTACATTTTGTGAAGATTCATTACATTACACGCCTTCAATTCATGAATATATCACATTATCACTCTATGTGGATATTCTAACATTTTGTGCTTGCATCATTTACAGATTTATCACATTTGTCAGATTGTGTGGGGACTGGTCATAATAATGCATTACCTTCAGTATTGATGGCATTACCCACATTGTGTAGAGCACTATCATATTATCATATCACATGCAGTTTTATTACATGACTTAATGGCATGGACTCATATCACATTAACACATTGCACAATGTATTTTCATCACTTTATGTATAAGTAGAGCTCTATATCTCTTCAATTTTCATATTTTTTAAGATGGTATCAATAAATTGGATTTTGTGCCTACTTTGGTTATGAGGTAAGAGCTACTCATTGCATATAATTATTTATGTTTTGATAGACTGCTCATACAAAGCAATATGTAATAAGAATTATTGGATCATTTCTTAGGGATAGTATCATTTAATAAGTGTTTGAATTATTTTTCATGTGAATGTGAATGTCCATATACTCGAAACTCATTCTCATTTTAGGTTTAGATGCACATCAAAGTGGGGAAAAAATTTCATGGTTAATGTAAGAATAATAAATAAAAAGAAGAAGAAAAATTAAAAATAATAATTAAAACTATAATAATAACTCTATTGAAACCTTTCATAGAGAGTTAAATCGATATGATCTCGATGATGCTTATTACTTATTTTTGCAAAATTTACATTCCTAACTAGAATTATGATGATTTGAAATGAAGGATTTGATCTTAATTTATAGGATTTTGTAGAGATAGATAAATGGCTAGATTTTGATCTCAAATCAAGAGCTTATCTCATTGAAGGTGGTGTGGATGATGACAGGTAATTACTATTATTAGTCAACAAATTGATTTAATATATTTATTTATTTATTTTGTTAAAAAAGACATAAATGATTTGATTTTGATTTGTTATTTTTTTTTATTTTAAAAGATTTGTTACTTAATTTGACCGAAAAGCTAACTAGTTTTACTTATTTATTTTATTTATTATAATTTACTAAATTAATTATGAGTAATATGTTTAAATGGGTTTATCTTTTATTTAATGAATAAGTGAGAGAATTATCATTTATAAAGAAATAATATTCCGCATATTCACAAAAAAGGTCAATTGATATAAAATCACACCTAAATAGTTCAAATGGAGTTGCAACTTGGATTAAAATACACAACATAAACTATTGCTAAGCAACAAGAGTAGTAGTTGAAGGGAGAGGTGAAGAGTCTTTATCACCTAGCTTACCCATACATCAACTTGGGTTTGGAGTGTCCATGAGAGAGTCCAACCCTCATCATATGTTTTTTATCTTGGTCATCATAGGCCAAAGAAATGACCAATGGCAGATGAGAAAAGTTGTTAGAATCAACCTAGCTGACTCCAATAGATGACCACCTAGAAACAAAACCAAAAGGCCACCCAATAAATCCTCTAGAGGAATACATATAATCACCACTAAAGGCCACTGAGGATCAAAAACCTAAAGAGATATAAAGGCTAAGCACTAAAAAATAGGACATAATGCACTCTTGTCAATTAGCCAAGGGAGAAGCTTGTGGACAAGTAGCTTGATTTCCATAAGAAAATACTCCTACCTCTTTGGTAGATGTAAGGAGGAAGGAGATGAAGAGACTCTAGCCATAGTGCAAGGGGAATTTCCCTAATGCTTGATAAATTCTTGAATGTGAGCTACCTCCAAGGTAACCTTGTGTGGATTGCACCTTAATCTATAACAACACATTAGAAAAATAATTTTAGTGAAAAAACAACATTACGGTCAATAGATAAATGAGTAAAAAAATTATAATTTCTCTCCATATGCTAAAAATAATCTCTACCTTAAAAATATATCATTTTGATTGAATTTATGGGGGATGTGAGGATGATTTCCCAAAAAACCCATTTTCTAGTAAAAAGGATCTTGCTAAAAATGATGAAATAAATCATGAATCAAATTCAAGAGCTTCTAGGCTTCAGGGAAGAAACAAAAGGGGTTCTTAAAACACTTAAATTTCTCATAGAATGAACAACAAAGGTCTTGAATGACCACATGAACTAATTGTGACCCCATTGATGAGCCTTGCAAAATATATATCATAAAAAGAGAAAATTTAGGCTAAAAAACTATAGACCAAATGATTATAAATCTATGCTGCCAAATTGAGATTGATGACTACAAATGCCATCTCCCATTTAAACTGGGTACCATAGGTATGTGCAATGAAATATAGAATTATATAAACCAAGTTTTGTAATTATGGAAGGCAATGTTTGGAACTCACTTATAATATTTCCACAAAGGATTGGAAGAATGAATGTTAATTTTATGAAGCATATCAATAATGTCAAAAGTCTCACTTTCTAGAGTAGTAAGGTAAAACATAGCCTTAGTCCCATTCCATGACATGAGACTCATAGAAGTTCTGGAAAATAAATGTTGTGTGTATTGGATACCTTTTTTGTGAAACACAAATCCCTAACATATCAAAAGTTGTCCAAGGGATGACACTTATCTTGAGAAAATGATTTGCTAAAATGTAATAATTAACAGAGATTATTTAATTTATTTTTTAATGAAGTGGATTAATTAATGTGAAGTCAAGTATTTGCATGAATGAATGGTGTTAAGCATTGGGATAGGATTGGGGATGGTGATATGAAAAATAATATAAGAAATATATCAATGTCTATAGTTAAATTGGCTTTCCTATGCTATTTTTTTTAATTTTGAAGCTCACTTTAGTGGAATTTATTAATGAAAAAATATATTCAAAACTAACATACTCTTATGCTCAGTTTATCACATACCTCAATCACTAACTATCTTTTCCTCTCTTGTTTACACAAAGTTTAATTTTCTATGTATTTTCCATTTATTTATTACTCCAACTTCATTTTCACTTCCATTTTTATGTCATTTTCCTTTAAATTACCATCTCATGCTTGAGGTTTAATTGATTATATATTTTCTCGGTTCAACATTATGGTGTGTAAGAATGAACTTAAATTCCTAAATTTTAAATTGAATTTAAGTTTTATTCTCCCTTCTATTAGTCATCATATTTTTTGTTTAGCTCAATTAGTGTTAAATGTTGATGTCCCATGGTATTTAAAATACATTTAATGATTATTTAATTGAATAGGGAAGTATATATTAATTAAAAATAAAAGAATAATTTAAGTACGTTTTAATTTTGAAAAGGGGGAAAATGTTACATTTAAATATAGATTAATAAGTCAGCCTACCAAAAGAGTTTTACCTATGAGAATTCATTCACCTATTAATTGTAAAATTATTTGAATGATGGACTTATAAATCATCTTGACAAAGTCAAAGATCAAGTGACTAAAGATGAATAACATTTTAATCTCATATTTTATTAGATTGATCTTACACATCATAGATCAAATCCATTAAAAAACCAAGTATGTGACTCTAAGATCAAACTCATTATGCTTAGGATTTAATCAAAAGGATTTACAAGATAGTACAAATTCTAAGACAATTATCACACCAAGAATATTGATATCTACACAATAGTGAATGAATTTATCATGACATCAACAACATTTCTTCTTCATTAGTTCTAGAACTAGCTTCCTATAACCTTCACATTTCATTTATGTAGACCATTACAATTATCAACCCAAGTCTTTTACCTAAATTAATTATTTTTTCAATCTAAATAATTCAAGAGAGGTGCTTAATTTCTTCACAAAACACTTTTTTATATATTTTATTAGTTTGTTTGTTTATTTCTACAACTTCATTCACAACTTCATCTACTTTTCTAGCATGCAATAATTGCTAACATAATTAAATGATACCTCTTTTTTTTTGTTGTATCCTCCTTCTTTTCACCATTTTCTTCATCTTTTCCAAATCCTACAAACAAAACATCTTCAAATGAAACAAAATCTTTAAAATTATCATTAATTTTATGGTCCATAGTGACCATTTTCTCCTCTTTCTTTATGCTTCTCTTTTTCTCTTCCTTTCTTCCAACTGCAATTGTGTGGGCTACTCCCACATGTTCTTCTTTACACACCCTTTCCATCATAGGGTTGCAAAATTGCACTTTCTTGTTGTTCTTTTCACTGTCCTCTTTGCCAAATCTCTCATTTTCCCCTTTCTTCTCTTTACCATCCTCTTTCAAGAATATGTTCTTTTCAGATTTTCTTTTATCCATTTCTATCACATACAATCTAGCCTCAATCTTCTTTAATTCTTCAATAATAAACTTATCAAACCTCTTGTGTCATCATTATTTCCATGAGAAAATTCTCAGAGTAGAGTTCTTCTCATGACCCATCTAGTCCTCTTCTTCAAACACATTTTATCAAACACTTTTCACACACACACTACTATCTTCTACCAAAAGAAATTCTAGAAGATACAAATCTACTCTTTCTCTACCCACTCTCTCTCAATAGAGGAACCTTGTACACCTTCTACCAAGCCTTATTTATGCTATAGAATAGCCAAAATAATCTCTTAATTATAGGACTCCTACAACAAACTCATTCTCAACATATCTCACACCCTAACAAGACTAACCTACTTTGATACCATTTGATGTAGATCAAGTATAGGGGGTCTTTACAAACCACCCATCCAATCATACCTAACACAACATACACCCTCATTCCACAATTACAAGCACGTGAAAATAAAAAATTATTTAAATAAACACATATTTCTACTCTTTCTTCAATATAAAATCTCATGTACAAGAGCCTTCCAAGAAACATGTTAACATTTTCATAAAAATAAACTACAAATCCAAAAGTATTTGTAGCCAACAAAATCTGCAGGGCATCTTTATTCTCCTAAGAAAATCTTTCATTACAAACAATTTTCTCACAAGATTCATAATTTCTTTTGAGAAATACCCTTTCCTTCAACCCACATCAGATTAGCATACAAATCATAACAAAAATTAAACAATGGAATCTCACATTCTCAAACTCTAGGCTTTGACTTCTCCCCTTCCTGTAAATTGTCTCCCAAACTTCAATTCAAGAAACTCACCACCAAATCTCTCTTCATTTCAACACTTGAGTGTTCTGTCCTTTTTTTTTTCATCTTTTGAAGCTACCAATTAAAAATTTGAAAGCCTCAATATGTTTGAAACTCACCATCAATATGTCGTTGAAAGCCTCCTGCAACCACTACCTACAATTATGGAAAAAATGCATGCATGAATG
Source organism: Sequoia sempervirens (assembly GCA_007258455.2). NCBI lineage: Eukaryota > Viridiplantae > Streptophyta > Pinopsida > Cupressales > Cupressaceae > Sequoia > Sequoia sempervirens. The sequence goes on from VDFB02256132.1 coordinate 196,621,183, forward strand.
TATTATACAAATTTTTACACTCAAAACTATAAAAGTGATATGTACAAATTAGTACAACAATATTATTAGATAATAATATTTCTTCAAAGAGAATCTAGGCTAATAAAGAAAATGCAATCAAATAAACACATTCAACCTATATTAATTGAATAGAGAGAGGGAATTAATCTTATGAAGAGATGTGACACTTATTCTACAAATTGAAAATAAGAAGATAGTTGATATTTAGCTCAATAACTAAATAATGGGTATTTGTATTAGATTCTTGTTTTGTTAGAGGACAAATTTGTAAACATGGAACAATGTCACATTTGTTGATTTGTATACTATAAGTTAGAACTTGAACTTGTAATGTTTATTCTACAACCTCGCCTAATGAATATATATATATATATATATATATATATATAATTTAAAAATAGCTCCAAAAATGAACAAGATCCAAGGCACTAGGAAAGTGCCCAAATATTTATGTTTGGTAATCCTTTTATTGTGCCAAATTAAAATAGGTTGCATATAATTGTTCTAATATGCTGCCCTAAAAATTTGAAAATTCCAAGTTACATGTTTCATCTATATATTGAAGGCTTGGATTCCTAAAATCCACCCGTGAGAAAGTGGAAATCCTTTGTTTTCCTATCAAACCACAATTGATATTCCTCTATCTAAAATTTAATTGAACCCAATGAAGATCATTTCTTAGATAGCCCAATTTAATAGCCCAATTTATATCATTTCCTTAATCAAACCCTTTAAAGATTATTTGCTAGGTCCTCAAGACCAAATTCCTATCGTTTTCGTCTCTCTAAAAGTGAATTCCTTCTTAGACATTTTGCTCTTCATTAGCTCTCCATAATTTTCAATGGGTTAATCCACTTCTCTGTATTATCTACCAATCCATTATTATCTAGAGCATTACAAGGTGGAATTCGTACATGACGTTCTCGTAAAACTGAGATCTAATTAGATTTAGTGTATTACAATAATAGGAATAGTTTTATAAGGCTATTTCCAAATCAAATTATACATAAAATATCACGCAGATAGAATGACACAACTTACATGGTTATGCTTTGCAAGGTCTTGATGTCTGGTTATATGCCTTGTTTTTAGCACTGACGTTATAAAGTGTCAAGAAACAATCAGAGAATGAAAACCAAACAAAAATCTTACAGCAGATATAAAAGAAAAAATGTACTATATGGGAGCAGAAGCATATTTGTTTACACCTATAGTGGTGGATTCACTGGTATAAGATTATGTCTTTGGAGAAATCTCTAAAACATTTATATTTATAAGGTTCGTTATATATATTTACATGGAGTATGATCCAAAATATCATGATCCAAATCATTGATGATACAGTAAAATTCATAAATCTATACATATTGATATCATGAACTACTAAAAAAGAGCTCTGTTAAAATATATTGTGTTTTTACTTTTTATTTTTTAAAATCTATAAAATAAAATCTAAAACAAAACTTATTATAATATTGAGATTGCTTTTATATTGACTGTGTATCTGAATCCAAAACAACCTTAATATTATTACATATGTAAACACTCCAGCTATCACTCCACTCAACACTGATAAATGGTTACCCCATTTTAAATTAAAAAACAACCTATAAGACTGAGTAAACATTATAGGAAGGCCGTTTTTAATTACCTTAGGGAGAGAGATTGGTATGAGAGATTCCAGTTTTTCAAAGAGATATCTCATTCGATTCCTCCTAAATTTCTCTGCAGTCATTAGAGATTTCCGTTTTCTGGGTATTCCAATATCTGGAGATCCAACAGCTAAAACAATAGTAAAAGTAGTAAGAAAAACTTTAGGTAACTTTTAAAAGTTTATTTTTCTTTCTTTTTTTGGTTCATCTCTATTAGTGTGCGGAGCGGATGGTAATGATGAATATGTGCAATATTCACGTGGTAGAAAAATGAATAAAAGCTTGAGAATTTACAAGAGTTTTAGATTGGCCGGGTTACGTTGTCGATTGGAGAATTTTAACGACATTCTAGTTTCATAATAGTATTTGGTTTCAAACCACCATCCATATATATATAAATATGAAAAAAGCAAAACAATAAAGGTTACAAAACAGCTATAAAAATAGTTACAGCAAGCAAACAAGTTGAACGGTTATGATCATAGTCCAACTATAAAAAAAATCTACTCTCTCAGAGTAAAAATTATTCTTAAGTATAGATTAATAAAAGACTATTTTTATGATGTCATTTACACTAATGTAGAGAGTAAAATTGAGAGAGTAAAATTATTAAGATTTAGGAGGATATAAAGTAATGCAATGGAAAATGAATTTGTCGACTTAGGTGTATTGAGTCAATTTTCTTATGAGTAATTTAGGTTTATTAAGAAAATATAATCAATTAAGTGTATATAATTTTATATTAATTTGTAATAGTTGGATATTGAGTTTGAATGGTGTTTGAGTGGGAAATCATTTTGGAGGAGGTTGTAGGTTTGAGGTAGGGGTGTTGTGTGAAGTGGTGGAAGATGTTGACAAATTAGATGCCCCACATGGGTTGTTGGTGGCTTCCAAGGGCAAAGCAACAAGGCAAAAAGTGGTCTTTTGTGATTCAATTATCTCTCCCAATGTGAGTATGGTGAATCTTGGTCAACCTTCTTCTATTATCTTAGGTTCATGGTCATGTGTTGGGGCATTGTTGGAAAATGAAATTATGACTCAGTTGGTTTCTTGTTTGGTTGAGATTGTAAACAAGGATGAAAAGAACTTGCTTCAAGTGCCAGAAATAGTGATAGAAAGATTAGTCCTAGGGCTTGAACATGTCCTAGTTGGTAGGTTTTATGGTTCCCACACAAATATTGATATACTTAGAAAATGGCTTAAGTGAAGGTGGAAACCACAAGTTGATATATATGATTGTGCCTTGGCAAGATCTTTCTTTCTATTTTCTTTTTCTTTTCAGAGGATATTATTAGAATCCTTGTTGAAGAGTTTTGGTTTGTGGTCAAATTAGATCTATCACTTTATAGGTAAAACTTGGGTTTTGGCCTTGCCATAGATATACATAGTACATAGGTCTATATTTGGGTTAGGTTGCTTAGTCTTCCTCAAGCATTGAGAGGAAGAAGTGTTAAAAGGGATTGTTAATTTATTTGGATAGTTTCTTCCTCTTTATGGTGTCATGAGATCAAGGAAGAGGTTGATTTTAACTTTGTTCTATGTTAATGTACCTATTGGTATGTTGCTCCCTTTATTTATGAACTATTAGATTCAATATTTGGTAAATGGTACTAATCGCTAATTTAAGAGAATGCTTCATATTTTTTTTGGTTGAAAAAAAAAGAGCATTTGACAAATGACTACCTAAAAGGCTATTGATGCAACCAAACCAACCATGCAATTTTCATTAATTCAAAATCAAATCCACAGAACAAAAATTTGCTTCAAAAACCACATTGTTCCTTGTTCCTCTCTACCCTACATTGCTAGGAGAAATATCCTTATAAAAAACTAAACATCTAAAAAATCTGAATTACTATTTATGGTAGTTTTTGACAGTTGTCATTTTTTTTTATCATTTTCGGTAGTTTTGCATGCTTATTCCTTTGACCTCGGATTTTTCCACAAATATCCTTACAACTATGGTGACACTAATTTTCAACTTACAATCTCAACTAGAAACATGTGTTTCAAATTATTAAAAAAAATAATTTTCTAAAAATCCAAAAAATACTAAAAGCTTATTTTGAAGGCTTGGATGAAAGAATTAGGCCCTGAAAAAGTGCCAAAATGAGATCCAATGGAGCTTTGTTGTATTATCAATAATAAAAAAATCCCCATAATGCATCTCCCTATAAATTTTTGGCCCAAATGAAATTCCAAGTCAAAAGTTATGACTCTCAAAAGCCCCTGCATCATTCTCCCTTGGTTGAAAAAAGCATAGCTCCTACAAGTCATTGTCTTTAAACTCATGCCACTTTTCTGGATCCACTTTCTTCAATTCATGTTCTATGATAAAAAAAATTATCTACTAATGTCAATCCTTCCCAGTATATCAAATACTTATTGTATTGTCCTCACCAAGTGTAGGTAGTTTTCTTATCCAAGATCTATGCAACCTTGTCATTCTGCTTGTGTGGAATTTTTTGTCACCAATTCACTTCTTGTCCACTATCCTCATCAAGATTCTATCCATGAAAGGAATACAAATTTGAGATATTAAATACAAGAGAAATATCTAAATTCTCTGATAAGCTTATCTCATAGGCATTATCATTGATCTTCTTTGTAATTTTGCAACTTGGACCAATCATTTTGTACTTCAACTTAATGTAAGTTCCTATAGGAAACCATTCTCATCTCAAATATACCATCACTAAATCACCTTCTTGGAATACATTACATCTTCCACCAACATCTACAATAGCCTTATGTCCATCATTGTTCTCTTGTAGTTTATGTTTCACCTCTTTCTATAGTTGTTGAAGATATTTTGCACATGCTTCCCCATCATCACTAATTATATCCTGAATGGATAACTGTATCTAAAATGATGAGTTACCTAAAGATCTATTCACAAAACTATTATAGGTGAATTCAACTAGAGGTAATGCTCAGTCCCACTACTTAGGCTTTTCTTGAACAATGTATCTCAATAGGTTTCCCAAACATTGATTAAAAACTTTTGTCTGTCCATCTATTTGGCTGTGATAAGCACTACTAAATTGTAGCTTAGTTCCCACCTTTTGCATAGGGTTCTGTAAACATGACTAAAAAATTTGGTAGTTTTACCACTTGAATTGCACCATTAGTATTTTTACAAGAAACAAAGTGGGCCATCTTAGAAAAATAGTCAACAACTACAAAAATGGAGTCAGTACCTCATTTTGTGCTTGGAAGTCCCAACACAAATCCATACTTAAATTTATCCATGGTCCTATAGGTACTGGTAGTGGCATATATAAGCCTATATTCTATGAGTGTCCCTTAGCCATCTAATAAATCATGCACCTAGTTATGGGGGGGCAAATTTGTGGCCAATTTTTTTTGAAAAAAATTGATAGCTCATAATGCGAGCACATTATGAGCCATTAAAAGAAAAAATTTAAGGAAATCAAATTCATTTGAATTGTGACTATTTTTTTTTTCACAGCCAAAATCCCTTCATTTGCACGCTCACATACTGGAAGGAGTCATCTTGCAATTTTTTTCATCAAATTGTTGTTGTTTCATTGCCAGGATGCCACCACATTGACGAGGAGGTCTAAGAGGTAAGGATTGTTTTTTTCATTGTTATTTTTTTGTTAGTTTTAAGTTTTTTTTATATTTATTTGTTGAATTTGTAGGAGATATTAATGAACTTGCAAACCCTCCTCAAAATCCACAACAAGCAGAACAACAACAGGAAAAAAATCCTCAACAAGCAGAGCAACAACAACATCAACAAAATCCTCAAGCTCAACAACCACAACAACAATATCCTCCACCAATCCCTCAACATCCTCCTAGCACTCAAAATTTAATGAGGGAAATTGAAAACAATAAAAAAATAAATTGAGAAGTTAATCACGAGGTTGAACGATCCAAATGGTTCAACCATGGAAAGAAAAACCGTTGCAAATTCACTCAAAGAAATGTTAAAACATGTAGATTCAATTAACAAACAATTAACTGGTTGGCAAGATAGGAGGCAAGCGGCTAGGGATTATTACCGGGATAAATTGTCATATAAAGATGTAAAAGATCTAAAAATTACAAAATTAGATTTGTGCTCATTATTCACTAACCCACATACAAATGAAAATATTAGCCTCAATGTGAAGAGGTTTCCTATTCATTGGTGCCACCACCAATAGATTAGGACCTTTGTTTGGGATAGGTAGTACATGGTTTTTGATTACCCACCATGCAACAATTACGAAGTCCCGCAATATTTCCTGAGGAAACTATACTATGAGTTCATCCTAAATAAAATCTTGAGTTTTTTGATATGAGGGACTTCTAGGAGAGAGGTGGGGGGTTGGCTCAAGATAGATCTAGTGCACAGCAGGATCCTAGGTAGCAAGAGAGATGAACTCTTGCTAGGTCACCTCATGAGCACATCATTATCCCTTCCATTGCAAAGAAGTGTCGAGGTAGACACTTTGTAGGCCATCAACTCTTTGACCCAGAGTGTCATCCAACATTCTAACCCTATACTACAGCGCCATCTAGGGGATTCTTTGAGTGGTGGGCTTCGATGACATTTGTGTTAGGCTTGCGAGGTGACTTATTCTTATGACCCCACTAAGACTCAAGAGGCTACTATGTAGGATACGTCTATAGCTATGGAGATGGCGAGGGAAACTGAAATTTTGAATGAGGCCTATGGCTACGATACTCAGGTAAATGTTAGCATGTTCATTAATTTAATTTATTAAATTTCAATTTTGAAATGCAAGATTAACTAATCTAGTTTTAAATGATTTTGATAAAATTTCAGGGTCACATTATTGATAATGGATATGTTGGACCTACACCCACTTATTACTCCACTGCATCTACCATTGAGCTATGTAACTAGTAAACAATTATAAATTTATTACATGTTAATAGCATTGTTTTATGAATGGTACTCTAATATATGATTTTGGATGTTGAATAGGCTAATATTGGAGGTTTCATGGGAACACCTCCCAGTTCCAATGGATTTACACAAACCTACATGTAGGTAATAGAATAAAGAGTTTAACTAATGAATTGTACTTAATAGATTTGTGTAGTTTATATTCATATCATTGATTACATTTCATTGCACATCTTTCAAACTCAAAGCATTACTTCACATTCCATAACTAATAACTAGATGTTGATTGATGAAAAATTTTCAACTACAATATAGTTGTTTAGAAATTCAACATAAGTAGTGATGCAATTACTTCACATAGCATAAGTAATAAGTAGGAGCGGCTTCCAGTTGCATTTTCTTGTCATGGCATTCCATGAGACCACTTTTTACTGAGGCATCTTTTCAAACAATTCACTGCCTTGTCTATGATATGGGTGCTTGGAAGAAATATATTAAAGAATAATAGTAAGCAATAGCATAGACAAGGCAATGAGTTTGAAAAAATGCATCAAAAAAATGTGGTCTCATGGTGATGTCCATCACCATGAGACCCAAATTCTTTGAGGCATGTTTTCAAACAACTCACTGCCTTGTCTATGCTACCATATTTTCCATACATGTCTACCAAAGCATTTTATCAAACAATTCATTTCCTTGATGCTATGGCTAAAAGCCTAAAATAGGTGCTTTCCAACAAACTATGGATGCTTGGAAAAAATCTATCAAAGCATAATAGTAAGCAATATCATAGACAAGGCAGTGAGTAGTTTGAAAAAATGTCTCAAAGAAATGTGGTCTCATGGTGATGGAATGCCATTTCATCACCATGAGACCAAATTTCTTCGAGGAATTTCTTCAAATAACTCACCACCTTTTCTATGCTACCACATTTTCCATACATGTGTACCAAAGCATTTTATCAAACTACTCACTCCCTTGCTGCTATGGCTAAAATCCTAAAATAGGTGCTTTCCAACAAACTATGGATGCTTAGAAAAAAATCTATAAAAGCATAATTGGAAGCAATATATAGTCAAGGCAGTGAGTAGTTTAGTGTAGGAAAATGCATACCCTTGCATTTTCACACTTGTTTGGGCCCACCTTGCTTTATTTATGCTTCTTTATGGCTTAATTGGTCCTATTTTGTGTCCACAAGTCCTATGAGTTATATCTTTTTCTAGTTAATCCTGACATTCTCCAATACATAAATGATAATTTAGTGACTCCATCAGTGTGTCCCTAATTTTTGGGTTAGGACTAAAATGCCACCTAGGGCATCTAAGTCCCCCAAGGCTTTCAGGACCCTGATTTTGACATATCCTGATTGGGCCCCTTTTTGGTATTTATTCCCCAAGGTTTTAGGACTTGGTATTAAGATTCCACCTAGGACATATTAGTCCCCCTTGATTCATTTTCGAGGTTTAATTTCAAATTCTTATGGGATTTAGCCTCCTTTATTTAGTGAATTCATATGCCAGTTTGGTGTGATATGATTTTGGGATATTAAGCATAAGTTAGTATAAATACAAGGTTCCCTCATTCATTTCAACCCAATTCTTTTGTGAGATTTTTTATCATAGCATAATATAGTTCACAAGAGCATTCAAGAGTAGATTCATCAAGCATTTGGAGCCATTTCAAGATTCAAGCAACATATCAAAGATTTTTCTTGCATCATGTGTGTTGTTGTGCTAACATTTGTGATGTAGGGTTTTGATTTAAGAAAGCAATTCAAGAAAAATGTTTCAAGCATTCAAGATCCATATCCATTGTAGCCATTGCATGTAAGTTTGAAATTTTCATAAGGGTTTGGTGAGTTGTAGCATTGCATGTTGTTCATTCACCATTTCCTTCTTTATTTCTATTTTATTTCAAGGTTTAATTACCAACAAGGGGTTTGACCAATGAAAACCCTCATTCACTAACAAACAAGAAGTTTTTTCCCCTTTTGCATATTTGTGATTGTATATCTAGGTTGTATACTTGAGGATCACTTGGAGTGCAAAGTTGTAAAGTTTTATTATACAGTTGTCATCTTCACGGAAACTCACCTGCAAGCTGAATTCAAAAGTTTCAAAACCTGTGATCGGAATGGAAGCAATTGTAGAACTTGGAACACAAGATCCTATTCAGAGTTTGCAAAAATTTAGAATGGGACTAATACACTATCTTGGGAATCTTAGTCCTCCTAGGCCTATTTTTCAGAGATTTTATAAGATCTGGTTCCAAGATCTGAAGACTTCGTATTTTCCCCGAAGAACAACAATAGGACTAATATGCCATCTTGGGTGTCTTTGTCCTCCACAACATTTTCTAGCAGCTTCTTTGCATTTCCAAAATCCCCATAGTATATTCAGACTTCCTAGGTACACACATTTTATCTCCCTATTCCATAATTTCATCATTTGCATATCTCATTTAGCTTAAGTTTCTAGTTTTAGGTTCATTTTACATATCACACTATATTTTGAAATATTTTATTTTCCAAGCATTTGATTGGTGGTGAACCCCTTAGAACTTAAAGAACCCCCTCCTAGGACCCTCCTAATTGTGAAATTAACTGAACATTGTGAGGTTGTTAGTCAATCCAATTGGGACTCCTAGGACATTAGTGAATGTTTGGTGGAAAAGTGTGATATCATTAGATACCCACATTTTTCTATTCATCATTTTGGTGAACCTAACTTTTGAGCATTCATTTCATTTTTTATTTGGAGTCCTTAGATATAGATTTCATTCATTCTTGCATTGTATCTTTCTTTAGTGAAAGTGCATCTAGGGTTTCTTTCATTTTGCATTAGTGAAAGTGCATATAGGTTGCATTTTTATTTTCTTGCATCATTTCATTTCATTGAAAAACTAAAAATTGCATTGTTTCTTGTGTTCCCTTTTGGGGTTGATGAAAAGCATCGAGATACCCTATGTCTCTTCCATGTTGACCTAAACAAATATTTCCTTTTCCTTTGTTTTCGCTCTCTTTGTGTCATTATTCTAGTTCTATGTATTCAAGGAATGATGACAGTTCTGAGCTCTTTACAAAACATTGCAGTAAATAACATATTGACCCCAAATCCATATATCCCTTATGTGTTTGGTGTTTTTAATTGGGAGAACCCCTTCCTTTTCTTTTCCTTTTCTTCACATGACATAGCCTTACTCAAAAACATATGACTTGGAATAGGGCTTTCCAAGTTAGATCTCGCATCTTCTTTCTTCTTCTTTGCATTTTCATAAATTTTCTACTTTAAAGTAATTGTTCACAGAACGGTGTGTAGCAATTCATTTAAAGTGGGGGCATACATTGGAATTATTCATTTTGCATTTTTCCTTTTTCTTGGTTCTTAGTGCAGCCTTGTTACTTCATACGATGAATTTTGTCACTTTGTGGATGAAATTGGGTGTGATGTCCTTCCTGAGCATGATCTATCTTAGCATATTACATTCCTCTTAGTGGCTTGATGTGATGCACTGCATCCCCTAAGTTGTGAATCTTCTATTCTTTGATCGGTCCTCTCTTGGAGACATTAGAAACAATGTTCCCTAAGTTAAATACCTCACATGAACCAAGTAAGACTCCTTTGAACATTCTTTTGCATGTTGTATTTTACATTTGTTATATGGCCACCTTGCATAACATAGGTTGCATGCATGTAGTTCCATCATATTTGTTCATGAGTTCTAAGCATACGAACCTTTGCTTGTCTCATGAACCTCAAAATGTCATTTTCTTTTGTGGTGCCTTATTAAAGTTATCGGGAGGTATAACTTTGGTATGGTTGAGTAGGAAGCCCATTATGAGGCATGAATTTTCCCCATAGCCACTTGTGTGTGTGAGTGCATACCAGCCATGAGTGTATGTTTCTCACCTTTTGGACCTTCTTAGCCAATAGATAACCATGAGTTTTGTCGCCCCAGAGTGAGTATGCCTTTCTTTTTTGGACAAACAACCTAGATCTGATCCACAACGGGATGGAAAATTGATCGAAGCTTAATTTTACTTTCTTTCCTTTCAACTTCCCTCTTTCATTCTTTTTCATCATTTTCATGTGTGCTCCTTTGTGCTTATGTTTAGTTTACCATGGGATCTTGATCCTGGGGGCTTGATCATCCCTCTTCATAATTTTTATCTTATTTTTGCTAAGAATTAGCTCATTGAAACCCCTCTTGATTACATGATCAACTACTTTAGTGTGAGTTTGAATACTTAGGTTCATCCTCTCACTAAAGTGGGGGATAACTATGGACATGGAAAAATTAACCCTTCTACTTTTTCTCATGCTGAGGCCCTCCTAGTGGACTTTGGCTTGATTTTTCCTAGATTTAATGTTGTAATGTGGCCAACACATTCACATTAGGCCTTGGACCCTTGAGAATCATTAAGAATTATAGGATGTCTTGTAAAAGTGTTGTGAAGTGTTGTAACCCACTTTCACACTTTTCTAGGACCCTTTCATTATGATTCACTTAAATAACTCTTTTTTATCACTTACCAAGTCTTATTTCAAAGTGTTGTAAAGAGTTGTAACAAACTCTCATGTTTTTCTAGACTTGTCATCACTAAATTGACCCCTTAATGCACTTTTCAACCCTACTTAAGTGTATTTTTAAGAATATTACCGTTAAACAACATTAAATGCACTTCAATCCCTACCACCTAGTTAAATTTCCCTGGTGGGACCAAGTCACCACCTGGAGTGACTTAGTCCCACTGAGCAAAGAATCAAAATAATTTCAATTTTCTAGCAGGATTTTATTCTCTTGCCCTTGAGGTCGGCTTGTGATGTGCTATTTTTGGGAAATATTAGAAAATTAAGTATAAATAAAGGTTTTTTCCTCTCATTTTAACCCCCCATTCACCGAATTCATCTTCAAGCATCCTAATTCATTATTCAAACAATTATCAAGCATTTCAAGCACTTTAAGCATTATCAGGTCATCCATTAGAGCACTTCATTGCATATCTTCAGATTTAAACATCAAATGTTTGGTGAGTTTATGACATTGCATGTTGTTTATTCATCATTCTCTTTCTATTTCATTTCATTATCAAGGGTTTGATTACCAAATTGGGGTTTGAGCAAGGCAAAGCTCTATTCTCTAACCCTTTAAAACCCTTTTTATCTTCTTTGCATGTGTGTTTGTAGGTCTTCTATGAAGATTTGTCAAAGAGTTTTGTGTTAAAAATTGGTCAAGAATCCGTCAAAGTCATCAAAGTCAAAAAATCCCTAATTAAAGCTTGAAAAACTCTTTCAACCCATTTTCTACAGAATTTCGATCAAACACCTGTCAAGAAAGGAGTGTAGACTGAAAGCTATAGGTTCCTACCACAAATTTCCTAAGATTCCTAGGTGGACTAAGTCACCATCTATGGTGAATTAGTCCCACTGCAAGGCCTAAAAAGTGGTTTATGCATTTCTGGATACCCATTTGGCAGATTCCTATTCTAGTAGATTTTCCTCGAAACTGGACTAAGTCGCCTAGGTTGGCGTAAGTGTCCTAGTCAACATTTCCAATCAGCACTATAGGATTCTAGAGTCTCTTTGCATCAGACTTCAGATTCCAAGTGCATCTCTCCAGTCTTGTTTAATTGTCATTGTTTATTTGCATTCTTAGGTGTTTTTACATACATCACTTTATTTTCAAACAAGTTGTATTTCTTAAGTTTAGCATTAATAATCATCTTTATTTTTCAATTTATTGCATTTAGACATCATATTTAGGCATATTTCATCCATCCTTACATTAATTTTAAATTCCTACATTGCATTTTGGCCCATCTTTCTCCTTTTGGGTGAAAAACCCTAGAAGTGCTCGAAAGCCATTAGGTACCCAAAATCTTTGTTCACACATTTTTTCAAACACCTCACTACCTGAAGAATAGAAACCAACCCTTTAGCAAAAATTCCCCTCCAAATTCTTTTCAAGGTCCTCATCATCAATTTACCAATCCAAGGAACCTTCCACCTTTTATTCCACTTGTTCATGTCATGATCACCCTCCATCTCATAACCAAGACCACACTATACCATCCACCCCATCTCAACATAATACCCTAGAGAAGGAAATGAACCATTTGAAAAAATGCCTCAAAAAAATGTGGTCTTGTGGTGATGGAATACCATGACATATTTTTTTGTAATGGTATTCCATCACCATGAGACCCGACTTATTTGAGGAATTTTTTCAAAAAGTTCACTGCCTTCTCTATGCTACCATAGTTATTGTACATGTCTATGAAAGCATTTTATCAAACGGTTCACTACCTTTCTGCAATGGGTAAAAGCATAAAAATAGGTTCTTTCGCACAAGCTATGGATAGGGAAAATAGTAAACATGATAGTCAAAAATATATAGTTTAATATATACTCATTTTTTTGTTCATTATCTCATACATTATAAGCCATGACATGTATCGCTATTGTAGTTTTCATGATTGAATAATTTTTTGTTTTATTTTTAGATGTTGGAAGTAGATACACCTTAGAATGTTCATAGGGAAATGGAGCTCAGTGTTTCATGTAATATGGAGTCATCGATGGCTCCCATGGAGGAGGTATGGGGTAGATTACTAAATTTCAATTTACATAGCTCCCATGGAGGAGGTATGGGGTAGATGGAAATTGAGGAATGTAACTATCGCTATCTTTTGTAATTAAAGTTGCAAGACCATTCAACCGGCCTTTGGTGTATTGCTTTTGATGAAGCTACCACTAGTTTGCTCCAAATTCTAGCAAAATACCTCTACATGTTGGAGGATAGCTCTAAGTCTACAACAGATCTTGTTGTTGTTATTAAAAGCCTTGTTTGTAAACCATACATCTTAACTTCTTTGATTAGAACATAAACTTATTATTCTAAGGACCGGTCGAAAACAATGATTGTCAAAGCAACAAAAAATATTTTTGAAGCAAAGTGTAAACTATTGCTTGCAGACATAATGAAGATATCTACTCCTACTCCAGAAAAAGGCTCCACTAGCCATCCTATGCTTTGACTACTCTTTTGCACTTCTGATCATTTCTCATAGCCTTGGTTTTTAAATGCTCACTATGGGATGCTAAGACTTCTAATTTACAAATATGGAAATAATTTATACCTATGTTTGCATCTGCATATTTTCGCATTTATTGACTACCATCTTTTTGATTTTAGCATGGTGCCTAGATTTTACAAATATGGAAATAATTTATACCTATGTTTGCATCTACATATTTTCACATTTATTGACTACCATCTTTTTTATTTTAGCATGGTGCCCAGATTGTTTTTGGTTTACATTGTCACTAAGATTGTTCATTCCTGTTATATGGTGGAATCTTTAGTTCTTCTATGTGAATTATAAAGTCACTTATTTTCAATATATATTGTTAGAAACCTGTTGTGCATGTTTTGCACACACGCCCCACCATAGGTAGGGAACCCCTTTTTTTTGCTCCCGACAGGCTGCTTTGCTCCTGTCTTGTTTTGCGTGCCCAAATTGGTCATGTGCCTTCAAAAAATCAAATTCCCCTACCCAAATTCACCTACTTGGGGTATTCAAATCCGCGGAGAAATAAAGTCCCCCGTCCCCTTTTTTTCCTTTTGTCTTGTTTTTGTTGTTTTGGAAACATCTGTGGGCCCCCGTCACTCCCGTTTCCTCAATTTTGACTTTGGGGGCAATATTTTTTGGATCTAGGATGTGTTTGAAATACATAAATAAACTACCAAGGTTTCGTCAATGTTCCATTAGGTTTCGATGGTTTCAGAACTTTCCCTACGGAATTCCCTTCCTCCTTGGCTGTTTGGAAACATCTGCAGGCCCCCGTCGCTCCCATTTCCTCAATTTTGACTTTGGGGGCAATCTTTTTTGGATCTAGGATGTGTTTGAAGTACGTAAATGAACTGCCAAGGTTTATTCAACGTTTCGTTAGTTTCGATGGTTTCAGAACTTTCCCTCTGAATTCTGCCTCTTCGTGGTTTTGGAACATCCAGCGGCCACCTCCTTCCCGGCCTCTAGATCCCAGCCCCTTCGTGGCCATTTCCAGGATTCCACCTCTTCGTGGCTGTTTTGGAACATCCGGCAGCCACCTCCTTCCCAGCCTCCAGAGCCCGGCCCCTCCATGGCCATTTCTGGGATTCCGCCTCTCTGTGGCCGTTTTGGAACATCCTACGGCCACCTCCCTCCTGGCCTTTGGAGCCCAGCTCCTCCGTGGCCGTTTCTGGGACTCTGCCTCTCCGTGGCCATTTTGAAACATCTGACGGCCACCTCCTTCCCGGCCTCCTGAACCCAGGCCCTTCGTGGCCGTTTCCGGGAGTTTGTCCCTCCTTGGCTGTTTTGAACATCCGGGAGCCTGCCTCCTTCCTGGCTGTTTTGAACATCCGGGAGCCTCCCTTCTTCCTGGCTGTTTTGAACATCTAGGAGCCTACCTCCTTCCCAGCTATTTTGAACATCCAAGAACCTTCTTCCTTCCTGGCTGTTTTGAACATCCGGGAACCTTCTTCCTTCTCGGCTGTTTTGGAAACATCTGGGAACCTTCCTTCTTCCCGATTGTTTTGAACATCTGGGAGCCCGCCTTCTGGCTTTCTTTCGCTATCTTTCCGCCCTCTGGCGCTCGCACCCTTGAAGCACGCATTAATGTTTATGGCCCAAATGAGCTCCAAATATGAATATCAACATCTTGTGATGATGCATGGATAGATCTAGCAGGGAATTTGTAGGCTTGTCTGACATTTTCCTTAACTCATGTATAAATGCACTTACGACACTAAGAAGCCTTCTACAGGTCTGTCAGAGAGGCCCATTGAGGGAGTTGTCCTACATTTTTCCAGATGATGATGATTTCTAAGGAGCTTTCTTCCTGAATCAGGGGCTACCAATCCATTGATGCAAGTCATCGACCGACCTGTTTGATCCAATAAAAAATGTTGCAAGTCCACCAGATGGAGGGCATCCTTCAAATAGTCTCTGCTACAGTAAAAAGCGAAATCAGCTACAAGAAAAATCTGCTACAGCACCTAGGCACTACAGGACAAAATTGGGAAAAGACAAAAGATGTATTTTAAATTGTTGGATATTGGGGGTAGATGAAGCCCTAACTTGTAATGAATTTGAGCCATTCATTGGAAATTGATCCTAGCCATTCATTTGGGCTTTAGAAAACTATAAATAGGGGCTTGCCCCTCATTTGTAAGGGTTGGAGAATTGATGTAAATTCATTCTGTAGCAATAAAAAGCAACATTGCATGATTTATGGGTGTTCCTTTTGAGTTTTCTCTTTATGTATGCATGGTTCACCTTCCATGTTAGTTTTAGTGTTAGTTTCTTGAATGGGAGTGGTGATGGTGTTTGCTGTTTTAGTATTTGATGAACTTTTAGCTCATATTTTTTGTGGTTCATTGATGATGAATCATTTTGCAAAGCTAGTCTGAGCCTCTTTCTTTTATTGCTGCAACTTAGTTTGATTGCATGTACATGATGTGTGTATGTGATGTGAAAATCTGCAGTCCTTAGAAGATTGCACTGGTTTTGTGTAGCTGTAGGTTTCTCTTGGTCAAGCAAAACTCAGTTTAGGAAGTCTGTCTACTTTAGCAGCCACCATTGTTACTGTTCATTCGTAGCTTAGGATTAGAATAGATTTCTTAACCCTTCTCCTTTTGCTATTTATTTTAATCCTTGGTTAGAGTAGGACCCAAAGCATCACCATGAAGCTAAATCAGATGAACTTGATGAGTTTCAACTTGCTGTTTTGAGTGGACAGCCACTGATCATTCACTTTCAGCACTTTGAAACTGCATTTGCAAACCCAACTTCCATGCTTCGTAACTCATCCATAAGACTGCCTTGTGATTCCAGCAAATCACATCAAACAACTGAGATATTCCAAGCACTCTCAAGACCTGACATTAGAGACCTTGGGATAGTGTTCTGCAATCTGATTGTGGAAGATTGTCTTTCAAGAGAGGTAGTGCACCTACACACTTCCTGTGTTGAAAAGTGCATAAAAAACACATCAACAAAACCAAGATCTGAAATGCAAACCAAAAAATAACCTTCCACAAAGAGAAAAACAAAAAATCAGAGAGATTGCATAAATATGTGCAAATTGATATATTCGAAGTACAAATAATTACAAGATATGATTTTCTTTATAAAAGCAAAGATGTATAACCCTAATCTTATCTTGAGCAACAAGATAGCTCAACAAGATAAGGATGAGAACCTATAACCTAGGAATTAAATAATGCCTAAGTAAACTAATGCTAAAGTGTAATTAAATAATTAATTACACCAACACCCCCCCATAAGTGCAACTTAGGGAGAAGCAAATTGTTATGCAAAGATGAGTCTCGGCAACAAGGCCTGATTAGGTACTCATTTACAAATGCAATGCAAACTAAATCAAATGGGGTAAAGGAGAAAACCACATGGGAACAAAACTCCTCCCCAAAATAGAATGCAATAAACTAACTAACTGATGAAAGATGGAGGACTCCATAAGACCCCCCAAGGACACCATCCATCACAAAGATAAATGAAAGAATCCTCCCATAAGAGAGGAAGAAAGAGGCCACATAGGTCCCCAGAATGAAGTAGCTCCAATAAGACTGAAGAAACTACATCTCCTGAAAGAAGTGAGAGGGAAGAGGCCGAACGAAAGAAATCTCTGAAGGTGAAGTAGGTGTAACCCAAGATGTCTCCACAGAAGCAGGTGTGACTTCAACCATTGAAGAATTCAAAGTAGGTGAAGACTCAAGAGTAGCCTCCAGAGATGGATAATCAACAGGATCCTACTGCACTGAAATAGAAGAAGCCACATCGGTAGCCACAACAATAGCAATAGGAGCAAGGAAAAACAACCCTAATCTTATCTTGAGCAATAAGATAGCTCAACAAGATAAGGATGAGAACCTATAACCTAGGAATTAAATAATTAATTACACCAACATATATTAATATATTCATGTTTGAAATAGAAATAATAGTGTGTTGCTAATAGTTTTCTTATTTCATAGATTTGACATTTTCCTCAAACCTCAACTCTTAATAAAATTTTAATGAATTTTGTTGTCATTGTTACTTTCAAATATTTAAAATAAGTTGCATGATTATATGATATTTTTACAAACATTACAATTTTAAAGACAATTGAAAAATTTATTTCCATATATATTTCAAATGTTTTCTATGGAGGCAATAGTTGACAATACATTTTAATATATATTAAATATTTTGTAGATGGCTAATAATTGGGTATGTGCAGGATCATGATGGGCCAAAAAGTGGCAATATGATGGGTATATATAGGGTATGTGGCTGACAACTTTTTTTTACCCAAAATTGATGAAATGAAAATGGATTTTAAAGGAGATTCTCAAGTTTCCACTAATATAAATTATGCTTTACTTTGAATTTAATAAATAATTATTATTCATTTTCTATTTGAACTATGACTAAATTCCTAATTGATAGGTTGATTGAAAAACATATATAGCTTTCAAACGCTATCACATTTTTTGAATTTGAAATATGTGTCACATTTTATGCTTCATATACTATAAGATTAAAAAAAAAATGAATTTTATGAAGTTTTGACCAAGTTAATGTGGTCAAACATACAAGTTTTTATATTTTTTAAAAGTTGTGATAAAAAAATCATAATTAATTATTTACTTGGAAAAAAATTATAAAAAAATATGCATCACATTGGGACATGAGTCCACTACTTATATCTAAAATCTTATAAAAAAATATTATCATTTTATTGTGGTTAGGGTGGTAAGACAGACACCTACTTCTTATTTTTTCCCTGAAATTTAAGTATTACTGCACATTGAAATTTTAAATTTTCACCAAGTAGATTTTTTTTCTTTTAAATAAAACTAGTAGTTTAGAAACTACATTCAATTTTCTATAGATTCTATTCTTACATATTTTTGAAATAATATAGATAACTTATTCAAAATTTTACGTCAAGTTGCCTAACTCTAATTTTTCTGAATTTTTTGCCACTTAAGAGCCTTTTTTTTTCATCATGATCCTACACATACCCAATTGAGAATTTATCATAATATAAATTTTAAATATTTTGTATAAAGCTAATAGTTGAAATTTATTGTTGAAGAGTTATCAAATTTGAATATAAGTAATCTTATTTTTTTATTGTAAAAAAAATAGTAATTGTTATATTTGCATATTAACATTCCCAATATAGAATTGGTAGTAGATTATATTTATTTCATATAATGAAAAATGGGGAGTCATAAATTATCTATTTCATTAGTTTAATGAGATTGTATTCAATTTAAACTTTCTTCAAATACTAATTACTCTTGGTTCTTAGCCGTTATTCACCTACATATTTAATGGAAAAATATATATATGTGCTTCCAGGTCTAATGAATATCAAAACTAAGACAGAGATAAAATTATATCATACCTAAACCAATCTATATAACAATTCACTTATCAACTCAAAATTCAAGCTATTAAAAAGAAATTTACTATGTAACAAAGGAAACTGTCAAAGAGCTATTAAAAAGAAATTTACTATGTAATAGTTGCCTTGTCAATTGTAAATTCATGATTTCTTTGCAAAGCTTATTGACCAATGAGGAACATTTAGGAAGATCCTTTGTTTAAAAGGTAAGCTCCAGGTTGTTAGTTAAAGTCCCAGACAATTCTTCTCTATTTGTCTATAATATTTAGTGCCAGGTACATGAAGAATAGAAGAGATGAAAAAATTAGTAACCCTAACCATATTTTTTTTATGGAAGAAAGAACATTTAACTAGAATTGGTCATATGGTAATGAGTATAATGCCAATGATGCACACAAATAACTACAAACAATAAATGAAGCGTGAAAAGTATGTATGTAGGTATATGTATATGTATATTTATATGTATGTGTACATGTATATGTATATATTTGTGTATGCGTATGCATATGCATATGTATATGTATGTGTATCTATATGTATATCTATATGTATAATGTTGATCTATAGAATTCTTTGTTCAACATTTTACTATTTTTTCCTTCATCTTTATTGCTTTCAGAAATATAGTCTTTTGTGTATTCCATTTTTTTCTTAATATATAATAACACTCCATGCAATTTGTGAGGACTTTCCTAGACCTCTTCACAACAATGGTGGAGTTTGTTGATTGCATGGGTTAGTAGTGGTGGAGTTGGTTACCTTGCTCCATGGGTGCAAAATGGTCAAAACCTGCCATGCACTTCGATTGGTTCATAGATTGGATGTTTAACAAGTGTTGTGTTCTACAATCTGCACTATCTCGTACGTGTATTACTGTTGTAATTTTTTTTCCCATGTGTTTTTGGTTGTTTCATACACACCTAACCACATATATATTTTGATAGTTTTGTTTTGTAAATTTATAATTTACTAGCTTATAGATTCACCCATTTTCTTGTTGTAGAGCTAGATATCCTCCAGTGCATACCAAAGTTGTACACTCACCCATTTTCTTTTTGCATGGTTAGATACATTCCAAAACATACCAAAATCAGGTATGTCTATAAAATTGTTCCTATAAATTGTATGCTTTGAAACAAAACCTTTGATATTTCTTTGATTCCTTCCTTTAAACAATACTTGTGTATTTCATCTGTGGGATTCCATCTTCTACAATTCTTTATCAGGCATTCTCTTTTTCTAAAAAGTTATTAGAGCCAAAAAAAACTCTGGGAAAATGAATGCATATATTGGAACATATAATATTTTTAGTGACTATGCTATTGTTTGATATACGATGGAACTCCATCACATTTGTGGTCAGTTTTTCATGCTTTACCTAGTTCATAGTTTGTCAGGGGCCCATGAGGCTTCATGATGCCAATGTGGTGGGTAGGTGAGCAAACATGTGATTTGCACTTCTTCCTTTCACTATCATATTAGGAATATATATATATACATACAATGTGAACTATATTTGAAAATCAATGCTTCAAAACATAGACGGGTACATATGCAAACACACACACACACACACACACACAGATATTTATATATATATATTCAAGTGTAATAGAGGAATTGTATGATAGGTATTAGAATAACACTTATTTGTTACTGAATATTATATAGAATCATTCAGTTCCCATGTATTGAGTCCACCAACTCCACCACTTCCAACTCACATAATTACCAAGCTCCATGTTGCCAAAAAAAAAAAGAAAAACCCACACAAGTTCCCACCGAATGAGGCATCCCCGGTGTCGTCAAATCCAATTCACCGTTGACCTGATGGAAATCCTAGCAGAAACTTCAACCACATACTTACATACACTTGACTGCAGTAACCATAGTCTACTCTACACATTACATTTTTCCATGTTCCTACAGCTATCTTTTCATCTTTTAGGGAAAAGATATTTTTTTGGTGAAAGAAACAAGATTTAACTGTAATTTATTCATCCATGTAAAACCATAACGCCAGACACCCATGGAAAATGACTTGCAGATTTTTCTCAACAACATTTTTAACATAAACAAATAAATCAATCATTTTTGCAAAACACACATGTATACTTAGTTACAAATTCAAGAGGGCAATAGTTTTAAAATCTTGCAACCTCCCAGGAAACGGAGTTGAAGTCGATGATTTTTACAATACTCTCCTACCAAACCAGCCAGGTATATATATACATATCTACATATGCATATATATATACAGACTTAATAGAGAATCCAAGCTACATTAGTGTTATTCTAATACCTCTTTTACAATTTCTCTATTTCTCTATAATATTTAGTATGAGGTGATGCAGTTAGAATTTTCAATGAAGCTTGTGGGGTTATACTCTTTTTTACATGGGTGTCTTGCATAGATGATTAATTTATTGTTAATTTCTTCTTGTTACATATTTTTATCTTTGACGTTGTACCCATTTTGGAGACTTCACAGAGATTATCGCTCTTTGCGGGTGCAGGAATTACAGTTAAATCATTATTTAAAAAGTATCCATTATTTCCAATCTCAATTAATTAATCATCAATGATTTTAAAAAATACCCATGTGAAATCACTTATAGATTCTACAGCACCACAATTTCAAAACCCTGCAATATACTAGAAATGGAGGAAAATGCAACAATTTTAACAGTAGTTTGCTATCAAACTAGCACCACAATGGCTCTTTCAACATCATAACTTCATCAAATTATACTTTCCCATATTGCAACATTGAATATTGTATTTACCTTGTTCGAGGACACCAACTCCACCACCCATAGCCCATGTAATTGCTAAGTTCCACCCTTGTGTGAAAAAACACTTACCATTCATCTTCCACGTATCGAGGAAACCAACTCCACCACCCCCAACCCATGTTTACATATAAAGAAATAGGGAAATTGTAACAAAACTCTATAAACATTGACAAATGCATCTATCCTTCCAACTTGCCAAATCAATTATTCAAACCCAGTTCTTCAAGGTAGCACCTATTTTCTCTATGTTATGGCAACAATTATATGATGGAATAATTTTTCCAAAATGCATATAACACCACAGGCTTAATTGGAAATTTGAGCTGCATTGTTTGGTATTCAATATTATGGACAAAAAATTTATGCAAAATACCCATGTAAAATGACTTACAAACTTCATAGCACAATACTTTCAAAACCCTCAAATCTATTATAGAACGGACCCAAGGATGACTATTCTTACAATAGCCTCATATGCAAGCAACACCGCAATGGCTCTTTCAACAATGCAACTTAACCAATACTTTTTATTTCCTTACAAAGAAAAAAACAACGACAATTAATAGTTTGTTATGGGAAGCTTTGAACAGATGATGAAAAAACAATATCATGCAACATATTCGTAGAAGGAAAGTACTCTATGTAATAGTTGTAAGAGGTATTAGGATGATACTTAAGAATCAGATGTATGTCATTCTCCAATGTTTTCTTAATAGTTCTTTTAGAATTTGCATGTTTGTCTATAATATTTAATCGCAAATAATGGAGCCCGATTTTACAATATATGCATGTATATATTTATACATATATATACATATATATATATGTATGTATGTATCTATATATGTATATCTATATATATGGATATGTAGATATGTATATGTATATATATCTACTTGTATATATATATGCTTCCATATATATATGTGTGTGTGTGTGTGTGTGTGTGTGTGTGTGTGTGTGTGTGTGTGTGTGTGTGTGTATTATGGTGCAATGGTGCAACAAGAAGTAAATGCAATATTCAATGTTACAATGTGGGAAAGTATACTGCAAAATATATGCAAGAAAATATATTAATTTAGTTGCATTGCCGGAAGATCCATTCTGGAATTATGAATATGTTACACATATTGCACAATTAAATGCATTGTTCTTATCAACATCTCAATACTATATGATTCAATGCTATAACTGTATACTAGTGATTTCTACACAACATAGACAATGCTTATACATGCTATTTTAAACTCTACTTAAAATCGCAAACTACATAAACAAAGATAAACATAATATAAAAACATGTTTAGATATACATATGCATGTATATATTTGTCTAGATATATGTATATGTACATCAGATTCCTATATGGGTATTTTTTATATATCAATCAGGGAATTTAATTAATATAGATGTGTCTATGTGTGTGTGTGTGTGTGTGTGTGTGTGTGTGTGTGTGTGTGTGTGTGTGTGCATATGTATTTTTCTATCTTTCAAGGCACTCAATACAATTTTTCTCTTTGTGTATGATATTTATTTCCAAACAAGTGTTATTCTAATACTTATTATACAATTCCTCTATTTGTCTTCAATATCTACTATGAAACAATGTAGCTTGAATCTTATATCAATATGTTTCATGATATTATGTTTCCCTCATTTGTTTCAAGTTTCTTGCAACAAACTAGTCGAGTTTTCTAATAACAACCACAAAGCCCCCTAGCTGCATAGATGCAAATAGAAGCCAATTCTTTCACCATGTCAACAATTTTGTTTAAACAAGCCATCTCTTACAAATATTGCTTCTCTTGTATCACTATGTTTCTTGTGGGTTTCGATCATCTCTCATTTATCTCTAATTCTTAAAGTTCTTTCCTAATACTTCTTTTACAATTTCTCCATTTTATCTACTTGTTTGTATTCTGAATTAACAAGCCAACTCTCCCATAGATTGTGTTTCAATATTTTTATGACATTCTTTTTCCCCTGTCCCCTAAAGAATTTTTTTTGTTATGTATAAGTAGGGAGCCTATGTAACAATTGCTGTCTCAATTTGTTGACCATTTTTACTATATTCTTCCTTAGTTTGCAATTGTCTTTTTAATATAGGTAGATTTAAACTCACATTATGAAGTTAGATGGACCTTTCTACTTATTGTCCATTCTTCTATATATTCCATTTACCAATCTTCTTCTAACCATCTTGAAATCCCATTATGCTAATTATTTTCCATGATATATGTTTCCTATGTACCTCTTAGCCTAGAAAAAATAGTACAATGTTATAAAATTTGATTCAAAACACCCTTCTTTCCTCAAGTTTCTTTTTCTATTGTGTATGATAAGAGTCCATGGGATTTTCCATGGACCTGAACTCATTTTTCAGCTCGGGCACTTGGCTAGATCCTATGAGGCTTCATGATGCCAATATGGTAGGGAGGAAAATGGGCATTGAATTATGTGGTTATGAACAACAACCAAACACCGCTCTAATGTGCTTCTGAGTGGACAAACAATCTATTGATAGCATCACACTATTTATCCTTGGAAGCACATGAGAGTGGTGTTTTTTTCTCCATTCCACTAAACCATTTAGAATTTTATGGTTTCCTTGGTTCTCATTTTGTATGTGGTTACATTTGTTTTCCTTCAAATCCCATGATGCCAATCATTAGACTTGTCATTGTTTCCATAACTCTCTTTTTTACTTCTCCAATAGATTACTTATAGATAATTTCCTTACCAAGATATGATGCATTCAAAATATTCCACTCTATCTATTTCTATTTATAGTGAATAGTGCTAACCTCTTTTATTCTATATGTATATATTTTTTTTTTATATTATTGCAAAAATATAGTATGAATTCAAGAAAATTAGTGTGTTGTACGCTCTCTATTTCAAATTCTTTCATCCTCCCATGAGTCAAACCAATGCAACTCACTGTTCTTGAATATGATCAATAGTGTTTGTAAGTACAACACTTTCCCACTTTCAATAGATAGATTTGGTTAACTAACTGTAAAAATTATTCATTACTTTTAGCTTGACATTGTATATATTAATTTTACCTATATACTTACTTTTTATCCTTTCTTCTTTATTTTTCATGCTTGTCCACTAACATACCCTTATATTGAATTTGTAGGAACTAGGCTTAAGCATGCAAAGGGATTCAAAAACCATATTTATCAGTACCCAATCTATATAATAGTTGATGTCTCAATTTGTTGACTATTTTCACTATATTCTTAGATTGCAGTTGTATTTTTAATATAGGTATATTTAAAATTGTATGATGAAGATAGATGGACCTTTCTACTTATTGTGCATTGTTCTATATATTCCTTTTATCCATCTTCTTCTAATGATCTTCAAACCACATTATACTAATTCTTAAATACCAAGATACCTCTTTTCCATGAACTTCTCAGGCCAAAAGAAAACACTACAATGTTACAAAATTTGATTTGAAACACTCGTCCTTCCCCAAGTCTATTTTTGTGTGGTATAGAATAAGTGTCAGTGGGATTCTACATGGACCTTAACTCCCTTTTCTTCTTGGGGTTTTGGCTAGAGCCCACGAGGCTCCATGATGCCAATATGGAAGGGAGGACAATGAGCATTGGTTTACGTGGTTGTGGATAGCAACGAAACCCCACTCTTATTTTCTTTTGATCAAACAAATAATCTATTGATACCATCACATTGTTTATCCCCAGAAGCACATGAGAATGGTGTTTATTTCTCCTTTCAACTAAACCGTTTACAATGTCATGGTTCACTTGGTTTTCATTTTGTACATGACTATTTTTATTGCCTTCAAATCCCATAATACCCATTGTTGCATTTTTTATTGTTCCCACAACTCTCTTTTTAACTTCTCCAATAGATTTCTTATAGATAATCCCTTGCCAAGATGCCATGCATTCAAAATATTTTGCTTTATCTGTTTCTATTTTCAGCGAGTAGTGCTAACATCTTTTATTGTATATGTATATTATTCTATTTATATTCCAGTAGACATATAATACGCATTGAAGAAAATTAGTATATTGTACACTCTCTATCTCAAATTCTTTCATGTTCCTACGACCTACTCCAATGCAACTCATCCCTGTTGAAGATGATCAACAGTCTAAGTATGACACTTTCCCACTATCAATAGATAACTTCATTTAACTAATTGTAAAAATTATTCATTATTTTTAGCCACACATGGTATCTATTAATTTTATCTATATACTTGCTTTTTATCCTTCATTTTTTAATTTCCTTCCTTTCCCACTAACATACCCTTATATTCCATTTGTAGGAACTAGGTTTAAGCATGCAAAGGGATTCAAAAACCAGGATACATTTTTGCTTAAAAGTTGTAACATCAATGAAAACACAACAATATTAGATTTTATATATGGAAACACCAGAGTTTTCCCAATATTTTTATTGTGTAATGTATGATGAAACTGCATGACATCTCCTATGCATGTTTCATCCTTATCTTGCTCCGGGGTTTGGCTAGTGTCCATGGGGCTCCATGATGCCAATATGGTAGGGAGGAAAATGAGTGTGGGTTTTGTGTTTTTACATATGACGTCATATATTTGTTGTTACATACATACATCTGTGCACAAGTTCTTGTATAGATTTCTCATGTTGCATCAACACAAGGTGTACCTTCTAATTCAAGTAAAATAATAATGTATGATGAATCTCCACAATATCTCTTGTTTTTGAAAGAGGAAAAAACGGGTTTTATAGGGACTCGAAACTACAAATTTTACAACATAAAGATAGAAATTTCAAAGACATCAAAGGTAGAAAGGCTGTAAAATCACTAAAAATAAAAGACTACAGCCTCCAAAAAGGCCAGCAATGGCCATAGAGCCAAAAAATCAAACAAAAAATCAGCAATAGCTTAATTTGTGTCTTTAATAAATCAGTAGTCTCTGCTTCCAGCTCGTTCATATCCTAGACCCCTCTCTTTAAGATTTGAACCATCTGGGAAGAGGGAGGCACTTTCCTTTTGAGATTGGCACGGGTCCTTTCAAAATACCTTGGTCCTCGTTCTTGCTTTCCTTGTTCTCTTCCAAGTCAACAACCAGTGAACCCTGTTGTGTTTTTTCTAGCTTTTTAGACATAGTATTAATAATAATGGCATTGTGTCTAGCCATTTTATGGTTTTGTTCCACTACAATTTTCAAGTTATTTTTAATTTTAACCATTTCCACTTCTAGAGACATGTACTTTTCCTCACTATCACCTCCTTCCTTTCCAATGTTGTTCTTATTCTGTATCCCTTCTTTGTTGCTGAGAACGGCCAGCTTCAGCTCTAACTCCTCTAATTTACTATACAGAGCCCTATTTATTTGATTAAGATCATTAATTTCTTGATAGCCCCATTTTAAAACCCTAAAAAATGTCACTGATGTCGTTCTTGGAAAAAACTAGAATATCTCTAGACTAAGCCCGGTCTAAAATGAGGTTAACATCACCCGGGTTGGGGGAGCTAGGAAATTTGGTACCTTTAAATCTGAAAGAGGTAGGAGGGGAGGGCATAGAATTTATGCTAGCTTCAGGGTTCTCGGCTTTGTCTTCCAAGGAGTCCATAGAATAGGAAACCAACTTGTTGGCAAGTGAGCCCTTAAGAACAGGATTCTTTAAGGGGACAGGGTAGTCAGGGTGGGTCTCTGGGTTAGCTTTAGTAGGCTGGGGTTTTTTAGACTGGGTATTCTTACTAGACATCTCAGAGGACAGTTGGGCTTCTACAATTCTCTCATAGTTAGGTTGATTCTCCACACCCCCACTATCTGTATCATAGTCCTCAGATGTCATGGAGACAACAGGGTTAGATAGAGCCGACATACTTTGATAGTGTTCATAAATTAACCTAATAAGACCAAGATGAAGAATTGGGTATCTCTTAGGATTTTTATTATACTCCTCAAGACTATTAGTCAACGAACATAATAGGTAGTGAGGTAGAGAAATTTGTACCTCTTGTTACATATATACATGTGTACACAAATCATTCTACAAATTTGGTAGCATCTTCCTAATGTTCCTTGAATACAATGTGTACCTTCTAATTCAATTAAAATAACAATACAAAGTATGTGTTTCCTTTCATCGCATTCACAAAATTATGAAGTAGATACTATTTATAACATCTTTCCTGTTTGGAAAACTCATTTGTCATGACCATTATAACTAATAAAAACAATAACAAAATAACTTTTTAAAATAATACCTTTTTTCCAAATCTTACTAATAAAAGATGTAACTATACTAATGGAATCACTTTTCCAAAAGAATTCTTGTTAATTCAATCTTAGTGATAAAACACATGACTAATAAGTCTTTAAAAAATAAAAACCATTTAATGAATTTAAAACCATTCATTCAACATGACGTATAATTTTATTCTAGAATTTGATAGCCAATTTCCAACTAATAAATTTTCATTCCAAAACACAAAAACCATTTACCCATTTTATGCAAATAGTTCTTAATGTCACATTCGAGTTTACAATACTTTACTATGCTCATATTGAATAAATATACAAAATAACCTTTTAAAAGAATACTTTTTTCCCCAATCTTACTAATAAAAGGTGTAACTATACTAATGGAATCACTTTTTCAAAAGCATTCTCGTTAATTCAATCTTAACAATAAAACACATCACTAATAAATCTTTAAGAAAGAAAAACCCTTTAATGAATTTAAAACCATTTGTTCAACATGATGTATAATTTTACTCTAGAATTTGATAGCCAATTTGATAGCCTGTGCATGTGACTGCTAGTTTAATAAAAGGGGGTTTAATGACATTTAACTAAATAATAAAGATCGTTTAAGTAAATGAGAAGACATAAGCAATTTAATTAAATAAGATGAAAATTAGTATGAAAGGGGATGAATTAGCCAAAATAATACTGACCATTTGATTAATACGAGAAAATGATTATTTTAATTAAAAAATGAATATTATTTAACTAAATGGTCAAAAAGAGGTGAATTTAGGATGAAAATGGTGTTAGTAATCAAATTCAGATATGCAATATCAATCAAGACAATTTTAAGTGTCTACAGATGTTTTTAGAAATTTTATAAATCTATCATCTAGATTAATGGTTAGATTTGATAGATTTGGTCTGATTGTTAGATATTTAGAAGGTTGCGGTGGAAATGAAGTTTTTGTATTATTGTAGGGCCCTAATAGCATTCTTCTAGATTCTCTATAATCACTAATATTCTTCCTTAATATGGTTATAAGTTGTCCTACTTTTCTTAACATAGTTCTAATTTCTCTAGAGTCTTCCCTTATTATTATCTATCCTCAAGTTTCCTTTTCCCATGGCAACACCCACTTTGGCACATTCAACACTACCTAAGTCATTAGCATGCCCAGTTTTCATTTTCTCTATAATTTTTGTTCTTCTACATTTCCTTTCTTCTTCTTAATCATCTTTTTTTCTTTTCTCTTCTCCATTTGAGCTTTCCATGTTTACTTTTCATTCCAATTCAATTTGTTCTATAATCTCGGTTCTATGTTTATTATTTTGTTTGGCCATGAGTGTGTTTGATTTTGGATTACATTAGTCATTTTATTATTTCCCATGGTATTTATTTAGTAGCTTTTCTTATTGGTCACCTCTTTTTTGAGGATCCCTTTTCAGAATAACCATTGTTTCCATTGTCCATCTCCTTGGTGCCTAACCCCCTATCATATAGGGTAAACGCTAAGAGGATAGATCCATAAAATTTCATATCTTAATTGATTATTTTTAATTTTCCTCTATCTGATTAAATTTTAAAATTGTGGGTGTTACTGCCCTTTATATCACCTAACCATGATCCTAGGAATGGAACCAATATTAGCAAAAAAACTAGGGAAACACAGACCAAATTTATAAGCCCCAAGTACTTTCTAAGTGTTATATTTTATACCCTAGACTCAATCATGTAAAGGTAGTAATGGTTTTGACTGAGATAAAGAATTAACTAATTAATTATATACTCAATGAATGATAGAGAACATCATGTAGATAGAATTATAGTAATCATTATATTAATTATATCAAAAGAGTACATTTATATATCTTCCCCTAACTCTACTCATCTTTCTCCTTCCTTTATATATAACCTTTTCTACATACATTCTTATACTTATATCTTCTTGCATACAATTTCATATACAAGCTTCTACATATATTTCTCTTACATTGTTATTCATATCTTTCACTATACATATATCTATAGGATGGGATGTGACCCACCTATCCTACCCCTATTCTAGATGATATATTTTCAATCTTAAAGTCTAAAATCTCTTTTCAAAAAGATGTGGTAGGATTTTCTCAGCAATATCTACACTGTTGCTCTTTCCTATGAACACCTTCCACATGCTCCATTTTAATTATATAAAAAAACTAATGAAAAAAGATATGGTTATATATATTCTCATCATCTCTACTAACTGACTTAGATCATCCAAGAACTCTTTTTCTTTACAATAAAAGTCAATGCGAGCATTTGATGAGACTCTAACTAATCCATACAAAAAATAATCTTATAAGATCTAAGAGGTAGGACATGCAAATTAATGTGATTGGGAAGACTACAAGATCTAATACACAATCAATCACAAGTGAATCTACAACCTACCTTGGTATTGATAACCAAATCAACTTTCCACTTATCATCCTACCTTGTGACCTTAAGTCTATAATGCTCAACCAAGGATGGGGCAATAATATAATATAAAGTACTAGAATAAAGAAAATAGAAATATGAACTCCATCCAACAAACCTAAAGTCTCCACAACTAAATTCTAGTGCTTTTTCTAGCAATTTTCAACTACAACAAAAGGTGTATGACCTTCCAACATCTCCCATATTCAACTCTAAAATGGTAACATTTTGACCACTTGTTGTCAATGATCTCTAGGGGAAAGTTTAGGCAATATGGCCCTCTTACATCCATAAGTAAAACATAGACCTTCTATTTGAGTAAAATTTATTTGGAGTAGACTCAACTATTAGATGCTTGAGCCATTGGAGCTAGGTTGACTACATTAATTCTTCTATTAGGTAGTAATTATCTTCACTTTTGTACCTTCACCCAAAACTAAAAGTCTCTCTAGAACCATATCCACTCTAAGGATTCTATTGAAGTATCTATCTCTTTTTTCACTACTAAAAGTTCGTGGGGGGTTATAAGGGTTACTTAAAATATCCCCTAGTTTAGTGTTGAGTACTTTGATTTCAAAATCAGGATTGAGAAGAGTATGTGCAGATCATGATGGGCCAAAAAGTGGCAATATGATGGGTATTTGTAGGGTATGTGGCTGACGAATTTTGTTTTTACCCAAAATTGATGAAATGAAAAGAGTTTTTAAAGGATATTCTCAGCTTTCCAACAATATAAATTATGCTTTACTTTGAATTTAATAAATTATTATTATTCATTTTCTATTTGAATTACAACTAAAGTGTTGATTGATAGGCTAATTGAAAAACATCTATAGCTTTCAAATGGTATTACATTTTTTGAATCCAAAATATGCATCACATTCTATGCTTCACATATTATAGGATTAAAAAAACAAAAATTGAATTTCATGAAGTTTTGACCAAGTTAAGGTGGTTAGACATACGAATTTTTATATTTGTTAAACATTGTAATAAAAAAATCATAATTAATTATTTACTTGGAAAAAATTACAAAAAATATGCATCACATCCGGACATGAATCCTCTACTTATGTCTAAAATATTATAAAAATAATTATCATTTTATTGTGGTTAGGGTGGTCAGAAAAGACACCTACTTCTTATTTTTTCCCCTGAAATTTAAGTACTGCATTGAAATTTCAAATTTTCACCAAATAGATTTAAAAATAAAAATAAACCTAGTAGTTTAGAAACTATATTCAATTTTCTATAGATTCTATTCTTACATATTTTGAAATAATATAGATAACTTATTCAATTTTTTACATCAAGTTGCCTAACTTTGATTTTTCTAATTTTTTTGCCACTTAAGGGCCTATTTTTTCCATGATGATCTTGCACATACCCAGAAGGATATACTACCCACACTCCTACATGACCACTAAACCCTTTAGTAAAAATATCTTCAATTATTTAGTCTTCTCAACTATAATTTTTAGGTTTTTTAGTTCTAGCACTCTAACACCTCAGTTATATGAGTGTTCAACCCTCTCACAAATCTCTTCACTAAAAATTTCTCATATTCTACTTAGTTTGCATACTGCTTAAGTTTTAAAAAGTGATTCTTGTATTGATTCATAGTCATGTGCAACTATCAAAGCTCATAGAACTCATTTACATGGTATTTTTTAAAATTATAAAAAAGGTATCAAGTGTGGAACCTTTCTAAGAAGCTCTTAAAAGAGACTATGGAAATTTCTAGATGACACTTTTGTTCCTCTTGGTTCTACTAGATGGAAGAAAATTTATGTAGGTGCACAATATCACACTAAGCCTTGGAATTTCTATAAAATGGATACCTTGTAAAACATCTCTCTATGGCTAAGAAATCATTCTCAGCATCTAGTCCCCATGTAGCACCTCCAAAAATGGATGGATGTATTTGAGAAATATCTCTTATGTGGGATGCTATCATATTATATTCAGCCATAAACTTCATATCCCCCAATGTTGTGGTTCCTTGAGGGTTACTTCCTCCACTCTAGATCGATGAGGCCTCGAAGAGTGTTCCCTTCAACCATCACCAAATTTATCATCTCCCCTAACCTAAAGAGGAGAATTAATTGATTGTGTTGCCTCTAGCCCCCTAAACTATGATGCACCTATTAACTATGTTCCATCTAGTTAAGGGCCTAACTTTTCCAAAATATCCTAAAGTAGAACCATCACCTTTGGTGCCCGTAGTGGCTATTTAGGTGGAGCTTGTATTAACATAAGGGAGTGATCACTCTAAATATTTGGAGACTCTCAAAGTAGGAAGCATACATTCTAGGAAAAAAGATACAAAAGAAAGAAGTCCAAAACATAATTCCTCAAAAGATGTATAGATTCAAGAATTGAATCATTCCAAATTAAGATCACAAAAAAATATGGGAAATAACAATAAAAAATTTAGTTTTATTTATATGAATTCATTGAATTTGATGAAACTTTCCAAATAATAAAAATTAGAATAAAAATCTGGCAAATCTTGTGTGGTTATTAAATAGTTGATGTAAATGTTGGATGATTAGGACCATGATCCAAGTGTGTGGTGATTTCAAGGAGACTAGATCCCAAACCATATAATGGAATTATAATGGTATTTGATTAAATTGGTCCTCATATGTTGTGTAATATTAATGGTATTAGAAAATATGTTGGTGAATTAAAATATGCCTCCAAAATTCTAGGTTATTCCCCATTACAAATACTACAAAATATTATGTATAAATACTTCATTAATAATTTTCTACTCATTTAACATCTATTGGATTGATAAATAATCTTTCCTATCAATTTAATCATTTCGTTATATCTACCAAAATCAAATTGATCAATAACAACTATTTTCCAATTGTAATGCTTTTTATATCATTTGATGTAAAAAATTACACACAATCAAATCCAGAAGTCTTTGGAACAATACAATATGGATTGTGGAAATTTGATATCATTAATCATTTACATTTCCTTCTTTTTTTCCTTCTCCTACAATGCTTTGCATCCTATAGATACAACCAATTATACGAGGTATATATTATTAATAATATTCCTATGACTGAGCTTTCAAGTAGAAAACATGTTACATGTATAGATAATAGCATGTCTAGATAGATCATTATCACATGAAATGTTAGTACCCCATGCACCCTATCATCCCATGATTGCCAAGTAAGATAAAACATCACCACTTTCTATAAAACTAGAACCTCAGTATCCCTACATCTTCATCTTCTTCATTTATATTTTATAATCAATGATACTTAAATATAGCTAGAAAATATTTTTATTTTTACATTTGTGATAGAAGCTACTCATAGCACATTCTCCCTCTGGTTTTGCTAGTTCCTATTGATCATGCATGTTGAAGGGAAAAATTACATGATGACATTAAATAAGCTCCATTACTTTATATGGAGCCCAAGGTATTCTTTTATGGCTAAAAATTTAATTGAATGCATGTTTGTGTGTGCTCAATAATTTGAGATACCTAAACATTCTAGGATTCACATGTATCTCAAAATGGAGGTAAATTTTAATTATTCAATTTGCATACCCATACCATTTCCTATTTATTTTTGTGCCCATTTTGAGAAAAATGTATTAATATAATTACAAATCAATAAATCACACTCTTTTATGAGGTTTGATTCATTCCCCTAACTTACACCTATCCCCTACACACAATCATATACATTTATCCACATTTTATCCATTTTTGCATATTTCTCACATTGATTACATTTATTAAACCTAGTATAATTAGACATTTATTCCCCACACAAACTTCATCATTCCATTATCTTGGACCATTTTCATGTGTTCATGATCAGTTCACTACATCCACAGATCTAACCCCCATAGTTTCAAAATTAAAATTAAAATTTGATCAACTTCTACCCCATTCCACTAGCCCTTGTGAGTTGACCAAACACACATATGTGCAAATTCGTTCTATTTATTTATATTTAAAGGCGTGCATTTGCATTTATTTCAGATCATATCATATTTGAATATCCTTTCATTATAAGTAAAAATTATTAGAATAATATTTCAAACTGGTGCACTTAAATAATCATAATTTACATATTCATCTTAGGAGCACTCATAGAATTGAATTTTGATGTCTTTGATCTCATTGATATGACCATAAATTAGTCATCATAATTTAGTAATGCTTAAGAAAATGTTGTAATATATGAAAACTCATTGTCTATCTAGGTGACTTCCATAATTGTAAGATCTATGACATACTTGTAGATCTATCATGTACAAATGTGGATTTAATTTAGCTACAAAGGTTTGATCTATAAAAAATCTAAAATATTTTCCTTGACATACGTTTTGAATCATATGACAAGTAGTTATATGTGGTTGAGTGTTTGCCAATAATAATGAATATATGTCATCCTTTAATCAAACTCTTGAAAAATACTAAGTCAACAACTTTTAGAAATTATCAAAGACAATAAACAAAGATATAAAAATGTCCTAAAAAAATATTCAGATGTTTGAAGTTTTAAATAATACACAATAGATATTTAGAAAAGATTATATCAACTAATTTTTTAAAAAAATATTTTTTTATCAACAAATTACATAATTAATTTGGAAAACGATTTTTTTTTAAAATATATTTTATAATTTAAATCTTATTATCTTTAATTTTAATATTAAAATTTGAAACAAAATTAAAAAACTGATAATATTCACACTTTCATATGTTTCTTCCAATATTTTAAAATAAAACTTATAATTAATATAAACTCCTATCCTCCAAACTTTAAAGCCATATGAAAATAAATTTGGCACCAATCATAGTGTAGGTAAATTGTAGTTTTTGCAAAGAACGCATTGTATTGAGTTTTCATAGAATTTAATATAGCGTTCATCACAGTAGCTCAAAGAAGACGCAGATTCTTCTGAGTGCATTCCCCGTCCCAATAGCAGGGAGAGTATATTTGAGTCCCTTAATATATTTTATTTTCTTAGTACTACTTTAGCATTCAATTTTATGAATTTTTTTTAATATTTTTAAAAATTAAGAATGTCTCTTTGAACATTACATGTAGTTGACAGGTTGTGAGAGGTATCAGAGAGCTTATTTAACCTTTTACACATTCTCAAGTCCAAGTCTTGCAGCTGTGACAGGTTGCCAATGGTATCAGGGAGTTTATTTAACCTAAAACACCCTCTCAAGTTCAATTGTTGCAGTTGTGACAGGTTGCCAATTGTATCAGGGAGCTTATTTAAGCTTTCCCACCATCTCAGGTCCAAGTACTGCAGCTGTGACAGGTTGCCAATGGTATCAGGGAGCTTATTTAACCTTAAACAATGAGATAAATCCAATTTCTGCAGCTGTGACAGGTTCCCAATGGTATCAGGGAGCTCGTTTAAACTTGCACACATAGATAAGTCCAAGTTCTGCAGCTGTGACAGGTTGCCAATGGTATCAGGGAGCTTATTTAACCTTATACACCATCTCAAGTTCAAGTACTGCAGCTGTGACAGGTTGCCAATGGTATTAGGGAGCTTACTTAACTTATAACACCTTGTCAACTCCAAGTGCTGCATCTGCTCTACATTAAGAAGTGAAATTAAAGGGGAAATAGAATGGATGTTGCTATTATTTAGTTGCATAATCTTCAATTGCTTAATATTGGCCACAATTCTGGAGTGGCCTTTCTTCATTACTGCTCCATACGTCTTCTTTGTTGCTGTAAGAATCCTATTTTTTGCTCTATTCTTCCCTATTGAAAAGGTGCAATCTTTCAACCTTAACCATATCAAACTTGGAGGAAGCATGGCTCGAGTGTCTTCTGTCATGCCTTCAATGCACACATTCTGCAAATGAAGATAGCGAAGACCTGGTCTGTACAACATTTCAAGCCTCTGTGGATTACCTCGACTGAGCTGAAGGCGAGAGACATTGATGTTGTTGGATAGGGTGCTTGAATGGTCAGCCTTCCATAGTCGGGTACCCTCTCTTTCTTTTTCTGCAATGGTTTGTCCCAAATCTCGCAAATGGGCATGCATATCAAATGTACCTTCATCATCAATCTTTATTAGTAGCTTCATTAAAAGATTGCATACAGCGATTTCTGCGATCCCATACAATGATTTCCAGAAAACAATGGGCAATGTTTTGTTTTCTCCAATGAACAAGCAAGCAATGTCCAGAAATATTTCTCTCTCCTCGTTACTAAGACCATCATAACTGATTTTGAGAGTACTGTGAACTCTTTTCTGAATGTCTGGGATGAGTGTAATGTTGTGAAGAGCTTCTGTCCAGCAAGCTGTTTCATCCTGCTTATCATATAAAAAAGATCCAATCACTTCTAAGGAAAGAGGATGCCCCTTACAAGCTTCCACTATTCCCTTGGACAGATGTTCATGACTGAGACTTGGAGATGCTCTCAGAAAAGCATGCCAACTAAATAACTGAAGACCTTCATTTATCTCCAATCCGCTCACCTCGTGGATGCTTTCTGATGAGACCCTAGCAACATTCAAAATGTGTGTCTCTAGAAGTTATAATAATTCTACTGCTAGGGGCCAGCCAATCCCCAACCAAAGCATCCAATTGTACAACATCGTCAACATCATCCAAAATCAGCAGCACACGCTTCCCTCCCAAACGATCTCTAAACAAAGATATGCCCTCATCAATACTGTACACTTCTCTATCATGTTTGCATATATCTTTGAGAATATTTCTCTGCAAATTTGCAAGGCCTCTGGGTTCTGCAGCATTGGCGCGGACATTAGATACAAAAGAAGCAGCTTCAAAATCAACGTACACTTTATTGTACACTGCCTTGGCGGCAAGTGTGGTCTTGCCAATACCCCCGATACCCCATATTCCAACTTTAACAACATTATCCACTGAACTGAGATATAATTTTTGAATGAGAATATTCTTGACGCTGTCTATTCTCACTGGATGCTTGGCAACTTCTAAGGGCACTCTGTCGAATGTCTTGATCAGATCATTCACCACTGTTTGTACTAGTCGAGCTTCGAAGCTGCAATAGTCATAGTAGGTCAATAGAGAATGATTTTCCAATTTAGTCTGAATGGGTTCAATTTTTAAAAAAAAATTATATATGTTAAGTAAATTTTAAAAATAGATTATTTTTAAGGTTAAATAAAACTAAATAATCTACATTATTAAAAATAAATTAAATATAATTTATTATAAAAGATATTTAGAAGTTCTTAGAAATTTATTGTTTATAATACTTCATTTTTATAATATAATTTAAAATTAAAAAAGTTTTTAATTTTTCAATATTTAGGAAAAAGTCTTTTAATTTTTTAAAGATAAATGAAATAATAGATTCAAATTTGAATATATTTTAAAAGATTTTTTTTATTAATTTAGATAAAATTAAATAATTATAATAGATTATTTTTAAGGTTAAATTGTTGGAAATAGTCTAAATTATTTAAAATAAAATTTAATTAATTATAAATGATATTTAAAAGTTTTAGAAAATTCATTGTTTATAATATTTCATTTTTATTATATAATATGGAATTGAAAAAGAAAAGAATTATTTCAAATAGTTCATATATATAGTATAATTTAAATTAAAAAATATTTTTATTTTTAAGTATTTAGAAAAAATAAGCTTTTAATTTTTACAAAAATAAATCAATTAGTACTTTAAAATTTAAATCTTTTATTTATTTTTTAATAATTTAAAATCTGATTAATTAATTATAATAAAAGAAATAACAAAATAACAAAATAGAAAAACAAATGCAAATATTTCAAAAAATTAAATTATATTATATTTTGAGTATATTAAGTTCAAGTTAAATTTTTAAAATAAAATAAATATCTTTGAAAAATTATTTGGGAGAGTTAAATAAATATTTTTTAAAAATAAATCAAACTATAATTTTTAGCATATTAAATTTAAAAAACAACTTTAAAATGAAATAATTATATTTGGAAATTTAATGAGAAAGAGTTAAATAATATATAAATATTATTATTAATTAAAAATTAAATAAAATATATAAAAAGAATAAAATAAAATAAAATTTTAAAATTAATCTATTGCTTTTAAAGAAAATATTAGCACATATTTAGTAAATATTAAGAAAATTAATCAAAATATTAATTTTATTAATTTTTTTTTTTTATAAAAAATTCAATCATAATAGTATTAGTATTAGTATATATATATAACTTTTTTATTTAATATTATCTAAAACAAAACATAAAAATAGAATAAAAAATTATTGAAATTTTAAAAAATATACAAATCATAATTTTTAGGGGTAGATAGGAGAAACACAAATTATGATCATAAATTTTATTCTTGAGATTTGTATATATAATATTTTTTTATTAAATAAATTAAATTAAATAAAAAATAGTATTCATATATAAATTTTGTTATTATAATATATTATATCTCTAATTTTATATCAATAAATTTATTATGCTAAGGTTCTAGAATGACAACCATTTACAAATGAAATATTTTTTTATTTTTAGTCCATAGATTACATAGTGTGAGATTTAAGCTTAAAACAAGTCTCAGGGGTGCAAACCACTATTGAGTCATAGGAAAACAAGTTTCAGCTACTGTTTAATGGTAAACCAACTATCATTTAATGGTAAACTAGTTATCGTTTAATGGTAAACCAACTATCGTTTAAGTAAACTAGTTGTCGTTTAATGGTAAACTAGTTGTTGTTAAATGGTAAAAGCTTCTAAAATATCAAGTACCAACTTTCAAAATCCCACTTAACACATAAAATCCAAATAGATATTGATTTGACAACTAGATGGAAACTTTTATAATAAGTTTAACCATCATAATTAAAAAGAAGATTAAAAAAATAATAAAATAAAATAAAATTTAACCATCATAATAAGAAAAGATAAATAAATAAAATATGGAGTCAAGATAAAAAGTAGACAATGATAGTAATTTTTGTTAAGAAAATAAAATAAAATAACTATTTATTAATAGTGTTTAAAAATATTTGAAGTAAAAATTAAATAAATAATTATTTACCTTGAATCTAAAAATGATGACTATACAACTATAAAAAAAGAGATCCTAACATAGATAATTTAAATAAGACAAACCAAAAGTACATTCACATGCTACCTCTAAAGATATGTATTATTTAATTATTGAATATTAATTTAAAACCTAAAAATTATTAATACTTAAAAATTTTATAATATTTTTTATTTAGTGAAACAAATTATTTACTATTTTATTTATCAAATTTCATAATTAAATAATTCTTAAATTAATAAAAGTAATTTTTAAATAATTCTAAAGTAAAATTAGGAAACTTATTTTTTTTAAATCTATATAAAAAATACCACAATATCAAGATATATTTTATTAATAAAAAATCTAATACAAAATAAACATCTGAAAATGATATCTCTTGAAGAGGTATGGAATTTGATGGTCTATGTGACCATTTTTTGCATTTTAGACTGTATATTATAGTTGAAAATTTTATTGAACCATATTATTTGACGTGCTATATTTTTATATAACAGTAAATATGACACTTAAAATTATTATTAAACCATAATATATATATGTGTGTGTGTGTGCGTTCATGATATATATATATATTCAAAATCTTTTCAAAATAGAATATAATTGTTACAGTAAATTTAAGATTTTTACATTTATTACTAACTATCAATATTTTCTAATTTTACATTTTTTTAATATATATAAAATATACATATGAATAATAACATAACAAGAATTTTTACTTGACATTCAAAATATAGCATTTATTTTAAACATTTGTTTTACAGTGATTATGAGCAAACTGTCACAAAATTTTCATATGACAGGTAGGGGTGGCGTCAAATTCCAGGCCTGCTCTTGAATCCCTTTAATAATATTTTTAAAAAATACAATTATACTAAGTTTATACAACTTTATATTTTTCCAATTCAAAATAAAAATATAAACCATATTTAAATATTTATATTCTAAATAATTATGTCATCTATTATTAAGAAAATCACAAATCCGAAATAGAAATGCAAAACATACAGTGAGGTTCATTACTTACCCTTGAGTTATATCCATGGACCAGCCTGAGCGAGAAGAGATCTGTAGAAGGGCATGCTTCCACTCATTAACCTCTACTCTTGGGTGTCGATCTGGATGGGCATAATGTTTGACAAATGATTGCTTATACGGACTCGACACTTTCTCAGGATATCTAACATGAGTTGGATTCACATCATAAAAGAAAGGAATAATTAAGCCAGGGGAGCTCAACATTGCAGCGGTCTCCTTGAGACACCAAGCTGAATCTGCGTAGCCTTGGGAAAATATAGGAATGCGAATGGCACTGCTCTTCATCGCTTCTTCCAAGCTCTCCCACACCATTTCCCCCTTTTCCAATTTGTGAGTGTCTAAGAAGACATTGAGTCCTGCCACGGAGAGAGCTTCAAAGAGATGATCAACCAAAGTGTTTCTGACATCTGATCCCCTGAAACTCAGATACACATGATACCTCTTATCTCTTTGGAAGGCGAGTTTAGGTGTGGGAGGTTCGTATCTGAGAAAGGTGGGCATTGAGGATCCACCAGAAGTAGAAGTAGATGGGGCTGATTCTTCAAGCTGTGGGTTAGAAGTAGATGCCATTAAATTGGATTGAACTGAAGACAGAGAAAGAATAAAAGATGAAATAGCAATGAAAAAGGGGTTGTAGAGCAGGAGAGAAGGTGAAGTGCAGGGCATATAAAAGAGGAGATCGAGTTGATGACAAAGTCAACAGTGACCAAACAGTCTATGGGAAAGCGCGTGAAAGAAATGAAGAATCGCCCATTTCACCGAATGAGCAGATGTGGTCGGCGGAAGGTGTGAAAAAGCTCGTGAGGAGTGGAGAAACTTGGAAGAGTTTACATAGACAATCTCACACGCCGCGTCAATCCTTTTATCCGCTGCATACTTTTCCATTTTATATGGGTTCAAGTAATAAATCGGTGGAAGGAGGGGAGAAGCAGGTGTGAGAGAAAGGAGTGGAGAAGCTTCACACCATGGTCATCTTTTTTCGAAAAGTTTTATTCCGGTATCAATTTTTTTTATCTTTTACATACTTTTTCAATTTTATATGAGTCAATGGAAGGGGAGAAGCATGTGAGAGGAAGGAGGGGAGAAGCTTCACACAGTGGTAATTTTTGAAAAGTTTTATTTCAGTATCGATCTCTTTATCTTTTACATACTTTTTCAATTTTATATGAGTCTCTAAGGAATAAATCGGTGGGAGGGGAGAAGCATGTGAGAGGAAGGAGTGGAGAAGCTTCACACAATGGTAACTTTCTGAAAAGTTTTATTTCGGCATCAATCTCTTTATCTTTTACATACTTTTCCAATTTTATATGAGTCTTTAAGGAATAAATCCGTGGGAGGGGAGAAGCATGTGAGAGGAAGGAGTGGAGAATCTTCACACAATGGTAACTTTTTGAGAAGTTTTAGTCCGGCATCAATCTCTTTATACTTTACATACTTTTCCAATTTTATATGGGTCTCTAAGGAATAAATCAGTGGAAGGAAGGGAGAAGCATGTGAGAGGAAAGAGTTGAGAAGCTTCACACAATGGTAGCCTTTTGAAATTTTTTATCTTGACATTAATCCTTTTATCCTTTACACACTTTTCCAATTTTATACGGGTCTCTAAGAAATAAATTTGTGGAAGGAGGGGAGAAGCATGTGAGAGGAAAAAGTGGAGAAGCTTCACATAGTGGTAACTTTTTGAAATGTTTTATTCCAGCATTAATCCTTTTATCCTTTAAATAATTTTCCAATTTTATATTGGTCTCTAAGGAATAAATCGGTGGAAAGAGGGGAGAAACATGTGAGACGAAGGAGTGAAGAAGCTTCCAGTGGCAACTTTCAAAAAAAAAATATTTCTTACAAGATATCTCACATGCTTCTTCAATTTATGTATTTTATGTTATATTTATGCCAAAG
Source organism: Sequoia sempervirens (assembly GCA_007258455.2). Classification (NCBI taxonomy): domain Eukaryota; kingdom Viridiplantae; phylum Streptophyta; class Pinopsida; order Cupressales; family Cupressaceae; genus Sequoia; species Sequoia sempervirens. The sequence goes on from VDFB02256132.1 coordinate 196,663,703, forward strand.
GCATTTCGTATATAAACTTCACCAAGTTCATTTGTCTATCAATGACATAAAACCATAGATAAAGCTTGCAAGACTATAAAAATAATCGACATTGTTCCTCTCCTTTTTTTCTTGGTCATTATTCAGATTCACCATTTGTCATCTTTTGTTTGTCGACTTCCACTTTCAATGGGAATTTAAAATGAATAAGCTTTTCACTAATAATATGTGCTCATTGAAAATTTTCCAGGATAGCTATTTTACATTTTTATACCAAAGTTAAAATAATTTTTAAATTAAATAATATTCTATATAATAAAATCTTACATGCTTAGCACTACTTTTCCTGCATGCTTTATCAAATTTTCATAAAGCTTTGTATTTTCAAAGCTCCCTTTTGTTTAGAATAAATTATAATATTTTATTTAATATTTTTTACAATTTCAATTTTATTAAAAATAATATGATAGTTACAATTATTAACTAGCTTATTTATCTTATTACTTAATATATATATAGGATACATTGAGATATATCATCTTGTAGAAATCCATTGCACCTTTATTGTTCTGCATATGTCATAATTTATTTTAAGGTGCATGATAATATAATGATATTGGTTTCTTTTTTTAGGAATGTAAAGTTCAACCACATGTTTATGATATTGAATTTTTCTTAGGAGACTAGATATTGTTTACACATAATGACATTATATTGATTCATTATATTGATTGAAAAGTATATCACGTACATTTGTTGTATTCTAAGTCTTGGAGCCCTTTTTCTTCTACTTTTCGATTTGTAATGTGCTTTCCTTTCTTTAATTTTTCATAATTGTTGTACGAGAATGGTGGTTGAATCCATAGGCCACTTAAGGGGAAGACATGAGACATTTCCAGGAATGTTAAACCTATTGTTTCTTTTAAGCCAATATCAATTGTGACTTTTTGAAGAGTTAGGCCATGCAATTTGTGTATTTTCAAAGCCCATGTCTATTGTAATGGTATTTGCAGATATTTGTTCCTTTGAAATTTTGTGATTGGAATAGTGGAAGGATGTTTTTCATCAAATGAAATGCTTGAGTAAATGTAAAACTCCATGAATACATAGGTTGGTGGTTGAGGGGGTGTGTTCCTGGTTTATATATAATTTGTTACACAGAGCCCAAAGCTCCATTGACAAGGCTTTCTTCTATCCACAAGTTAGATGTAAATATAACTCTTACATTTTTTCTAAACAATATTTCAATATCAACTTCATCTTCTATATATCCTTTAGTTGCATTGGCACTTGTATTTTTTTTGTTATGCTCTGTGCAATTGAATTTTTTGAAGAGTATAATTTTATCCGGTTGTGGTTGTGAACATTTTCATTTAGCTCTTGTCACTAGTAAACTCCAATCATCTATTGTAGGGTTTGCATCTCTAATATTTGTTAAAAGCTGATAGAATTTTTGATGTTCATTTTTTGTTCCATGTTGTCAGAATACCTCATCTAAAGTAATCATAATTTTGAATTATTCCCATAGGATCATATTAGCTCATATGTTTCTTGCATAGAGTGTTTTATCATTAACTAGAGGTAATTGTCTAAGATCTCAAATCAAGATCATTGATATTCCTATAAGCAATAAACAAATGTTAAATTTCAATGTATAATTTATCTATACGAATGCACAATAGATATCAATAAAAATTGATAAAGTAAATCATATTATAAGATGCATATTTTTGTGAGATTCATACTTGCAAAGGGTTGATTTGTATTTTGAGGGAAGGCCTGGAAAAGTCTTGACTATGTTTTCAAACAATTTTTCACTAATAGAACTCATTTCATCAATTCGTATGTATTTGATATGTGTTAATTCTTCTTAAAGACTTGTTAATCTAGTTCCTTCCAACTTCTTGAAGCCTTTGATTGGAATTTTTAATTTTGAATGAATAGTTGATGCACCTATATTGAATGTTGCAACTCCTATTAGTGCAAGTAGAAGTAGGGGGCTCTATTTGATGGTGAGGCATTCTAAAGGGTTTTAGAAATGACACCTGTCACATACAACTTTCATGTTCCTATTATGCCTTTCAAACTATCATGAGAAGTGGAGCTTCATTTTCATTTCTTTGACAGTGTGAAATTATCATGTTAACTTTTTTTTCTTGTTTTTTGGTGAGGTTTTCATAGTTAACTTTGATTGTTGTATACCATTTTGCATGAAACAACTAGTATTTTTTATGGTGGTAATGAAATTGACTACTTCATATGTGTATCTTTCACCTTGGAAATCATTAGAAAAATTGGTCTATTTATCAAAATCTCTCCTTCCTAGCATGTCTATTTCTAAAATTTGCATAGTTTCACTATGACGAAGGCTAGATAGAATTTCCCATTCATTCTTTGTTCTAGAATCTATGGCCATTTCACTATTATCACTTTGAGATTCTGTAATATCTTCAATAATGTCACTCTCAATTCTTTGTTCCACATGCCATTAATTATAGTTAAAATTTTTACCAGTGTGCAATTATTTCATCATTGTTATGATAAAGGAAAGTAGGTTTTCATAGGACCAAACCACAAAAGTTTACACATAAAAAGGAAAGGACAAAAAATTCCATCAATTAAAATGATGCAAAAAAGAAAAACCCTCAAAAACAAATGTACCAACCTAAAAATCCAAAAACGGACTAATTAAAGAGCAAACCGAGGCTAAAACCAAAACCAAGAAGAACTAATCCAGAAGTCTTCGTGAACTCTTTTGGTCTCAAATTCTCCAAATCCTATATATCCCTTGACTCCCTTTCTTGAAAGTTTGAATCATTCAGTGGCATGGAAGGTGCCTTCCTTTTCGGGATTATCCCCGGTTCTCTTCGAAATCCCTATGTCCTTCTTCCTAGTTTTATCTTTTAACTCTTCCAAATCAACAATCAAGGATCCCTATTGAGCTTTATCAAGTTTTTTAGTCATTGCATTGATAATGATAACATTATTTCTTGCCATTCTATTATTCTGTTTAGTAATTATCTTCACAACATTTTTTATTTTTTCAAATTCAATTTCTATCCATATTTCCTAGATCTCCTTGCTAGTAGCATTCTCATTATGCTCTTCATCCTTCTTGCATAACACAAAAAACTTAGCTTCCACTTCTTCCAATTTACTCTGGAGGGCCCACTTTTTAATTTTTAGGTCATTAATTTAATGAAAGACCCATTTTGACATTCTGAAGTAGTCCATGACATTATTCCTAGCTATGCCTAGAAAATTAGCATTAGAATCCCTATCAAGATTGAGTCAATTTTTAGCAGAGTTAGAAGCTCCAGGGGACCCAATTTTATCCTCTCTATCCATCGAAGGGACAGAAGAGGGAGAATTATTATTAGCGCTAGGTTCCTCAGAATTAGGAGAATCTTCAAAGTAAGAAACAAGGTTTATAATAGGGAAATTCTTTTTGGCTCCTTTGGCTTTGGGGGTAGAACATTTAGGCTAAGAAGTAGGGTAGACTTTAGCAAGTTGGGGATTACAGGCTTGGATTTTCTTGACAGTATGGAAAATGGGAGGGTCCAGGACCATCCTTATAGGACTCAAATTAGGCTTATTCCCTGAACAACTAGGTTCAGTGTCATCATCCTCAGAATCTGAGGAGGCATCTAGGTTAGAAATGGCAGACATATTTTGCAAATGTTCAAAAATTAATCTTATTAGACTAGTATGTAATATAGGATATCGTTCAGGGTTTTTCTTATGGTCTTCCATACTTTTTCTTAAGGAACAGAGTAAGTAGTAGGGGAGAGAAATCCTGACCTTATATTGAAAATGATTGAGCAAGGAAAAATGATAGTCGTAGACCCTAGTGAACCATCCATCCAGGGTGATATACTCCATAATGATACGAAGAAATTTTCTCCAAAGAGATTTAAGGGAGTCGGCCTCGAAGTAACTATTGGAAACTTTCACAAGTTTCATTTTTTCCTTGTCTTTCTTCAGAAATCTAACCACAACTTCATTAGAGAATTTCTTGTCCCTGAAAAATTTATGTTCTTAAGTGGACATACCAGTCAATTCAGTGATGAGATTTTCATCAAGCTTCACTTTCCTTCCAAAAAGGGTTATTTCACCATTGTTCCAATTCTTCTCAAAAATCTCTATAGCTTCCTGATTATACCCATGGAGTTTCTCCAGAAAAGGGAGTAAACCCCCACTTTTAACTTTGTTCCACGCTTTAGGGTTTCTTGTGTGCATCTAGAAACTTTCTGGCTCAACTTTTTTTCTTTCTCCTCCCATTTTAGCAAGCATAGTAATATAGACAAAGACAAAATCAATGGCCCCGCTAAACCTGCGAGCCCACAAAGCATACCAAGAAAACTTACAAGACAAGCTAGTTAGCTTAGCCCCATACAATCTAATGATAGTGACGTGTTTACCCCGTTCTATCATCATGATCGAGGTGACACACATCTTTCCCATGTGACACATCATAGTTCAATAAGGCTCAGACATCAACACCTAAATCATTGATGTTCAGCCATGTAAGTTGTCCTTTACTTTTAACCCCTTGATTCGCAAAAAAATCTACCACAACATTGGCTTCTCTATAGGCATGGGATATCTTTATATTATCAAACTTAGCTAAGGTCTAAATAGCATCATCAATCCAAGACTTTATGGTCCAAGGGGGGGGGGGGGACCTACCTAGAAGACATTCATTAATATTTTATGAGTCCCCTTCAAGCCAAATGCTTTTAAAATTCAGACTATGAGCCAAATTTATTACATGAAAAGCTCTAATAGCCTCAGCCAAGTGATTGGTTTGTGAGCCAAGGGGGGTATCAATCACCCCTCAAAATTTACCAAAAGAATCCCTTATAACTCCGCCATATCCCGCTGCACTAGCATTTCCTTTAGCCACCCCATCAAAGTTGGCTTTGATCCAACTGTTAGGTGGAAAAGTCTAGAAAACTCCCTCCCTGTCCTTCTTAGCATGTTTAGGAGCATAGGAAATATCATAACTAATTTTCCATTCCTTAGCAATCATTATATCATAGGAAGAACAAGCCACTTTCTCATTATTACAATCATGCTTGGGGATTGCATAGAAATTTTCTTTCATTAATCTGATTATTTTATCAAACACTATGATCTTTGAAGATTCCTTATCTCTATAAATTCTATTGTTTTGTTCTTTCCATAGACCCCAAGCAACATGAGGGAAGGAAAAATCCCATAGCTTTCATAGAGCTAGGTTTTGAGTAGGAGCTTTCCATTGAATGAAGAAGTCTTCAATTGACGAGTGGAACACCCAAGATAAATGCCAATAACAGAGGATTTTTTCCCAAATCGAGGCAGTAAATGGGCAATGAAGAAACAAATGACAAACTAACTCACCTCCATCTTGCAGAGATAACATCTATTGGGTATTTGAAAACCTCTCTTGTAGAGATTATCAACCATGAGCACTTTGTTTTGAAGTAGGATCTAGAAGAAGATGTTGACTTTGGAGATGAGGTGTTTGATCTAGGCATTCAACCAAAAGGGGGGGGGGAACCTAGGCTTAAGACAGCATGGAAAAAGCTGATGAAACAGAGTAGTTGCTCGAGGGTTCATCTTTCCAAACAAGATAGTCTTCCATCTAATCATGGCATAGTTTGACAGCTAATAGGGAGGATTGAATATGAGCAAGAACCTGACTAACAAGACCTACATCCACCCATTTTCCATTCATCCAATAATCTTTAACATACAACCCAAAGAAAGCTTTACAAATCTCATCCCACTCGCAAAAAGGTTCAATTATGGCAAGGGGCTCCTTGAACAACCATCCATCGTCCCAGAATCTAGTTTGGTTTCCACTCCTGACTTGCCAACCCACTCCTATATCAACTGATTTTTTGCTAGCAATCAAGTTATTCCAACAGGTTGAGCCTTTGGGTAGAAGATGGGATTCCCTCATGATTATAAGAGATCTATTATTCTCCAAATATTTTCTTGTCACGATTTTAGTCCATTCCCCTGATGACGAAAATAGTCTCCAAATTTCTTTAGCAAGAAGAGTCTTGTTAGCCATCCTGATTTTTCTAAGACCTCAGCCACCGGACTTTTTAGGTCTGCACACTAGATCCCACCCTATTAAAGGAAACCTTTTTCTTTCTTCAACACCCAACCAAGGAAATCTTTTTTGAATCTTTTCAATAGCATCCACAAACTTGGCAGGGATTTTAAAAAGGCTTAATGCATAAATCAATAGATTCTGAAGAGTAGCTTTGAGGAGTTGTAATTTACCGGCTTGACTTAGCAGAGCTCCTTTCTATCCAGCGAGTTTCTTGCTAAACCTCTCAACCAACGAAATCCAAAAGGACTCTGGGGGTTTAAGTCTTAAAGGTAAACCTAGATAGGTGGTAGGTAAAGACTTCACCCTGCAACCTAGGATTCTAGAAATTTTATTTTGTCTGTTTTCAGGAGTATTAACTTGAGCCATCGAGAGCATATTTTCACCAGCCTGTAGAGCTTTTGCATTTTAGAAATTTTGACTTGGTTCCTTGCCTTGTGATGATATGTTGCCTCTTTGCCTTAGGGTAGGGTTTAGGGGTTTAGTTCAAAATCACTCATTTCATATTTGCATAGTCTTAAACCCTAGGAATTATTTTTCTTCACTAACTTGTTACACCCGATTATCGATCACTTGAGTTATAACTTGATCCATCACGAGCATATTTTCACCAACCCCTCGGTCTAGGTCTATCGGTCACCAGATACATTTCCATCGCTTTAATACTTCCTATGGTCAGGCGAAATATTTTATGTTAAGTTGACTTATGTCTTAAGTCACTAATTCCCAAGGGTCTAAGTTTTGTCGACCTAGTCGAGTCCCCTTCATTAAAACTAAATTTTATGCATGTACAAATTTGTCAATTGTTAAATCAAAGGATTTAATCCTGGATGCTCCCCTTCAACCCTGCGAAAATAAAATAATACTTTCTAAAAAAGTAGCAGGGCTAGCGGGCTCCTGACATGTGTTCCATTGCAGGTGTGGGGCTCGATCTCCACTCTCATACCCGATGCCTTGAGGTTTCAAATCAACAACCGAGATGCAACATTGAGATTTAATCTTAATCATTCCCCGCTCACCCCACAAGATTAAATAATGCTTTATAAAAAGAAGCGGGGTTAGTAGACTAATGACACATGGATTTCTTCCCTACTTCGAAAGAAAGAAGGTGGAGCCCACAGAACTAATGAGTCAGCTTTCCAGTTGGAAAAATTCCATTGGTCGAACGATAGGTGAATGATGGAAATTGATTCAATTTGAGTCATCCAAAGTGCCATCCCACTAGGAGATTGATGACTAATATTCAAAATTGAAGATGTGAACACGAGAGTCATTATGTTTCGCGCGAATGAGTAGTTATGGCAGAAAAGACATCCAAAGCTACCTAATCTCAACCTAAATGCACATAAAAGATTGGTTTTTCATAAAATTGAAGATTGCAAATGAGTTTGAAGCATCCAGGAGATCAAGAAGAGCATTCTAGAGTTCAACGCAATCAAAATTAGGGTTTCCTTCAAGTGAAAAATTCGTAAGTAAAACAAATGCCATTCTTTACACTTTCTCTAAATTGTCTTGAATTAGGGTAAATATTCACTATCTTTTAGTTGAATTAGTCTGCATGCTTTTTAGTTGCTTTATAGTGGTTTGAAATTTCATATAAGTGATGAATTTCTATCAAATCTGTTGAAATTTCACCTTTGAGCCATGCCATAGGTTTTTAATTGAAAATCTAGGTTTTGAAACTCTCTATGTCGAAACCCTAGATTAGTATGAACCCACCTTTTTACCCATGGCACCTAAAGCACAAGTTCTCGATTCTGAAACCACATCCACCTAGGACAATTAAAAAGGGGTTATTGGACAAGAAATATTTTATCAAGGATGCCATGTTGCCCTACATTAGAATGCAATTGTTCTAAAACTGGTTTGGGAACATAAATTATGGAGTCCCTATTTGTAGAACTTGGAGGTTGGATATGGGGAACTAGTCGTCCCAAATGTATATATGGATGTAGACCCAGGTTGAAAGACATAGCTGCAAGGTATGACCCTATTTTTAGAGTAGTTAGAGCATTTGATGGTGTTGAAATGCTCAAGATAACTAGAGAGGAGATTGTAGATATTTTCTAGTTGCATGAATGGAATAAGGATACATGATCCCCATTAACATTGATGCTTTTAGAAAAGAATATGAGAATACAAAGGTTTTGTTCAGGACAATAATGTTACCCATGCACACTACAATTATTGGGGTTGGGAAGTCTAGAAAATAGATAACGATTGGTAAAGATGAACTAGATCCTTTCACCATGAAGTATTTTTCCAATTACTTCAAGAAAACAATGTATTCCTTGTGCCAAATCATTGGTTATGATCCACCAACCACCATGCCAAGGGATTACTTGTATATGCAAGCACATTTGCAACACCCAGCTTACAGTGTAGTTTATGACTATGCCACATACATGGCATAAAACATTCATCAAGGTTTGATTGCATTAAAGGTAGGAAAGGATTGGGTAAAGTTCTAATGGTACTCTCCTTTGATGCATATGTTCCTATACGAGGGAGAGAATAATTTTGGTATAGACATGACATTGAAAAAGAAGGATGGTGATATTGAGCTTCCTGTCCAATGTTGGACTCAAATTCTTGATAAAGATGATCTAAAATTTGACTGTGTAGTGTTCCATAATATCTTTGCTTCAAAATAGAGAAGGTTCCTAATTCATGATCCATTAAGGATCCCCAAAAAGATACATGATTTTCTAAGGCCTAGGGAAAGGAGGTTTGATTTGAATTTGTATCACAATTGGGGGGACATAATTTTGTACCCCAACACAATAATCTTCATATTTTGTGGCACTAATTTGAATCCATATGTATTTCCAAGAGATGTGTCATTAAGGATTGCATCCCTTGAGATTATGAGACAATTGGGAGGAGTGCAAATGGTACACTTGCCGAGACACTGAGGAAGGCCTCATTCTTCCTTGAGTGGATAGTGTTTGCATATTTTGTCATGGAAAAGGGAGGATGGAAAGAATTGGGGCAGCTCCTAGCACCTTATGGATTGAGAATTGTGCGCCCAACGAATCATGACCCAAAGGGTTTCATTGTTTCCTTGAAGGAAAAGAATAGGAATGGTTCCTTTGTTCATAACTTTTATTATCCTAGAGATGTAATAAGGAATGTATTTGATTTTCCACTCCAAGAAGAAAGGAAAGAAATGTATCTCACTTTCAATAAAATGATGGATAAGGCTATAAGGGAAGATCCCAACTATGATCCTTTTTCCAACATTAAGGGTGAATTGAACAAATTTATGTATGTGCTGGCTAATTTTGAGAATGTAGTGGGAATTTTGAAAGAGGAACACACAATAAATGACAAAGGGAAAGCAATGGCTATAGAAGAACCAACAGAAGTATTGGAGGAGAGACCCTCTTATCAACCATCACCAAAAGTTAGATTATACTCCAAGAAGAAGGAGATAATAAAGAAGCAACAAACACTGCCAACCCTACTACATCAAAGGGGTCAAGGGAAACTTCTCCAGTGAGGTCAGTACCATCACCTTCCAAATAGGCTCCACCTATTGTGATTGATATCGATTAAAGGACTGAGGTAGGTAGTGTTGGAAACAAGCAACACTGAGAGTGGGGTGAATGAGTGTTCTGCAAAAATTAACTTTATTATTTTGACCTTTAATCCACTTAGAACATTTAATCAAAAGTAATATGCAGAAATAGAAATTAAGAAACCACACAACCATAACACAAGGATTTTTACATGGAAACCCTGTTAGGGGAAAAACCATGTTGGATGGCCAATCCACAATAAGTTCTGAGTATACCCAAAAGAGATATTACAAAATAGGAATGCACTTGCATTCAGGATCACTTCCTAGAGCTCACTACTCAAAAATATTGGCTCACTACCCTTACAATGATTTGGATTAAATCCAAAAGAAAATGAACTGAATGGATAGCATCTAATAATGCTTGATTACAATTCTAGTTAAGCTTTGATGATGAACTTATGTCCTTTTGACTGATATTGAACTTTTGTTCTGCTTTGCTCAAGTTTGCACACAAAATCTTTATGCGCAAGTGAAATTGTGCATGATATTGCTCAAATACTCTTTGGATGTTCACAACATACACCAATAAACCTTCTTCCTTCACACAAATTATGTACTTGATCATCTAAATATATCCACGACTAAGGATTTAATCACTACAAGTCAGCTCACTAAAAATTAAGAATATTTGCAACTTGTTGGCCCAAATCACAAATAATTTTGATGCGTATTCAAACAAGTTGGCTAGTCCATAGCTAGGATCCATAATTAAACATTTGAACATGAAAAAATCTTATATTGTTTCAATTAACACATCCACAGCGTGTCACATTCACTGAGTCAACTACAAGAAACAAATAGACATAAAGTATCCTACCAGACCTCCAAAAACGTGTTGCAACTCATGCAACATCACAAAACTCAATAATAAGATAATCCACATGTTCATCAAGCAATTCTATGGATCCACAACATAAAAAATGATCCGGTGAAGCTATCTGACTGGATACCCTGTTCCTTAATTATTCTACCGATAATACACATTATTTTACTTTACTTGTTGGTATGATTAGATACTGATCTGTGGACCACAGATGACTTCAATTGCCATCAATGACAACACTAGAAGCCATATGCCAACAATCTCCCCCTTTGGCATTGATGGCAACACTTAGTGAAAATAACTAAGTGTCGAAGCTGATAAGCACACTGCCAAAATACAAAATACTACTCCCCCTAAGAATATCAAGACATTTTCCACTTCACTCTCTCCCCCTTTGACATCAATGACAAAGTTGGGGAATCAAAACATTTGCAAAACTGTACAAACATATCTGAAGACTTACAAAGATTGGAAGACGTCTGCAAAGACATTCTTCAGTCCACTTAAGTTTGAGTCCCACACACTTTTCAGACTCTGCAAAATGGTAATATGACCACAAAGAATATATGACAAGGTTTCTGCTACTTCGAGACTTACGAGATTAGGAGCAGTCTCAACACCATTGGCTTCTTTCAGAGCATTTACCATTGTCTCAATCTTTAGACTTATTAGCCCCTTGAGTTTACTTTGCTAATAATCCTTTCATTTTCAAGCTTTAGATTCTTTATTTGGTTGAGTAAGGACATTACTTGACTTTCTTGATGACAAAAACTATCGGCTAATGGGTCAAAAGTGTTGCAAATAGTAACCAACTGTTGCTCAATATTTTCACCTGCTTCTCATTTGCTTCAGTAAATTTTGACAAGACTAAGCAGGATTTGTACACTTTTCCTCCTTCAGATATAACACCTTGAATATTCTTTATATAGGAGCCTAACATATTTTTGTCTTTGGCAATCAATTGATTTAGGCTACCAATTCTCTTCTCCTTGAACTCCTTTTTCACTTTAACTAGAGTTGATTTCTCAAAAGATTCAAAATGAGAATCTATAGAGTTTATTAACTTCTTCAACTCATCGGAGGAGCCTGATGGGTCCATAACATAAGTGGGCATTAATTTATGTAGGACTCCAAACGCAAGTTTTAGTAGTTCGTTGTCCTCAATGTGAGATTTCAATATCTTCTCATTGGCTTTAGCTTGAGCAATTTTGGTGACCTTCAACATCTAGATTGGAGACAAAGTAGATGGGTTGATTGAACTTTCATCTAACTCTAGATTTGATTCTTCTTGATGCTCCAACGGAGATTCTTTTACCTCCTTCATTCTAATTTTTTGATGCTTTTCTTTTTCAATCTTGGATTCTACTTCAATATTGACTTTAGGAATTTCAGATTCTTCAGTATGCACTTCCTTTTCTTTAGCAACCACCTCAATTTGGACCTTAGTCACCACAGGTGTCTCTAAATTTTCAACATTGGGAGAGGTCAGAATATCCTCAAATCCTGGAGGATCAGACACATTCATTTTTTCCTCATTCACATTTCTTTCTTCTGATTCTTTTACCTTCACATTTAACTTCCCCATTTCCTTGAACATGTTCAATATTGATCTTCTCAATATTTATCTTTTCCTTTGACAAGAATTCTTCTAGAATTACCTTAGTTTCATTGATAACAACATCAGTGTCACCAATCATGAGTTTATTTACTCTTGACTTGCTTTTGAATTCCTTTTTAACCTTTTGAAGAAATAAATCCATTTCTTCAATTGCCATTTTCAGGCACAAATTGGCAAGAACTCTTTTCCTCATATTTTCCTTCTCTATTCTAGCATTCTCTCTCCTAGATTCCAAAGCATTATATAGGAATGTAGGCAAGCCAGACATGATTTCAAGAAGAGTTTTATTGAAAAAATACAAGTGCTTAACTGAAGCTTCTTTAAGAATCTTCTTACCAGATTCATCAAAATTCTCATACAGGTCACAGAGTGGCATGAGATTTCCATCTTTTACTGTTGCATTCTCAACTTCTTCAACAGACATGTTGGGCTTGTCAACTTTGGTCTTTTTCTTTGCTTCTTCACCTTTGCTGGAAGGTTTTCTCTTGTTCATATTTACAACATGAGTCCCAGTAGCCATTATCTCCCTTACTGCTTCTTTTGATTCAGTTTCTTCCTCTTCATCTACAGATACAACTTTGTAAGTTCTTGAGCTTTTATTTGTCTTCCTTCTTTCAGAAGCTTTGGCTTGCTTTGACTGTCTTGTAGGGGAACTCCTAGTAGATCTAGTGTTAGGAAAAGATGTTCCCAAACCAGCTGATTTAGCCTTTTCTTTCTTCTTAGTTACTTCAGCTTCATCTCTTTTCCTTCTTCTTTCTTTCAATTTTTCCACTGGAAGACCCATAATCTCTGTAAAAGCTTATGTCTCTTTTCTTACCTTTTTGATTGACATGGGCCTTCTCAATTCTGAATGAACTTGTAAGGTTTTCTCTACATATGTACCAAAAATTTCTTCACCCTGATCTAGTGGTGAATTTAGAAAATGTTTTGCATACATCCTCAGTATATTTTCATCTACTTCATAACCCATAGGCATGATCCAAACTATTCTAGGATCAAGAACTTCCATATGACACTGGTCAATGTCTATCATGAAGCATATAGAGTATTTATATTGTTCCACTATTGTAGCAGGAATTCTCTCTGGCATGCATCAAATTTTGAAAAAAATTAAAATGTCCCCACAGGATTATTTTGCAGGTCTGATGATCACCAAGTCCACATAACATATCCTAGATCTGAACAGCTACCGACATATCTTTATGCCATTGAACTTTACCAACTCCTGCTACCTCACTTGAGAAGTAGAAATACAGAAAAATTAACAGGTTTCCAAATTTGAATACATTCTTGTCTTTCTTGATTTTTCCTAGATTCTCCAATAGTTGACCTCTGAGCACTTCACATAGATCATATGTTGCATTTTGTTTGATCATTTCATATCTTGTATAGATGGTTGTGCTAGATACAAAATTTTACTGGATCAAGTGGTAAATCTTGTAGCCTATAGCCATAGATGCAAATTTTACATCAACTCCAGCAATATGATCTATTGTCATTTCCCTTTTGTCCCAATGTGAGCCAATTGCTTTAGTAACCTCATCGTTCTTCACTAACTTCAAAACTAGAAGTCTACCGGTGGAATTTAAGCCTGTAACTGCACAAATAGCTTCCTTGGAGATTTTGAATGGCACTTCCAGCCACATGAATTCATCATGGACATAGCTTAGTATATATCAAACCCACTCATCTTCTTCAAATAGAGGAAATTTCACGAATTGCAAAAATTTCTTATCTTCTAGGGTTTTGAATTTTGGTTTCATAGAAAAATATTCTTGAACTATGTGATGAGAATACAATTCCAATAGTTGTGAACAACCCAAATCTTCAATATTTGCATGCACGTATTCCCTAATATCTTCAATATACAAAACTCCGTACGACATCGATGAAAATGCACCTAAGGGCTCTGTTTCTATGGACTTATATGGATTCCATTTGAATTTTGGATTTGGCCTATCCTTAATTTTGACTAACAGAGGAGTAGACATAATTGTGAGCACACAAATTTACAGGTTTTGGAATAAATAACTTTTAGGGATGAAACAAAATTTAATTGCAGATTCTCCTCTGTGCTTGAATCTCTCTCAATTAGGCAATGATCACTTCAAAGCTCTCCAAACCTTTTTCCTCCAAATGCAATATGACAAATGAGGGTGGAAACCACTCTTTTATTATCCTCAAACCTAATTCCTTACTTTTGCAATAAATGCCCTTTCCCTAATTCAACCAGTTTTCTATCTTTTATGTTCTGGGGTAGATAATTCTTATGAGGATCTCCAACAGTCTTCACTAATTCCTTAGATTCATTTCACAATGTCTAAAAAATATCAAATTTCCTACATGACTCATCTGAGTTCTAGTACCAATCACTTGAAGAGGGGTTTAGGAGTTTTTCTTGACATCTCTCCCTATGGCAGAGACCTAAAATTAATTCCCTGAGGTATTACCAGAAATGGCTTTTGGTGTGGATCCATTTCCTTCTATAGAGGGATTCTTCTTTACCCATTTCTTTTGCATTTTCTTCTTGATCTCATCGGTAGTGACTTTCCCTTTTCCTTTAACATCTAGTTTCTTGTTCTATTTTACTGGACCTATTATGTTCCAAAAAAATCTAGAGGTGTGACCAGGTTTATTGCAGTTGTAGCACACAACACTTCTCTATCTAGGCCAATTGTTCCACTAACTTTGTCAATCTGCATTGGTTAGCAATATGTCCAAATCTATTGCATGCATATCATCTAACATCTCTATGAAAGTTGTTCATCACAATTTTGCATTCACTTGACTTATGACCATACTTATAGAAATTAAAGCACTGACTTAAGAATGATGGTCTACTTGTGTTCACCCTACTTCTACACTGAGAAGCCATATGACCAAATTTGTTGCAGACATAGCAATAGCCATTAAATATTTGGGTATTAGGTTTCCTTACTGAATTTCTTTCGGGTCCATTCGTTTGATTTATTTTTCTAGAATTTCCTTGTCCAAAAATCCTTTGTCCATATTTGGAGCTTTCTCCTTCTTCATATCCAAGACCTCGTCTATCACCATCAGTCCTCTATCCCTTGATTAGTTCATCAAGTTTGGCTGAGCTTGCTTTGAATTTTTCCTCATACTCATTTGCAGTAGCAAGTTCATTTCTAAGATCATCAAGCTACTTTTCAAGCTCCTCTTCACTATTCTTGGATTGCTCCAATTCATTATCTATTTGGCTACATTGTTTTTACTTTTCTTTCAAATATTGTGCAATATTTTCTTCATTCTTCTTTCTATCCTCAATCTCCTTGGTCATCCTCATCATGATAGATTCCATTTCACACTTCAAGGCATCATTCTCTTGGGAAAAAAATTCACATTCTTTTGTTTTCTCTTTCAAAGCCTGACTGATTTGTTCATCATCCATGTTTTTTTTCTTTTGTTTGAGCTGACCACATAATTCCTTTCTTTTCTCCCTTGATTCATTGATCTTGTCTTTCAATGACTGGATGAATTTTTCTGTATTCTCAAGATTTTCTTGCAATTCCTGGATCTTAGATTTTGACTGGTCAAGATCATCCAAGGCCACCATAAGTTGTTGTTGAAGACTGCTTGTATCCATTGAGAAAAATTTCCAAGATCTCCTCAAGTTGTTAGACTTCTTCAAAGGAACCTGCTCTGATACCAATTGTTGGAAACAAGCAGCACTGAGAGGGGGGCTGTATAAGTGTTCTGCAAAAATTAGCTTTATTATTCTAACCTTTAATCCACTTAGAACATTTAATCGAAAGTAATATGTAGAAATAAAAATAAATAAACCACGCAACCATAACACAAGTAATTTTACGTGGAAACCCTATTAGGGGAAAAACCATGGTGGATGGCCAATCCACAATAACTTCTGAGTATACCCAAAAGAGATATTACAAAACAAGAATGCACTTGCATTCAGACTCACTGCCTAGAGATCACTACTCAAAAAGATTGGATCATTGCCCTTACAATAATTTGGATTAGATCTAAAATAAAATGGACTAAATGGATAGCATCTACTAATTCTTGATTATAGTTTTGGTTAAGCTCTAATGACGAACTTCTATCCTTTGACTGATATCGAACTTATGTTCTCTCTGCTCAAGTTCACACACAAAATCTTTATGCACAAGTGAAACTGCACATGATATCTCTCAAATACTCTTTATATGTTCACAACATACACCAATGCACCTTCTTCCTTCACACAAATGATGTAATTGATCATCTAAATATATCTACGACTAAGGATTTAATCGCTACAAGTCAACTCAATAAAAATAAAAAATATATGCAACTTGACGGCCTAAATCATGAATAATTTTGATGTGTATTCAAACAAGTCAGCTAGTCCATACCTTGGACCCATAATTAAACATTTAAACATGAAAAAATCTTAGATTGTTTCACTTAACACATCCACAATGTGCCACATTCACTAAGTCAGCTACAACAAACAAATAGAAAAAAAGTATCCCACTAGACCTTCAAACACGTGCAGCAACTCATGCAACATCACAAAACTCAATAATAAGATAATCCACATGCTCATCAAGCAATTCCAGGGATCCACAACCCAAAACAATGATTCAGTGAAGTTGTCTGACCAGATACCCTTTTCCTCGAGTATTCTGTCGATAATACACAATATTTTGATTTACTTGTCTGTATGATTAGATATTGATCTGTGGACCATGGGGATGTCTTTAGTTTCCATCAATGAAAACACTAGAAGCCATATGCCAACAAGCAATTTAGTTGATTACTCTGAAATAGATGAAGATGGCATCCTAGTGACACCAGAAGAGATGCAATAGGGAATACTTTCTCCCCTGAGGGGGGCTATATCAAGCTTAAGAGAAAGCAGCCTTAGACTGGGAAAGGCTGATATAAGTGGTTTGAATAATGTAGAGTTCTTGAGGTAGGAAGCCTACAAGGCATTCATGGAAGATGATTCTTTTATTGAGACAAAAGCATTCAAAGATTTTGTGTGGAAAGAAAAGGCTCTAGAATATGAAATGAATGTGGCAAGAGAGAGAATCATGCATCCAGAACTTCCTAAGAGCATTATTCAAGAAAATGTAAGGAAGCCAATGAGGAATGAATTCAAAGGTATTATAGTTGATGAAGGTAGAGCACTTGTGCAAAAAGGTGGTGTATAATTTCTATTTGAATGGGATATTGTTGATGAAGTGGTGTTGGATACAATAAGGAGGTCTGAAAGGCCCATGTTTCAAAATGAGGAAGAGGCCAAATTGTCACTTCAAGGGTTAGAATTTAGTGAGGAATGGGATTCCTTGGCCATTTCTTCATTGTCTCTTGGTTGTAGGAAGCCAAGAGTTGCAAAACCAACTGACTTTAGTGGGAAATTGATTATAAGGAGAGTTTTTGATACTCCAGCATTGGAAGCAGCCGATATGATAGAAAATGTTGCTAAATTCACTAAGTCAATAGTGGAGAGCCTCACTACTGATAGAGACTTATATAGGGGTAAATATAATGAGCTTGTTGATGAGTACAATAAGAGTCAATAATGGGTAGTTGAATTAGAAATAAAACTAGCATTGTACAAGCAACAAATGGCAACATTAAGGACTTAAGGTCCATCTAGCTCAAGTCATGCTACACCCACTTCTCCAATAGCACATCCCCAATTTCCTCCTCCACCAGAACATTCTTTGGAAATAATTCCTTACAATTTAGGCCAAGAACCACTTACAGTTGAGGAGCCAAGCACATTAGGTGCAATTCCATCAAATGAGCCCACTAAGGAGCAATTATTTCTGCAAATTGAAGTTTATAAGAAATTGTTTGCATAGGTTCAAGATACAATGTATGAGAATAATTATAAGATTGTTCATACTATTTTGGAGCATTTAAATAAGAATATTCAAGGTAAATTAAACAATATTCATGTAAATTATTCTTTAATGTTGTAAGAAATAAAGTTGTCTCAAAGAGACAAGGAATTAGCTGCCCCAATCTTGGATAGATGGATTCCAAGGGTTGAGAACTTGAAACTTATTGCATTTGGGTCTACACACTAGAAGGAGAAGTATCCAAAGTTTGGCCCCACCTATATATTCTTTAATGAGATTAAAGAGAAGAAGTTTCATGGGTATGTTGCTCCATTGGAGGTGAAAGTGAAAGAGTTAAAAGAAAAATTTGATGGGGTGGATTTGGTATTGTTGCCTGACATCCAACACACATATGATGAGGTAAAACCTCTAAAAGCATGGGAGAATTAGTTGGATACAACAATTTCTTCCAAAGCATCATTAATATGTGAGAGTGTTGATATTGATGTGTTGAAGAACACTCTTTAGAATTTGTCCTTCATCATCAACTTCCTGGAAGATTTTGATAAAGAGGAAAATTCAATGATGGAAAAGTATGCTCCATATAGAAAGAAGATGGATGAACTTATTGGATCTAATTGGCCTTCTGATGCAGAATATGAATTGTTGAAGAAGACATTTATTAATGAATTGGAGTTGTAAACACAGTGATGGAGAACATATTCACATGGTCAAGTATAGTATAGGTCTGACCTCAAAATATGTAATGTATAAAAGATATGTTTCCCACAATTTCAAATATGACATGTAAAAACTAACTATTGATGACTTGGATTAAGTGTTGGATGTTGATCTGGATTTTGATCCACCTTTTCCCTCCTTTTGGATGCCTTTTGTCATTTTTCTAAAAATAATAAAGATGCTACAATGGTTTGAATATTACTCCAACAAACTACCTTTTGGAAGGCACAAGAGTCTCCACCAACTAAAAGGAAGCCTTTGTCTAAATGAAGAATATTCTTTTAGTTTGTTGTAACAATTCCTTATTGAATGACCAATATAGTTTTTCAAATGAAAATGTGACATGTGTACATTTCAGCCAGAAGCTTTTTTTTCTCCCTTTATCTTATAAAAGGGAATTCAGGGCCATTTGTGTAGGTCTCCTTTTGAATTCTTGATTTGAAAATGCAAATTAGGAACACAAAGAATTTATATTTTGAGTTTGTATCTTAGGTTTTGAGTCGAGCAAGTAAATTTTGTAAATTGTATGGTTTTCAAGCACGTATGAATGAAGAATACAAATCTTTATAGTCTATTGTCTCTCCATTTGTAACATCTCACTTGAATTATTAATGAAAACTTGATCAATGATCTTTCATTAATGTTCATTATTCTTTTGCAATGAAATGTGTTTTAATTCTAGCTCTAGTTTAATGAATCAGTTAAAATAATTTAATTAAAGAATGAGTTCAGGTGAATGTATTGTGGATTTGATAAACTATATTCATAGATTCTAAGTATTTATATGTGAATTGTAATGTAATTTCATAAAGATCATGGCTTTCTGGAATTAAAATCACCTTATAGTTCAATTTACTATGTTTAGACTCCCTGCCTTTAGATGAGGTACTGATCTAAAGGTGTTAAGTGCATTTCTTATGGTTTTGGTTTTTAATCTGAGAACAACATTCATAAAAAAAATTTAATTGATTTACCTTTATTGAGTTTGGTGTTGTGTGAATTCTCAGCTTTAGGTGTTTGATCTTTCAAAGGAATTGTTAGTTTCTTTAAAGGTTTCATCTATTTAGCATTTAAATGAGAACATATCTATTTATTATGCAGTGCATGGTATAATTGTGTAGCAAGATTGTAAGATACACATTGTGGGATCACCCTCCCAGATTTTGCAAAGCCCAAAGTGTAGGATTGAAGTATTTTAGCTTCCTCTCGTTTGTTGGCCAATCATCTCCTAAGTATTCAATAATTGAATCTAGGAAATTTATAGATGATTGGTGAGATATTATTGGTTCTTTAAAACCACCAATAGATTGGCTACTCTACTAGGGAGTCAGGTTTGATAAAATATTTTTTCTCCAAAGTGCCTTGTCTAAGATCACTATGATCTATAGTGATATATATCTCTAGAGTTTGACTATTTGTAGTTCTTGTTAACCATTGCTCAAATTTATTCTAGAGTTCATGTCATTTATGTTTTTAGGGTTCCTTACTCAAAGTTAAACCTAAATTGCTTCATGGTTGTCAAAGCTTGTTTGATTCTATAAGGATCTTGTAAAGTTTGCATAAAATTGCAACACACTTGATACAAATTTTTCCCAATCAATTTGGGTGGAGACTCTAATATCTCTACACCAGTGTGTGTGAATACTTGACAATATCAAAGAAGTGAAGAGGAAGAATAGAATAAAATTGAAAAGGTTGACAAAAGCAAAGAAGATTCAAGCACAAATGCAAGGAACCCATTGCAATATGAAGAAACATCCAACGCAAAGATTGGAGGGAGAATTGCAAAACAACACTCATGGAAAATGGAAAGAAAAGGATACATGAACAAGTAAGTCTACTCCTCATCCAACTCTTGAACATGAAGTTCATTATAATTCTAGTTCTGAACATGAAAGAAACTTGTTAGATTTAAGTGATAATGCTTCTCCTGAAAGGGGAGAAATATTAAATAAATCTGTTGTGAGTGAGAAACCCTCAAATCAAGGCTTAATAGCTAAATAAAGAAGGGAGAGGGAGAGGATTCAAAAAGATAATATAATTTCTAGTCATGCTAGGGATGCAAGGAATTTGGTCTTAGCCTCTAACACAAATACTCCTCTTCCTCATGACTCATTGACTAGGTTTGGTGAGTTTTTCTGTGAAAACACTCCTAGCCATGTTGAAATTATAGTGACATTTGATGTTGATACCACCTTACCAAAAGAGAATGAAGTTTTCAATGACATGTAGCAACTTAGAAGAGAAGCACTAGCACTAGATGGGTCTAGGAGAAAGAGGGATAAGGAGAAAGAAGAAGAGATATGCTAAGAATAAAGTTTGAGCAAATGAGAGAAGTAGAACGATTAGCAGTTTAATCTACCCAAAGAACTAATCCTATTGTTACAAAGTATGTATGTAGGGAGCCTATAACTGCCTTAGCCAACAATTCTTGTGTAAATTCATGGATCGATCCTACTATGAAAGCTTCTCTTGTAGTTGATCCTATCCCTAGTAGTACAAATGTTGTTTCCCAAAATGATGTTAAGGGAAAGAAACCACTCAGGGGTATAAAGATAAATGAGAGAGGTTCCTCTTAGAAGGACATAGTACAAAATGATTTTGTTTCATTAGCTAATAAGTTAATAAAAGAAAATGAGGAATTTCAAAGAAAAGTGCAAGAGATGGAACTGCTAGCTATGAATACAAAAATGAAGAAGAAACTAGGTTTCTTAGAATTCACCATAAAGAATGTTTTTCTTGAAACCCAAATCCATCAAGCTCGTGCATCATTTTCAAATACCCATCCAAATTATAACCATTTTTCCAATACAAATCATTCCAATTTGTATTCACAGCTAGAAAATAGGGCTAGGAATACTCAACAACATAATCAAGATGATTCTCAACTAAGAGTATTTGACACTAGAAGGCCTGAAGGCAATTATAATAGGAGAAGAATTGATTCAATAGATGCTTTCTACAGACTTTTTAGAGAGCAATATGGAGATAAGACCAATCCTAGATTTATGTTAAATGATTTCAATAGTTTGACTAAGAGATAGAATGAAATGGTAACTTAATTTAATGTAAGATTTCAAAAAGCCATGAATAAAGTTCCAGCCTATTTGAGGCCAAATGAAAGTGCATGCTTAGTGTTATATTGTAATGCATTTGATTATGAAAAAATGTGTTACTTGCTCAAAGATAAGAACCCACAAAATTTAAGTGATGCTTATAAAATGGAAATTCATATAGAGAATAGAAGAGCATCAGGTAAAGTGGGGAGAAGAGATGACCTTGAAGCTTTGAAGAATCCTAGAAATTAGAATGAAAGAGCTAGAAAAGCTACAACTGTTGATGAGAAGTTGGATCAGATTGTTAGTTTGTTACAAAAGGTGGCAAAGAATGAGAAACCTTAGTTTCAAAGAATTGAAAGGCCACCAAGGTTGTAAGATTACCCTTATAAGAGTAACTAGCACAATGGAAAATCAATCCACAACAATTAGAAAAATGCTTAAGCACAAGGCACACCTGACCCACTACAAAAGCATTCCACAAATGTCATTGAAGATTTACCATGGTGCATAGTATTTCAATTACCTCATTCATCAAAACAACATTTTGTTGTGCATATTTTGCACACACACCCTGCCGAGGGCAGGGACCCCCCCTCTTTTGCTCAAGTTAGATCATTTTGACCTCGTCTCATTTTGTGCACCCCATTTCCTAGCCTAAGTCGGCCATGAGCCTTAAAATGATCAATTTTATATTGGCCAAAATCACCAATCTGAGTTTCACCAAGTCATTTCCCTTGTGAGCCAGTTTCAACAAGCTTTTGTTTGCTTTTCACTCGGCATCTATTGACCCCTGTGGACCCACATTCACATATTTCCCTTTGTTGTTCATTGTTGCACTCTGTCATTTTCCTATAGCTGGGCCCCAACGTCTGCCCAAGGTGTGGACCCCACACCCATTTTCGCCACCACATCATTCATGCTTCGCAGGCCCGCTCCCACAAGACGCCCTTGGTGAAACTCCATGCCCATTTTGTTGTTATTGCAGTAGCCGACCTTTGACGTTCGCCCATTGGGTGGGCTTTGCATTGTGTCCTTTCGTCCTCATCATTACCATTGCGTAAGTGAACCTGACCCAATACAACTCAATATTACCTAAGTCCCAAATAGTAGTAGATCTTTGCACACGACAGAGCCTTCATGTCGTCCCACTAGGCGGGACCCACATGCATCATTTTCTCAAAATGAAATCATAAGATTGCAGTGAGCTATCAGGTCTATGATCATTGGTGGGTCCGCCCTTGCGGGCCGCCTCCTCCGAAAGGCCATTACCCTGACATCATTTCATAACGACAAAGCTCCATTGCCTCTCCACTTTACGGGCCCACAATCCTCCATCATCATCCATTGCTTGACCATTCCCAAATGAAATTTTTGGTGACCAGTACCCTCACAAGCTACATAGATGGCATGTCCTAACGGCTTCTTCACAAGCGACATGATTTCTTCTTACCTCCATGTTCTTCTACCTAAGTGCAACATCAAGACGACTATGTAGTAATTGTAAGTGAGAAATTATAAGCCAAAGGGGGGGATTATTGATAATGGTGTTGCACATTAAGACTGCACTTTTCAAAGATAATGTTCAAAGTAAATGCCAATGGTTTTTTTGAGTGTTGGGTCCACTCTCTAGACTTCTGACTAGCGCTCACCATCTTAAAACAACCTATCTTCGATGTTGCCCCACGTTCCTCGACCTGCAGCCCTTAAATGACATTTACCCTTGCGGGATCTGATGTGTGGTTCTCCCTCTATCGTTCACCATTCTTTAACGGCCTACTCCATGGAGCCCCCCACATCTCTTAACCTGATGGTGACCATGCCTACGAATCTCATGCCTCTACTAGCTGTAGCTTTTTCACCAGCTCCACCAAGACAGTCGCTCATGTTCCTAATCTTTTGTGGCTGCACTGCACCTCTTTTCTTGCATCAACGAAGAACCAAGGAGTTGCCGAAGGTAGGCTTGACAATAATTATTAGGATGGATGAGATAAAAGTTTGATTGTGTAAGGCCCATCTTAGAAATTGATAAAGTGAAATCTCTGAGACAAGGTGTGTCAGTGTGCAAAAAGTCATTACAAGTGTTAAAGTGACTATCAAACACCATAAATCATTGTTGCAGATCCTTAGCCAAATCTTGATCTTTGATCAACACTTTAGAACGCAATTGGAGGTTTGCGGTCATAGTTGTATTGGCTGGTCGAGCATGTTCACCTTTTTCATTCAAGAGATTGTGCGGGGTAAAGCTTCGAAATTGGGTCAGCCGCCTAAACTGGATTCATATGTTTTGGTTACGAACACCATATGACACCTCCAGACATGCACAATAATTGAAAGGTGGAGTTAGGTTTAGACAACCCCATCTCATGCAATGGTCGAGTCCTGCTCTATGAAAATTGGGGTGCCAAGCCTTCATGATGTGGTTAGTACACTGAACAAATGCTCCATGGTCTAAACTTGTAAAACCATGTAGTTAATTAAGGTATGATGCATTTCCCACTAAATTTTTTAAGGAGGGTAATCTTTTACACTTAAATGAATGATAAGTGCAAGCTCTCAAAAGATTTTTTCTATTCATGATTGGATTGAATGATAAATGAAGATGCTATGCCATCTAGATTCAAATGCTTTTGACGGAGAGTGCCACCAGAATGTATGTCTGTTGTAGGTTGTTAGTTTACAAGAGTCATCCACTGATTAAGGATATTCCCATGATGACTTCCTGAGGGTTTCCACCTGTGAGCTCATCCCCACGACAGTCTCTTATGCGGGCTCTACACTCTATGAGACTTCCTCATGTTGTGCCACAAGGAGGAGAGGACAAAACAATTTCCAATAGTATAGAAGGGGAGATCACCAAGAGGATTTTGGGAGAAGTAAAGGGTTGCATTCGATCGTAGATATTGATCTCAGACTAAGCAAGAAAATAGCATACAACAAAGAGGCGCGAGCATCACTGGAAAAAACAAGAATGATAGGCAACATGTAATCCGAATATGTGATCGATCAATAGGGTTTTTCCCATTCTATGAGATGACGTTTTAACTTGGGCATTCAGAATCCATGAAGGCATGAAGACCAGAGTCATCCTAGTACCCACAACCATCCTCGTTGTGGGACCCACTATGCGAGTCTCTGTATGTTGTATGTTGCTTCCCACCAGCCTCACTACCTCGACTCTCTACTTTCATGCGTCCGTGGGCTTCCATTTCTGTGGACTCTGCCAATACAGACATTATGGCTTGACTTCGGCATGGGTGCAACCGGTGGTATAATTTCCTCACCAAACTGATAACCAATGGCTCTTAGAAATTCCAAGGAGGAAAATTCATCAAAATTAATACTTGGCAACATCCTTGGCTTCGAGTTTTGACATTCGAGTGGCCACTTGGTCTATGTCGTTTCCTTCATGGCCTTCACGCCGTGGCTATCTGCCTCCCACTCCCCACATCCATACAATTTGTGGAACCCACAGTAATTGTGAACGCCCATCTACATCTTGGCCATGATGGCCTCGCTATCACATCTTCCTACATCTGCCACCCCATAGTTACTCAGTAGTTGTCACCCATGTGGGGTCCATTTGCATCATCTCTCTCACACCTCTGAGTATTGGCTTGCACATGGTGGAGTTATGATTTCATCTAAAGTAGAAATGATTTAAATTGGCTAACTCCCTACAAGATAATTCCTGAGTGAGCTAGGGATATAATGGACAACATGATTACTAAAATGATCAGGGATGGTGTTCTCCAAATGTATAGAGCCTAGAGATAATTGAAACAAAAAGGAAACATCGACAAAATTGGTCAGGTATGAGAAACTCGAGGGGGGGAATGGATGGCAACTAGGGTGGCATGCTCATGGACGGTCGTGGGACTTTCAGGTTTCGCAGGTCTATCAACCATTGTTCTTGGTCGTCGTCTTAACAAAATATTCCCCATGTCCTCCCGCATCCCTCTATCAACAATTATCCCAAAAAAATTCTTCATCGCAGGGCCCACAGGCTTCATGGATGTTTGTCTTATGGACACTCATTGTGGCGGTTCTCGTGCGCAGCTTGGCCACTCCATCTCCCTTCTTTTTTTTCTTTTGTGATGATCTAAGCTTTTTACGTGCCTGATTAGGTGATTGGGAATAGGAGAGGAGGTGAATTAAAAGCTTTGTTGAGCATTCCTAATATGATAGTACCCAATTTTAGAAAAGGGAAGAGGATGCACAAACCACGCATGGCATCAGAAGGGATTAAATTTTTAACTAAAACATTCATATGCAGGCGAGGTTAGTTGACACCCACTCAACAACCTGGCACTTAGGTATTTTAATGAAGATTGATGGAATTGTATTTACAAAACCATTATTATGTAATGAGGTATAAAATGATGGGTACGATAAATGAACATTAAGGCGATGGACTTTGTGTGTGAAAAAGGGAGTTCAAATGAGGGACGTGATTATTAAACCTTTGTATTGCACAAAAAATGCACAATCAAATGGTACTTAGAGTATAAAGGTTAATGTTGGGTGTCGAATAAATCTGAGTGATAGCCGTGGAGGCTATAAAATATCTTTGTATGGGGGTTCTTCAGGTAGCATTTCATCCTTTATCTATTTCTTAATCTTTTTAATATTCTTCTGATGAGAGGCTTGCTCTTTGTGCAGATCACTATAAGGGAGGAAGTTTTGAAGGCAGGGTATCATTGTGAAAGAAGCTAGGTTGGTCAATAATCACCCGCGGAACCTAACTGAGGAGAATGCTTCACTCCACAAATGATGCATATGGAAGGTCTCATAATAAATATTTACATGAGAGATGCAAAATTTATCAAAGGAGGGAAGACTGGCAAGGAAATTGCTGCTTAGTGAAGGAATTAATGCCAAGAGATCAAAAAGCCACAAACCTATGACAACGTGTAGAAGGAAGTTGATGATAGAGATCAAATAGTTTGTATCACCAGATCACATACATCTAAACCATTTGACATGCAGCTTATCAGGGGAAGAAGGCAGCCTTCAGGTAATTTCAGTTACATCAAAAGGGCAATTAGCTAAATGACAAAGGTGTTGCAGCACTTGGGCACTACAAGACAAATTAGAGAAAAGAAAAAAATGTATTTTAAATTGCTAGATAATGGGGGGTAGGTGAAATCCTAGTGCAACCAAATCTGAGCCACACAATGTAATTCAATCCTAGCCATTTATTTGATCTTTGGCAAACTATAAATAGGGGTCTTCCCCTCATTTGTAAATGGTTGGAGAGCTAATGTAAAAACATTTTGTAGCAATAGAAAGTAGCATTGCATGATCTATAGGTGTTCCTTTTAAGTTTTCTCATTATGTGTGCATGGTTTTACTTCCATATTAGTTTTAGTTGTTAGTTGTTTGAGTGGAAATGATGATGGTGTTTTCTGTTATGGTATCTGATGAACTTTCAGCTCAAACTTTTAGCACTTGTTGATGACAAACTGTTGTGTAAAGTTAGCCTAGGATTCTCTATTTCAATGTTGCAACTTAGCTCAATTGCATGTTCATGATGTGCATGTACAATCTGAAAATATACAATCCTTAGAAGATTGCACTAGTTTTGTGTAACTGTAGGTTCCTCTTGGCCAAGAAAAACCCAATTTAGGGATTTTGTCTACTATAGTAGCCTCCATGATCATTGTTCATTCACAGTTTCAGGTCTAGGAACTTCCTCTCTTCCATGCCCCTTTTCCTTTTTTTTTTAATAAGTAACCTATGCTAAGGTTCATTGCACATTGTAAAACCAAATCTAATGATAAAACGGAGTTCAATACTATTGTTTGAACCTGTAGCAACTAAACAACAATTTATGCACCTTAAGAACTCCATTTGCAAATCCAACTTCCCATGCTTTGTAACTCATTTGTAAGTTCACCTTGTGATTCTAGCAAATCACATGAATCAACTAAGATATTCCAAGCACTGTCAAGACTTGACATTAGAGACCTTGGGATAGTGTTCTGTAATCTGATTGTGGAAGATTGTCTTTCAAGAGAGGTTATGCACCTATGCATTACCTCTATTGAGAATTGCATAAAAAACACATCAACAAAACTACTACTAGAAGGAGGGTTGGCATGTTGAGCCCGCAAAGCTAAAAGTTGGAAGTTGAAAGAACCTTCAAGTCAAATATGAGATAGGGAGATCTCTTTTTATGCTAGAAGCTAGAATCGAGAAATTTTGAAGGCAAATAAAGTTGAGCTAAGATGGAGCAGCATTTGCAAATCAACATCACTCAACTACATGTAGATTTTGATAGAAGACTGAGGAAATCATTGCAGCAATTTGCATTGGTAGATAGATGTTGGATCCATGGCATTCTTGAGCAGGATTGAAAGAGTCTTGCAAGGAGAGACTCCCTTTTCAGAAATATATCAACCCTTGTTTCTGCCAGATCCAGAAGAAGAAGTGACAACCATGGAAGCTAAGGAATTCAAGGAGCTGATCCAAGAGCACTTGAGCAACAAGGATGAATTAAGATTGGATGAGGCACTGATGTCAACTTGGTGTAGATTTCACAATGCACCTCACTCAAAATTAGCTTGTTCTTCTTGTGTGAACATCATCACCCAAGTCAAGGGCTACTTGAACAAGTTGGAGCAACCAACTCTCAATGAAGTTGAATCATCCCATGAGGTAGGAAAGCAGTCAACATTTAGAGGAAAGCAAAGTAAAGATGAACTAAGAAATTGGACACAAGTTGGTGCTGGGACAATAGACATAGAAGATGGAAATCAAGAGGGAAAGGTTGAAGGTCTCAAGATGTCAAAGTGCCTTGGTGAAAATTTGATTGAAACTAATTTAGAAGGCATTCCCTAATTGAAAGTAGTCCTCCACTCCAAAGAAGGAACCTTTGGAAGTTGATGGTGAATCAATAAAGTCTGCAGTAGCAAATGCTAAGACAACCAACACAAGTGTTGAAGAACAGAGAGAGGAAAAGGATGACAGCCTTGAGATAGCAGAAAACAGTGATGAAGACATAAGTGAAATCATATTAGAGAACCTCTCCATCTACAATGACAACAATCAAGCATATGAAAATACAGATTTGGAGGAATGGGAACAACTACAGGCCATGATTGTTTTCCATCCAACTTCTCTCCCAAGCAATGATGAGGACCCGATGGTGGAAAGATACAACCAACTTGTCTCTAGATTGGCAAAGGATTGGTCTAAACTAAGACATCAAGTGGATTTGGAGGTATTGTTGCTACCAAATTGGTGCAGACTTCATGATTCATCACAATTGGAGTTCACATGCGGGTTGTGCCAAGAGGTCATTGGGAAAGTCAAAGAACAAGCGAGGCAACCAAGTACACCACTTCCTAATGTTGCTTCAAGCATTGAACGTGAGAATCAAGAGCTAGAGCCAAGTGACAACTCAGCTGAAGGTGGGCCTCAAGAGGATGTTGGGACAACAATACAGTCTCGAGCTTTTGAGCAATGAAGTAGATCAAACAAGAATGTTTTCCACCAATCATTAAGAATTTCTTCCTGTTGAAGAGCATTTGAGCACCATGGATGATAGGATTTATGGCGAGTGTTGGGAGGGAAATTGCATAGTATATTTTGGTCCCCTTGATGAGGTTCCATCAATTGATGACTTCTTTCCATTAGGAGCTATACTGCGGAGGTATGCCCATGTTGAGGAAGTGTACGTCCAAGAGGCTAGCAGCGATGAAGACATACCACCTGAACTGCCCATTGGTGAAATGTTGGAACCTCTAGAATGGGAGAGGGGCTCCTTCTTCATTTATAGAGATAGTGACCAAGAAGAAATGATTGAACATCTTGGTGAGGCATGAAATGCAAAAAGAAGAAGATAAAGGTGGAGGTGTTTCGATGGCAACCAACAAACATGGCATGCTTAGTCAATTACATTTTTTAACTCAGAGTCCTTCCGCCATGATCATTGCTAATCCTCCTTCACATTCAGGGAGCTACATTAGGAAAGATTTTTCCATGTCATTTTCTTCCAACATTGGACATCATCAAATTAAGGAAAACACCTGGGGAAGGAGACAGGACAACGTGCTGCCATTTGAGGATAGCAACCAAGTGGATCCTAGGTTTGTAGATGATCAACATGAAGTATTCCTCCTTGAAGAATTTCCTACGAGGATTTTCAAGCCCACATGAAGATTGGAAGAGGTTCTTGTTGCCTCATTCTCCCAACCTTATGCAAGCCTAACACATGAAGTGTTGCACCATTCGGTGCCTCCATTCGAAGTTTTCAATGCAACAATCGACAATGTTGTGCTCTCTCTCCCCTGTCAAACACTACCACATCTACATGACAATATCCAGGTTCTATCATTCCTTACTGCTATGAATACTTATAATTAAACTTATCATTTTGATTATAGGAATGAGGGAAAACAGACGTGTTTATGGATTAACCATGGATTTAATGAATCACCTCAATTGCTAGATTTTCATAATGACGTGATTGAATTTGAATGCTGCAAAGTTAAACTTCTTTTTTTCTGATTACAAAGATGAATTTGCATGGCTTAGGACTATAACAATCACTCATCTTCTTGTGCATTCCTTGCAAAATCCAATGAGTGTTAACATTAGTCTACCTTGCTTGAACATGGTGCTTTGTGAATACCTTTGTACATAGTTCATTTTGACTAGTGTAGTTTTTCTGTATATATCTCTCTTTCCTAGTTTTGTTTGGTTGTTGGTTTTTTGTAGGTTAGTTTGCTTTAGATTAGTTTCCCTTTTTTTTGCATTCGCTTTCCTACTTTGGTTAGTGTAGTTGTTTTCTTCCTGTTCACTTCCCGTTTTTCTTTCCATTTTGTTGTCGCTTTGCTGCTACTTTGCCCAAGGTTCCTCTACTTTTAGCTGGGCACACCTATGCACACAAAAACCATACTTATTTCTTGGGGCCGTTCTATGTATTTCTTTGTTAAACTCTAATCAAGTTTTTAGAGTGAATAGTGAGGATCTTCTGTTAGTGTCAAGTGATCTAGGTGTTTGATTCGAAGTGGATAAGCTATTGGTTGGTCTGATTCCAATGTATTCTAAAATCTTACATCTCTTACACATTTTAAGAATTTGACAGTCACCGTAGGTCCTTTGCGAAGTTGAGTTAAGTGAAAAATCTAAAATTATGCTTTAGTGCCACTGTGATTCTCAGCCCTGAGTGTGAGATCCACTACTTGCGGGTTGAAATAAAAGAATTGAAAAGAGAAAATCAAAAGAAAAGGAAAGGAAAGAAAACATTGAAAATCAAAAGAAAAAATAAATTCAACTTTTTAGGGGGATTTGAGCAAATCTACTGGGGCTATGGAAGCCCAGATGACAATAGAGCAATGCTTAGGAGAATCACAATGACAACCTCATTGGGGCTATGGATGGCTGATTGGCAATGAGGCAATGTCCCATATGCTTTTGGAGTCAAAATAAACTACGTAGCTTAACTAGATGGAGCTTGGGTTCCCATAGCAACTGAAGGATGGGAATTAACGCATATGCACACACTTGAATTCTTAGCATACTGAAGGTCAGGTTGACTAGTGTTTTTGATCCTTTGGTTGATCATCTAGTTTTTTTTCCCT
The DNA here is from genome assembly GCA_007258455.2 of Sequoia sempervirens. Lineage (NCBI taxonomy): Eukaryota > Viridiplantae > Streptophyta > Pinopsida > Cupressales > Cupressaceae > Sequoia > Sequoia sempervirens. The sequence continues at coordinate 196,695,009 of VDFB02256132.1, forward strand.
TACATGAGGATCGAAACCAAAGATTCTAGGTTTGTGATTCCTTTTTGTCATCGAAATGCTCTAGAGCATTTCCCTAGCGATTCACCATTTGTTGTGAATATTTTGCACACACGCCTCACCGAGGGTAGGGACCCCCCCTCTTTTGCTTGGGTTAGATCATTTTGACCTCTTCTCATTTTGTGCACCCCATTTCCTAGCCTAAGTCATCCATGAGCATTAAAATGGTCAATTTCATATTAGCCAAAATCACCAACCTGAGTTTCACCAAGTCATTCACCCTTGTGGGCTAGTTTTAGCAAGCTTCTGTTTTCTTTTCACTCGACGTTCATTGACCCTTGCAGACCCAAGTTGACATATTTCCCTTAGTTGTTCACTGATCTACTCCACTGTTTACTTGTAGTTGGGCCCCAATGTTTTCCTGAGGTGCAGACTGTGCACCCATTTTTTCCACCACGTCCTTCGTGCTTTGTGGGCCGGCTCTCATAGGACACCCTTGTTGGGACTCCATACCCATTATCGCAATGACTGACCTTTGACATCCACCTATTGGGTCAGCTTCATGTTGTGTCCATTCATCCTCATCATTACCATCGCCTAAGTGAACCCAACTCGATACAACTCAAGATTACCTTAGTCCCAAACGGTCACGGATCTTTGCACACGACCGAGCCTTCATGTCATCCCACTAGGCGGGACCCACATGCATCATTTCCTTGAAATGAAATCATAAGATTGTGGTGAGCTATCAGGTCTGTGATCATTGGTGGGTCTTCCCTTGTAGGTCGCCTCCTCCAAAAGGTCGTTACCCTGACGTCGTTTCATAATGACAAAGCTTTGCTACCTCTCCACTTTGTGGGCCCACAATCCTCTGTTGCCATCCATTGCTTGACCATTCCTAAATGACATTTTTGGTGGTACCCTCACAAGCTTTGTAGATGGCCTGTCCTAATCACTTCTTCACAAGCAGTATGATTGCCTCTAACCTCCACATCTTTCTATGTAAGTGCAACATCAAGAGGACTATGTAGTAATTGCAAGTGAGAAATTATAAGCCAAAGGATGGGATTACTGAAAATGGTGTTGCACATTAAGGCTCTGCACTTTGCAAAGATAACGTTCAAAGTAAATTCCAATAACTGTTTTGAGTGTGGGGTCCGCTCTCCGGACTTCCTTCTTTCTTTCCATCTTAAAATAATCTACCTTCGACATCACCCCACATTCCTTAAACTGCAGCCTCTAAATGACATTTACCCTTGTGAGACCCGATGTGGGGTCTCCCTCTATCATTCACAATTATTTAATGGCTTGCTCCATGTACCCCCTACATCTCTTAACCTGACAAGAACCATGCATGTGGATCCTACGCCTCTGCTGGTTGTAGACTTTTTGTTGGCTCCACCAAGATGGGCACTCGTGTTCCTAATCCTGTGTAGCTATGCTACACCTCTTTTCCCGCATCAACAAAGAATCAAGGAGTTGTCGAAGGTAGGCTTGAGAATATTTATTAGGATGAATAAGATAAAAGTTCTATTGCGCAAGGCCCATCTCAAAAACTGATAAAGAGTAATCTCTGAGACAAGGTGTGTCAGTGTGCAAAAAGTTGTTAAAAGTGTTTAAGTGACTATCAAATTCCATAAATCATTGTTGTGTATCCTTAACCCAATCTCTATCTTTGATCGACACTTTAGAACACAACTGGGGGGTTAGGGTCATAGTTGGATTGGTTGGTCGAGCATGTTCACCTTTTTCATTCAAGGGATTGTGTGGGGTAAAGCTTTAAAATTGGGTCAACCACTCGAAGTGGATTCATATTTTTTGGTTATGGACACCATACGACACCTCCAGACCTGCACAGTAATCGAAAGGCAGATTTAGGTTTAGATGGCCCCATCCCATGCTATGGCCGAGTCCACTCTATGAAAATTAGGTTGTCGAGCCTTCATGATGTGGTCAGTACACTGAACAAATGCTCCATGGTCTAAACTCATAAAACCATGTAGTTAATTAAGACGTGATGCCTTTCCCACTAAAGAAATTAAGGAGGGTAATATTTTGTAGTTAAATGAATGATAAGTGCATGCTCTCACCCACTTTTTTCTATTCATGATTGGATTGAATGATAAATGAAGATGCTACGCCATCTAGATTTAAATGCTTTTGGAAGAGAGTGCCACCCAAATGTATGTTTGTTACAGGTTGTTTGTTTACGAGAATCGTTTGTTGATTAATGACATTCAAATAATGACTTCCTGAGGGCTACCACCCACGAGCTCATCCCTGTGGCAATCTCCTGTGCGGGCTCTGCACTCTATAAGACTTCGTCATGTTGTGCCACAAGGAGGAGAGGACAAAACGATTTCCAATAGTATAGAAGGGGAGATCACCAAGAGGATAGTGGGACGAGCAAAGGGTTGAATTCGATCGTAGATATTGATCTCAAACTAAGCAGGAAAATAGCATATAAGAAAGGGGCATGAGCATCACTGGAACAAACAGGAATGATAGGAAACATTTAATTTGAATATGTGATTGATCAATAGGGTGATGCCCATTCTATGAGATGAAATTTTAACTTGGGCACTCAGAATCCATCAGGGGATGAAGACCAGAGTCATCCTAGTACCCATGACCATCCTCATTGTGGGACTAGCCATGCAAGTCTATGTATGTTGTATGTTGCTTTCCAGTGGCCTTGCTACCTCGGCTCTCCACTTTCATGCACTTATGGGCTTCCCTTTTCACAGACTCTGCCAATATAGACGCTATGGCCTGACTTTCAGATGGGCGCAACCAGTGGTATAATTTCCTTACCACACTGATAACTAGCTACTCTTAGAAATTCCAAGGAGGTGGATTCATCAAAATTAATACTTGGTGGCATCCTTGGCTTCGAGTTCCAACGTTCAGGTGGCCACTTGATCTATGTTGTTCCTTCACGACCCTTAGGTCGTGGCTATTTGCCTCCCACTCCTCACATCCATACAATTTACAGAACTTGTAGTAACCACAAACGTTCATTTGCATCTTTGCCATGACAACCTCGCTATCACGTCTTCTCGCGTCTGCCACCCTGTAGTTACTTGGTAGTCACCGCCCATGTGGGGTCCACTTGTGTCATCTCCCTCACACCTCCGGGTATTGGATTACACATGGTGGAGTTATGATTTCATCTAAAATAGAAATGATTTAAATTGGCTAACTCCCTTCGAGATAATTCTTGAGTGAACCAGGGATATAATGGACAACATGATTACTAAAATGATGAGGGATGGCATGGTTCAAATGTATAGAGGCTAGAGATAATTGAAATGAAAAGGTGACATCGACATAATTGGTCATGTATGAGAAACTCGAGGGCGGAATAGATGGTCATGGGACTTTCAGGTTCCACAGATCTGTTGACCATTGTTCTTCATGGCTATCATCTTAGTGAAATCTTCTCTGTGTCCTCCCACGTCCCTCTATCCACAATCATCCTGATGGAATTCTTCATTGTGGGGCCCACAGGCTTTGTGGATGTCTGTCTTATGGACACTCCCAGTGGCAGTTCCTATGTGCGGCTTGGCCCCTCCATCTCCCTCCTTGTTTTTATTTTATGATGATCTTATCTTTTTATGCACCTGATTAGGTGATTGGCAATGGGTGAGGAGGCGAATTAAAAGCATTGTTGAGCATTCCTAATATGATAGTACTTAGTTTCAGAAAAGGGAAAAGGATGAGTGGACTACACATGGCGTCAGAAGGGATTAAAGTTTTAGCTAAAACATTCATATGCAAGTGAGGTTAGATGACACCCGCTCGACAACCTGGCACCTTGGTATTTTAACAAAGATTGATGGAATTGTATTTACAAAACCATTATTATGTAATGAGGTATAAAATGATGGGTACAAGAAACAAACATTAAGGCGATGGACTTCATGTGCAAAGAAGGGAGGTTGAATGAGGGATGTGACTATTAAACCTTTGTATTGCACATAAAATGCACAATCAAATGGTGCTTAGATTTTAAAGGTCAATGGTGGGTGTTGAATAAATTTGAGTGGAAGTCATGGAGGCTATAAAATATCTCTATATGGGGGTTCCTCAGGTAGCATTTCTTCCTTTAGTTATTTCTTAATCTTGTTAATAATCTTCTGATGAGAAGCTTGCTCTTTGTGCAGAACACTATAAGGGGGGAAGTTATGAAGGTAGGGTGTCGTTGTGAAAGAAGCTAGGTTGGTCAATAATCACCTATGGAACCTAATTGAGGAGAATGCTTCACTCCATAGATGATGTGTATGGAATGTCCCAAAAGCAATGTTTACATGAGAGATGGCCAATTTATCAGAGGAGGGAAGACTGGCAGGAAAATTGTTGCTTAGTGAAGGAATTAATGCTAGGAGATCAGAAAGCTGCAAACCTATGACAATGAGCAAAAGGAAGTTGATGGTAGAGGTCAAACGGGCTGTATCACCGGATTAGGGACATCTAAACCATTTGACATGCAACTTATCAGGGGAAAAAGGAATCCTTCAGGAAATTTTAGTTACAACAAAAGGGAAATTAGCTAAATGACAAAGGTGCTACAATACTTGGGCACTACAAGACAAATTAGAGAAAAGACAAAATTGTATTTTAAATTGCTAGATAATGGAGGGTAGGTGAAACCCTAGTGCAACCAAATATAAGCCACACAATGTAATTCAATCCTATCCATTCATTTGAGCTTTGGAAAACTATAAATAGGGGTCTCCCCCTCATTTGTAAATCGTTGGAGAGCTGATGTAAAAACATTCTGCAGCAATAGAAAGCAACATTGTATGATCTATGGGTGTTCCTTTTGAGTTTGCTCATTATTTGTGCATGGTTTTACTTCCCTATTAGTTTTAGTTGTTAGTAATTTGAGTGGAAGTGATGATGGTGTTTGTTGTTATGGTATCTGATGAACTTTAAGCCCAAACTTTTAGCACTTGTTAATGACAAACTGTTGTGTAAGGCTTCTCTATTTCAATGTTGCAACTTAGTTCAATTGCATGTTCATGATGTGCATGTGCAATCTAAAAATATGCAGTCTGTAGAAGATTGCACTGGTTCTGTGTAACTATAGGTTCCTCTTGGCCAAGCAAAACCAAGTTTAGGGAGTTTGTCTACTGTAGCAGCCTCTATGATCACTGTTCATTCATAGTTTCAGGTCTAGGAACTTCCTCTCTTCCCTGCCCCTTTTCATTTTTTTTTTAATAAGTAACCTATGCTAAGGTTCATTGCACATTGCAACGCCAAATCTAATGACAAAATGGAGTTCAAGACTGTTGTTTGAACTTGCAACAATTGAACAAAAATTTATGCACCTTAAGAACTCCATTTGCAAATCCAACTTCCCACACTTTGTAACTCATCCCTAAGTCTACCTTGTGATTCTAGAAAATCACATGAATCAACTGAGATATTCCAAGCACTATCAAGACCTGGCATTAGAGACTTTGGGATAGTGTTCTGCAATCTGAATGTGGAAGATTGTCTTTCAAGGGAGGTGATGCACCTATGCATTACCTGTGTTGAGAAGTGCATAAAAAACACATCAACATAGTTGTGTTGTGGAAAGATCTGTAGAGGAGTCACAATATGATCAAGGAGATTTTGATCCCCCTCATGATCAAGGAGATTTTGATCCCCCTCATGATCATGATGAAATAGTAAATGTGCTCATAATTGCATCAAACTTGGCTTGCAGTGATTATTCTCTTGATGATGAGCCTTGCAGAGGTGATATGGATGTGCAAAGGCAGGAAGTAAGTGTACATCATCATCAAGTATTCGTAGATGAAGAGAGGGACAATGATTGTAATGTTCATTTACAATCTTGAATCAAATGACCTTTGTTTGAGAAGACCATCAAATGAAGAAATCCAAAATATGATAATTGCATTGGCTACTCAGCCAAGGAGTACTTATCACTTGAGAAACAGAGTTGTGAATGGTGACCAGGGTAAGCTTGGTAGCATATTCATCAAAGAAAAGATAATAGATGACAAAGGGACCAAGATAGAAACAACGAAGGATGAGACAAATCCCAAAGAAGGTAAAGGAGCTAGAATTTGGGCTAAAAAGGGTGATAAAGCCAAGATATATGGTGAAGTTATTTCCCCAACTGTAAAGGCTAAAGAGTAGAAGCATAGTGTTGAAAGTGGTGAAAAACATAATGATAAAGTGATAGATAAGGATGTAATACTTCTTGAACTACCAAAGTATGCTCTTGTGGACATGTTTGAAATGTTGTCTCAAGTTAAGGTTACAATCTTATTGTTGGAAATGATGAGGTTTGATGAACATAAAAAATAAGGTAGTTGTCCTCATTAATGGTGTAACTATGGCCTCTAATGATAATATGGTGGTTTTTTGGGAATATGATGCCATTTAATTATGATCCTAAACATTATTTCATGTATCTCCTAAGTGCTTGGAAAGTGTTCCCCAACACTAGAATTAGAAAGAGATTAATTTTGAATGAAATAATCATGTTAATTGACATTTGTAATTAATTCTAAATGATAGGAACATGTGAGGGAATCCAATATGAGTTCCTAAATAATAGGAGCACATGGGATGCTCACATGGAAGGTGGAACCCACCTTGAGTTAAGTTAACTGTTTGGAGAAAAAGATAACACTTCTATAATGCATGTAAAGATCCTAGAAGTTATTGATTGATGTTTACATGTATGAAGTTCATTTTAGTTTAGTTCAATTCAATTCAATTCAATTCAATTCAGTTCAGTTATGGTTTAGTTATCTTTAGTTGCATGTAGTTAGTTTTAGTTGAATGCTAGTTGACTTCAGTTGACTTGGAATGCATGACTAATGACTTGAGTTGCATGGAAGATAATAGGTGATACATTTAGTTAAGTGGGGATGATCAATCATGCATCCGGTTTGCATGAATTGGTGGAGAAATATGTTTTAGTTAATAGAGATTGACTTGGACCCATCTTGGGCACCCAAGTTCGCATCTTGGAGTTAACACTTTTGCATGATAAGATATTTTATAAGGATGAGTTAAGTGGGACCATTCTTGGGCGCCAACTTTGAGGATAAGCTTAGAAGATATATTCAGAATCAATGTTGAGTTATGACTTCAGTTTGGGATGCCCAAAAGGATAAAGGACTTTTTTTGACATTGTTCTTCACTATAGAACTCTACTTGCAAAGAATAGGAGTGGGTTTTGTGAGATAAGCATTTTTCTTTGTAATTGTAAACTTTTTGGAGTTAACAAGGCTCATTATTGTCTATTTATTGCAACAAGTTGAAGAGAGTTTATCATATTTTTATTACAGGTTGTGAAGAAGAATTGTTGAAGGAAAAAGAAGCATCTCAAGAAAGGATTGATAAAGAATTATTGTAATCTTGTTCTAAGGTTAAATAATACAAGCACTATTGATTATGGTGGTGGAGGTTTTTCCCGAAATGGTTTCTCCACTGTATATGTTGTGTCACTTCTATCTTTTAGTGTTATTCTTCTACAATCTTCTGTCTACTTCTACAAATGGTAAAATGAATCTAAACAATTAATCATACACAAATAAATTGTAACAAACAATGCTTAATTAGATCTATAGTATAATAGTTTTACAAGTTCTAAAGCTACATAATTACCTCCATTTTTCAACATTTGGTATCAGAGCTAAGGTTGGGTAGAGTTTGGGATTCCTTTCTCTTAAAATTTTGAAGGTTTTTTGGCTATAGTGGGAGCTTTTACTATTGTGTTATTGCTGATTTTGGAAAATAAGTTTGTTACAATGAGTTGTAATTCTCGTTTAGATATTGAAAGATTCAATGGATCTAATTATGAGATGTGGAAACTAAAAATGGAGGATCTCCTTGTAGAGAGAGATCAGTGGTTAGTTGTTGGTAATGAGACAAAGTCACCTACAACGATGTCAGATGAGGATTGGGCTAAGCTTGATAAGAAGGCAAGAGGGACCATAAGATAATGTCTTGTTGATGTTGTTCTCTTGAATGTTTCAGAAGAAACTACTACATATAAGTTGTGGAAGAGAATAGGTGATATCTATCAAACCAAAATTCTTACTAATAAGTTGTATCTGAAAAGACAGTTGTATTCTTTAAACATGAAAGATGGTGATTTTGTTGCAAATCATTTGAATGCTTTTAATTTGATTCTAATTCAGTTAGCATCTGTCAATGTAAAGCTAGAAGATGAAGATAAATGCATTTTATTACTTTGTTCTTTACCATAATCTTGGGAAAATCTAATTGTTGCTATCAGTGGTAGTGTTGCAAATCCGGAGATGGGCAATATAATTCCTACTCTTCTATCAAAGGAGATGAGGAGGAAGTCTAAAACAAAAATCCAAGATGCCTTGTTTGTAAAAGGTAGGCTTGAGAAAAAGGAACCTAAGGGAGACAAGGAAGGGAAGGGTAAGTAAGAAGGATAGAGTAAGGTAAATTGTTGGAATTGTGGTAAACCGGGACATGTGAAGTAGGATTGTAAGAACAAGAAAAAGAGTTTTGATTCTTCTACAGAGGAATCCTCAAATGACAGTAATCATGCTTTGATCATTTCATGTAAAAATGTAAGTGATGACTCTTTGCTTGATGTTAAAGAGTGATCTTCATGAGGAGGATGGTATTCATGATGCAATGTGTAGCTCATACCACGGTTCAGTGGGAGTTGTTGAAAATGATGTGGATGCATCATTAGTAAGGTTATCTTCATGTGATTGGAGATATGGTTTTTTCTTGGTTTAGAGTGGTTTCTATTATGTTATGGTTTATTCTTGATATGCATTTAGAGTTTGGCATGGTACTTGTTCTCTTAAGATCGGGATGTATATATGTTATGGTTCGTGTTATCTTCTAGTAGGAGATGGTTAGATCATGTTGTCATGTTTATGTTCCCAATTCAAGATTGGAGCTTTGACATTGATCTTGTGTAGTTATTTTAATTATTGGGTACATTAATCATTTGATTGATTGCTTCATGATAGTGATATGTTGCATTTGGAGTTTGGTATGGATTGGTTGGTTACAAGTCCTCATGGATACTTGGAGAAATAGGTGAGGCTTGAGTTCTCTTATGGTAAGAGATATATGTTGGAATGGTTAGTTGTAAGAAAATATTTTTCAACAGTAAATACCAAGAAGCCTACACCTTGGTTGGTCATGAGTTCAACGCACTCAGCAGTTTCACATGCCTCTAAAGAGGCAGTTTGGATACAGAGACTTGGGAAAGGTATTGGTTTTAATTGCAAGTAAGTTAAAGTTGAATGTGATAGTCAAAGTGCTATGTGTTTAGCCAAAAATCCTATGTATCATGCTCATACTAAGCATGTTGATGTTTAGTATCACTTTGTGTGAGAAATGGTTGAGAGTGGGAAGGTATTAATTGAGAAAGTTGACACTTTAATTAATGATGTAGATTATCTTATGAAACTAGTTCCTACAAATAAGTTCTCTTTGTTTTAATCAATTGCTTGAAGCTTCACGATTATGCAGGTTGCATTTGAAGTTGGCATGGATTGATTAGTTGGTGCAAGAAGGCCATTGGCCTTGAGTCCTATACTTGATTTATAATAATGATTCCTTGTTTAGAATAATTGCAATGTATAATGTCAAGTGGGAAGATGATGGGAATAGAATGCCATTTAATTGCAATCCTAAACATTATTTCATGCATCTCCTAAGTCCTTGGAAAGTGTTCCCCAATACTATGATTAGAAAGAGATTAATTTTGAATGAAATAATCATGTTAATTGACATTTGTAATTAATTCCAAATGATAGGAACATGTGAGGGTGTCTAAAATGAGTTCCTAAATAATAGGATCACATGGGGCGCCCACATGGAAAGCGGAACCCACCTTGAGCTAAGTTAACTATTTGGAGAAAAAGATAACACATTTGTAATGCATGTAAAGATCCTAGAAGTTAGGGATTGATGTTTACATGCATGAAGTTTAGTTCAAATCAGTTCAGATCAGTTCAATTTAGTTCATATCAGTTCAATTCAATTCAGTTCAATTTAGTTCAATTATCTTCAGTTGCATGTAGTTAGTTTCAGTTGAATGCAAGTTGAATTTAGTTGACTTGGAATGCATGACTAATGACTTGAGTTGCATGAAATATAACAATTTATACATTCCATTAAGTGGGGATGATCAATCATGCACCTAATTTGCATGAATTGATAGAGAGATATGTTTCAGTTAACAGAGATTGAATTGGACCCACCTTGGGTACCCAAGTTGGCATCTTGGAGTTAACATTTTTGCATGATAAGATGTTTTATAAGGATGAGTTTAGTGGGTCCATTCTTGGGCGCCAAATTTGAGGATAAGCTTAGAAGATGTCTTCAAAATCAATGTTGAGTTATGACTTCAGTTTGGGATACCCAAATGGATGGACTTGTTTTGGCATTGTTCTTCACTATAGAGCTCTACTTGCAAAGAATAGGCATGGGTTTTGTGAGATAAGAATTATGCTTTGCAATTGTAAACTTTTTGGAGTTTACAAGGCTCATTATTGTCTATTTATTGCAGCAAGTTGTAGAGAGTTTATTAGATTTTATTGCAGGTTGTGAAGAAGAATTGTTGAAAAAAAAAGTAGCATCTCAAGCAAGGATTGATAAAGAAATATTGTAATCTTGTTCTAAGGTTAAATAATACAAGAACTATTGATTCTGGTGGTGGAGCTTTTTTGTGAAAGGGTTTCTCCATGGTATATGTTGTGTCACTTCTATCTCCTAGTCTTATTCTTTTGAAATTTTTTGTCTACTTCTACAAATGGTAAAATGAATCTAAACAATTAATCATACACAAAGAAATTGTAACAAAGAACACTTAATTAGATCTACAGTATAATAGTTTTACAAGTTCTAAAGCTACATAATTACCTCCATTTTTCAATAGGTTGCTCCTCCCAAAGTGAGAAAAAGTCAAGAAAATAGTAATGAAGTGAAAGGAGTAATTAATGAAAACCTTGAAATATACTTGGGAACTACAATTAATTCATGCCCAAGTCATGTTAATCCAATTTTTCTAAGTTTAATTAGTGATGGGAAGTTGCTAAAAAATTGCATGATTGATTTAGGGGCCTCAAACAATGTGATGCTAGTGAAAATCATGAAGGAAATGGGTTTAAAAAATGATAGCACTTATAGAAAGTGTTTTGCTATGGACTCGAGAGAAGTACATGTCATAGGAGTGATTAATAGAGTCCTATACAAGCTTGCAACATTCCTTGAGAAGGAATTATATATGAGTGTCACAATGGTGGATATCCCACCAAATTATGGGATGTTGTTGTCAAGACAATGGAGTGCATCCATGGGTGGAAGCATATAATGTAATTTATCATATGCTACCTTCTCCATTGATGAAAAGGATGTCAAGATTCTTAGAGAATCAAGGGATCACCATATGATTGAGTATGTAGAGGAACTAGAAGAACTAGTGAGAATTAATTTTGTGGATATTGTTGGAAAGTGATGTTGTTGATTGTTGTAATTGATGTCAACATATCTTGGTTGATTAATTCTGATGCTTTGGAGATCCAAATTGATGCATTTTAGATGTTGTGTTGTGATGATCTATCTTTGGTCATGCTTGTCCTAGTCCCATTCATCTTGCAACATAATGAGACACATTCTTTTGGATCCAGATTGATCTAGAAATTGGTTAGTGTACCTCATAACATTAATTGCATTGTAAGATATTTAATCTATTTTTGGATATCATTGTAACATGTTGACTTGAGCGAGAAGGTTCTGTGTGGTCCATGTTTCATTCCTCTTCACTACAGGAATGATTTTGTGCATATCTAATTCAAATTGTATTTGGCCAACTTTGAAGACTATGAAGACATTATGTCTGGCCGACCTAGGAGATTTTGAAGACATGCAATGGTATAAGTAAGAGATGATTTTATTCAATGGAAGCAAGTCTGATGAATGTGAATCTGAAAATCTAGACATTGTGAAGTGTGTGAGAGTATATGACCAGAGGTAGCAAATAGAGAAATTATGTTTGGTGTCATTTTTTTGTGACAGTCATCTTAGCAGTGGTTTTCCTTTCATCATTCTTCTAGCAATGAGCCATTTTCTATTAGTGGTGAGCCTTTCTCTTTTGGTAGTGATCCTTTATATCTTTGGCTGTAATAATTGGGCAGTGAGCCTAACCGATAGTGAGCCTTACCTACAGTGAGCAATTTGGCAGTGAGCCTTTGTAAAAATCACCTTAATAGGTGCCTTATAATTGAGAGTGATTATTCTCCATGTTTTTTCCCTTCTTGGGTTTCCACATAAATTTTGGTGTTCATTGTGCATGGTGTTGTTTTGTGCTTTCATGCTCATTATTATTTGATTGGTTTAAGTTTGCTACAGATTAATTAAAGTCAAGAAAATTGTTTTATAATAACTGATTCACCCTCGTCTCATTTATCCAGACTATTCAACAATTGGTATCAGAGCTTTGGTTCCTCAAAGAAGATCTTAATCGCTTGGGGTAGATCCGATGGCACACAAACTAAAAATTCCTATATTTGATGGATCTAACTATAGTTTGTAGAAATTACAGATTAGAGGTTACCTGATCTCTTTAGGCTGCAAGACTTGGAAAGCTATTGAGACAAAATATATTGAACCATCATCTACTATAGATGAGATTTCAACCTATAAAGAGAACGAAAAAGAAAGGTATGCAATATTTAGTGGTTTGTTTAAGAATGAGTTAACAAAAGCTATTTCATTGGGCACTGCTTATGAAGTTTCAGAAAAGTTGAAATAAATCTATGAAGGAAATGATAGATTCAAATTATCAAAAAAGTTGATAGCTAAGCACGGATATGAAAACTTGAGAATGGAAGAAGGTGAGGATATAGCAAGATAATTTTGGAGAGTTGACAATGCAGTAATGAAGTGAAAAATCAAGGAGGGACTTTGATAGATGAAGATGTAATGGAGAAGATTTTGATGACCTTATTGGAGAGTTATAGTGACAAAATCTCAGCCATTGAGGAAGTTTATCATCTAAATAAATTCACCAAAGAGAAACTATTTGGCACCTTGACCACATTTGAGATGAGGAAATTTGGAAAAGAAAAGGAGAAATCTGAAACAACCTTCAAATGCACAAAAATAGAAGAAGATTTGGATGATGAAAGTTTAGAAGAGTTGGAAGAAAACTTCACAAGGAAGCTGAAGAAAGGTATCAGAAAGTACAAAGGAATGTTACCTCTTAAATTTTTCATATGTGGAAAGATTGGTCATTTACCAACTAAGTGTTGGGAAAAAGGATCAAGACAAAAGTTTTAAAAAGATCAATAAGAAGTGCTATTATGTTAATGAGAATGTCATAATTTCAGATGATGAATCAAATCATGAGGATTGTTTGTTCTTGGTGGAAAAGGATGAACCTAGATTTGATATCTCTAATATTTGTCTGAAATTTGATGATAGAACTAAAGCTACATTGTTTGTTAAAATAAAAAGAGATGAGTGGTTGATTGATAGTGGAGGTTCAAATCATATGATTGATGATGAAAGTAAGTTTGTAAATCTTGAGAAATATGATTGAGGTTTTGTTAGATTTGGAGATGATAAAACAACGCAGATTGTTGGAATTGGTTCTATTACATTTTATGGAAATCATAACACTGGAAATGTTTACTATGTGAAGGGTCTATATCACAATCTTCTAAGTATTGGATAGATGTACGAAAATGGCTATAATGTGGTGTTTTAGGATGATGGTTGTGAGATACATAAGAGATCTAAAACTACTATTGTAGTAGGAAAAGAACAAGTGGGAATATGTATAAACTAGAAGGAGATACAAAGAGATGCTTATTATCCCAGTCCAATGATAGTTGGCTCTAGCACCAAAGGATGTGTCACATAAACTTTAAAATTTGGGTAAGGATAAGTTCAACAAGAGCAGTTAGAGATTTTCCAAGACTGACCAAAGTAGACAACACTATCTCCAAAGGATGTCAAGAAGGAAAGCAAACCAAAGAAATGTTCCAAAGAAAAGAAGAATCATCCACCAGTTTGTTGGACCTTGTACACACTGACCTATGTGGTTCGACCAAAACAAGAAGCTTACAAGGTGAGAGGTATTTCATGCTCTTAATAGATGATTATTCTAGACTAACATGGGTTGCATTTTTAAGATAAAAATTAGAAGCTTTAGAAAAATTCAATATTTTCAAGGCAAGAATTGAGAATGAAGTTGATAGAAGAATCAAGTTTTTAAGATTTGATAGAGTAGGATAGTTTAATTTTGATGGATTCAACAAGTTTTGTGAAAAAATGGCATTAAAATATAGTTATCTGCTCCAAGAACACCTCAATAGAATGGTGTAGTAGAAAGAATGAACCAGAAAGTTCAAGAAGTAGCTAGAACAATGATCATGGAAGCAGGTTTACCACAAATCTACTAGAGAGAAGCAATACACACAATAGTATACACTCTTAACAAAGTATTGTTCCAGAGGAAATATGTAAAGACATCATATGAGCTATGGCATGGAAGAGCTCCCACAGTAAAGTACTTCAAAATTTTTGGAACCAAGTGCTACACCCAAAGATATGAGGAAAATCTTGGAAAGTTTGACAACAGAGCTAATGAAGGCATATTTTTGGGTTACTCTACAAGAAGCAAAGTGTATACGTGTTACAACAAGAGACTGAACAAAATGGTTGAAAGTGCAAATGTGAAAGTGGATGAAGATGTTCAAAGAATTCTTGACAAGCATATTGAATATGAATTAGATGACTTAGAGGACAAGGAAGAAAAGGATAAGAAAGAAGAACAAGAAGGGACAAAGGAGGCTCCTGTAACTACAACTAAAACTCCAAGGTATGTATAGAAAAACCACTTAGAAAACCAAATCATTGGAGATAAGAATAAGCAAATCACCACAAGAAGTAAAGCAACTCAAGAGAAAGAATTCTTGTGTCTACTCTCAGAAATTGAGCCAAAGATTGTGGAAGAAGCATGCAATGATCAAAATTGGGTGAAGTAAATGAAGGAAGAGCTTGATCAGATAGAGAAAAATTAGAGTTGGGAACTTGTGCCTAGATCGACAAATAAAAATGTAATTGGAACAAAGTGGGTATTCCAGATCAAGTTGGACAAAAAAGGAAAGGTAATAAGAAACAAGACAAGATTGGTTGGCAAAGGTTACACTCAGATCAAAGGTATTGATTTTGAAGAAACATATGCACCTATTGCTTGGAAGGAAGTGATTTGGATATTCTTGGCCTTTGTAGCTTTCAAGGATTTCAAAGTCTATCAAATGGATGTAAAGTTTGCATTCTGAATGGAGAACTGCAGGAAGAAGTCTACATTGAGCAACTGGAGGGATTTAAGTCCAGAAGTGACCCAGATGTTGTTTGCAAGTTGAAGAAAGCTTTATACGGTTTGAAGCAAGAACTTAGAGCCTGGTATGGAAAATTAGACAAGTACTTGATTGGACAAAAGGGATCTACTGACAATAATTTATACTATAGAACTCACTCAAATCAAATGTTGATTGTTGTGGTTTATGTTGATGACATAATATTTGGAACAAATGATGATATGTGAAAAAAATCTATAGCTGAAATGTAGAAGGAATTCGAGATGTCTATGATTGGTGAGTTGAGTTTCTTCCTTGGACTATAAGTAAATCAAGTTAGCAAAGGAATTTCATTTCTCAGTCCAAGTATACCAAAGAGTTGTTGAAGAAGTTTGGGTTGGAGAACTCCAAGCCATTTTGTACGCCTATTTTTATCGGATGTAAGTTGACAAAAGAAGATGATTCACCTATTGTTGATGCAAGCATGTACAAGTCAATGATTGGAGGATTGTTATATTTGACTGCTACGAGACCGGACATTATGTATGTTTTTTGTTTAGTAGCTAGATTTCAGCAAGAACCAAAGGAATCACATGTTGTAGTAAAAAGGATCTTTAGATATTTGAAAGGTACAAAAGACATGGGGTTATGGTATCCAAAGGACTCAAATTTCACTTTGATAGCTTACACTGATGCTGATTAGGACAGATGTTTTGATAATAGGAAAAGCACAAGTGGTGGAGCTTATTTCCTTGGCTCCCAATTGGTTGCTTGGTCAAGTAAGAAATAAGATTATGTATCTTTATCTACTGCTGAAGTTGAATACATTGCAACATCCTCTTGTTACACTCAGATACTGTGGATGAAACAAACACTGAAGGACATTGGCATATCATTTGATGAATCTATCTCAATTATTTGTGATAATACTAGCATAATAAACCTTTCCAAGAATCTAGTACAACACTCTAGAATGAAAAATATATCCATTAGATATCATTTCTTGAGGGAGAAGGTATTGGAGAATGAGTTTGGACTTGAATATGTACCTACAAAAGAGAAAATTGTAGATATTTTTACAAAACCATTGAGCAAAGATACCTTTGAGTATCTCCAATAGAAGTTAGGGGTTCTACCCCTCCTAATCTACAATAATGTGCACTAGGGTGTGCATTGGTCCAAAATTTTACATGTTCACTCTTATTTGGATCAATTCTTGGAAGCTTCCTCATAGGGGGAGCGGAGTAAGTTTTTTCAGGGGGAGTTTTTTTCCTTTTTCCTTGATGTCAAATGGGGAGAAGAAAAGAAGACAAGAAGATGTTGATATTTGAGTTGTTTGGTTTGTTGTTGATGGATTTTTCCATTAATGACAAAGGGGGAGATTGTTGGAAAGTGATGTTGATTGTTGTCATTAATGGTTGTCATTGATGTCAACATATCTTGGTTGATTAATGTTGAGGCTTTGGAGATCCGGATTGACACGCTCTGAATTTTGTGTTGTGATGATTTATCTTTGGTCGTGCTTTTCCTGGTCCCATTCATCTTGCAACATAATGAGACACATTATTTTGGATCTAGACTGATCTGGAAATTGGTTAGTGTACCCCATAACATTATTTGCATTGTAACATGTTTATTCTATTTCTAGATATCATTGTAGTGCGTTGACTTGAGTGAGGAGGTTCAATGTGGTCCACATTTCGTTCCTCTTCACCACGAGAATGATTTTTTGGCTATCTAATTCAAATTGTATTTGGCTGACTTAGAAGACTATGAAGTCATTGTGTTTGGATGACCTAGGAGATTGTGAAGACATGGAATGGTATAAGTAAGAGTTGATTTTTTTCAATGGAAGAAAGTGTGGTGAATGCAAGTCTAAAAATCTAGACATTGTGAAGTGTGTGGGAGTATATGACCAGAGGCAACAAATAGAGAAATTTTGTCACATTTCATTGTTTGTGATAGTCATCTTAGTGGCGGTTTTCCTTTCATCATTCTTTCGGTAGTGAGCCATTTTCTCTTGGCAGTGAGCCTTTCTCTTATGGCATTGAACCTTTATATCTTTTTTCTGTAATAGATGGGCAGTGAGCCTTACCTACAATGATCCTTTGTAAAATCACCTTAACCAGTGTCACCTTAACTAGTGCTTTATAATTGAGAATTATTATTCTCCTTGGTTTTTCCCTTCTTGGGTTTCCATGTAAATTTGGGTGTTCATTGTGCATGGTGTTTATTGCAAGGTGTGACCCTTGGTCTTCCTTATAGCACTAGTGCTTGGCTTTGTGACATGGTCTAACCACCTCTTGTGGTTCTTAACCGAAGCTTGTATTGGACATTGACAGGTCGATCTTTTGGTGCAACAACAAGTCCAACAATTGGTATCAGAGCTGGTCACAGGTTCAAACCCCACGCTTTTGCTGGGGGAGATTGTTGCAAGGTGTGACTCTTGGTATTCCTTGCAGCACTAGTGCTTGGGTTTGTCACATGGTCTAACTACCTCCTATGGTTCTTAACTGATTTTTGTATTGGGCATTGACAATTCGATCTTTTGGTGCAACGACAAGTCCAACAATGTTGTTTTGTGCTTTCATGTTCATTAATATTTGATTGGTTTAAGTTTTCTTTGGATTAATTAAAGTCAAAAAAAAATTCTTAATAATAACTAATTCACCCTCCTCTCAATTATCTAGACTGTTCAATAGATATTGGTTTGGATACTTTTAGAGTGGAAGAATTACAACATGAAGGAGAAGTTAAGCCTACACCAATTGATAGAGAAGTCTTAGATGCATCATAAGGAGATGCTCTCTAGACCATGTACTTTGATGTAGCTTGTTCCAAGGAGGGCTCAGGTGTAGGAGTTGTTTTCATTTCCCCACATGGTAAAACATTCAAATAATCTTTCTTGTTGAAATTTTCTTGCACAAATAATGTGGCCGAATACGAGGCTTTGTTGCTTGGTCTAAAGATAGCTTCAAAGCATGGCATTAAAATGTTAAAATTATTGGGTGATTCTAGACTAGTGATATCCTAGGTTAGGTCTAAATTCATTTCCAAAAATATAAGACTTAAGTAGTATAGGAATGTTGTTTGGGATACCATTGAGGCTTTTGATGCTTTTAATATTGATTGGTTGGAAAGAGGAAAGAATGTGAGAGCATATTTTTTAGAAAATATTGCTATTAGATTAGATGATGTCACTTGTGATGGTATTTCAAAAATAGAGGTGCAAACTCCACCTACAATGCTTGATAATATTTTGAACTAGCAAGTATTTGATGAAGATAATGATATTTTGAAATTTTTGCACTATATTGATAAGTATGAAAGCCAGGAAATTGACTTTGGTGCATTGGTGGTGGAAGTTGATGGTAAAGAAACATTGTTTTGGAATTAAGTAATTAAATTGAAAACCAACAAGATTCCAAAAGATTGGTTTCATTGGAGAGGGTCTTTGATGATCCTGATAAAACAAATGTTAAGTAGACATCTTCCTAGAAGGAAGATTTGGAAGAAATTAATCTTGGAACTGAGAACTCTCCCAAGAAGGTATACATAGGAAAGAAAATGAAACCACATGTTAGAACCATGTTGATTGCACTATTAAGAAATTATAGACATGTGGTTGTTTGGTCATATGATGACCTAAAAGCTTATAGGGAAGATCTTTTTCAGCATGAGATACCTTTGAAACTAGATTCCAAACCTTTTAGGGAAAAGAAGAGACCAATAAATCCCACATTGCAGCCTAAAATGTAGGAAGAAATTGTGAAGTTAAGGGATTATAGTATCATCAATCCTATAAGGAATTCTTCATGGGTTTCTAATTTGGTACCAGTTTAGAAGAAGAATGGTGACCTGAGGCTCTGTGTGGATTTCATAAACTTTAATGTGTCATCCTTGAAAGACAATTACCCATTGCCTAATATGGAGGCTATGTTATAGAAGATGATAGGGTCTGAATTGCTATACATGATGGATGGGTTCTCAGGCTATAACTAGGTCATGGTGAAAGAATCTGAGCAATATAAAACAGTATTCACCACACCATGGGGAACCTGTGTATGTGAGAATTCCATTTGACCTAATCAATTTTGGTGCTACATTTTAGAGAGCCATGGATGTGGCCTTTGTTGATTTTTTTGATCTATTCCTAGCTATATACCAAGATGACTTGACTACACACAACAAGAAGGAAGAAGATCATTGTTCACACTTGGAGAAGATATTTGTTAGAGCTTTGGAATATGGGATTTCCTTGAATCCTAAGAAATGTGTTTTTGGGGTTAAGGAAGGTAAGTTGTTAGGACACATTGTCTCTAAAGAAGGGGTTAGGATTAATCCTGAACGTGTGGAAGCAATAAAAAAAATTCCACGGCCTAAAAATGCAAAGGGAATTCAATCATTTTTTGGGAAAATTAATTTTGTGAGAAGATTTGTCACTAATTTTGCTGAGATTGTCATACCCATCTCCAAAATGTTAAAGAAAGGTGAAAAGATAGCATGGATAGAATAACCTCTAAAGCTTTTCAAGCTATAAAGGATGCCATCAAGGAGGCTCTCGTGCTCAAGTCTCTAGATTACTTAAAGCCATTTCAATTATTTACTTTTGCTTTGTTTCATACTATGGCAGGAGTATTACTACTGAAGAACAATGAAGGATTTGAGAATCCTATTGCTTTCTTCAACAAGTCTTTATAGGTTGTTGAGCCTGGGTGATCCCACAATACTGGTTTACAATTTTTGGCCAAACTAGACACTGAACTGATTTTTTCTAACTAAATATTCACTTTCGGAACCAATAGCAGCTAAACAATGAGGAATTTGAAGATTATGCAAACTAGTGATTTGTGACATTTTTTCTATAGATTCTAAATATTATTTTTTTAAAAATTTTGGAATTATATTAGACTTCTTTTTTCATCTCCTTCAAAAACTAGTTTTTTTCAGTAAACACAATTTTTTAAGGAGTGATGCTCACTGTATACAAATTTTTTTTTCCATGAAGGATAAATTCTAATTTTTTTGAATTTAGATTTCTAACTAAGATATCTAGTGCTTTCAATTGGTTTCATAGTGTTTTATTGAATATTTTTTTCTTAATCAAGTTTCGGAGTAAAACCAATTACAATTTAGACATAGGCGGATTGTATACAACATAAATTTTTTTGTATGTATCGAAATTCAATTTTTTTGTTGGATCAAGGACTTGAATATCTAGTGCACGGATATTTTTTCAAAAAAAATTGATAATCTGGTATTTTTCCACATGTGCAAAACAAAGAGCTTGATTTTTGATGAAAAACCTACATTCACAAGAAATAAAAAAAAATATAATAATTAAATTAAATTTATTTAAAATTATACTTTTTGGGAAGCTTATAATAAGGACTACATATAAAAAATAAATTAAATGAATTCATTTGATCCCCGAAAAGGTAAATCAAAAGTGGTCTTTTATTAGCATTTTGATAGGTGTAAAGGAGACTCTATTATTGGTATGGTTTAAAACTAGCGGGGTTCTATCCAAGGGGGTTTGATCTAAGGTGGTTTGATCAAATCCTCTTCAATTGGAATCCTTTAAATGGAACTTTTCAAGGCTTAAATCATTATATTTTCTAAAAATATGTGATTTCAAAAAAATCAGGATCTCCCAGAAATTATAAACCAGTATTGTGGGATCACCCGCTTAAGTATGATGCAATAGAAAATCAAGCCTACACATTGGTTAATGCTGTAAAAATTTTTAGAACATATCTAATAGGAGAAATTGTAGTAGCATATGTTCCAAGTGCACCAATAAAAGATATTTTTACCGAGCAAGAGACCATAGGCTGAAGATGCGGATGGATCAACAGGATCCATCAATTCAATATTGATGTCCAGATTACAAACTTGGTAAGAGTTCAAGGTTTGGATAAGTTGATGGTTGAGACCAACTTAGAAGCAAACAAGATAAATCAAGTTGAACATGAAAATATTGCACCTATGTGTGACATGCAGACTTGTGGATGGTACATAAGAATTATGGAATATCTACAGACTATACAATGCCTTGATGGCATGCCCAATAATGAGAGAAGTGTTGGAGTTAAAATGACACTAAGAGGGGGGGGGTGAATCAGTGTCTTAATAGATTTGACCAATTTTCACAAATTCAAAAACCATAGCATATATTTAATCTCAATATATTCCGATTAATGCATTCATGAGTTGAGTGTAATCATTCATAAACAAAATTGAGAAAAATAATAACCAAATAGTGAACTGAAATAATCAACAATACAGTAAAGAAAAGGGAACTCAGAAGAACAAGAAGTCTCAAGATTTTACCGAGTGGAAAACCCTCCTGGGGTATAAAAACCACTCCCAAAATGCCTTCCAAGCTTAATCTTTTAAACAAAAGTTCACAATGCCTTATAGGCTGATTTTTTAGCACCCACTCAAGGAGCACCAACCCCTCATTTAGAGATATCTATCTCAAGGAGTACCAACCCCTCAAATTATACATCTAAACAAAAATTATCTCAGAGGATCTCTCTGTTTTCAATCAAGCTCATAACTCTCTTTTTTTCCTCATCTACCTAATACATTTTTGACACAGCCAAAGAACAATATTCCCTGATTACAATCAGAGAGCTTTTATAGTTTTCAACACTGGTATTTATTTACATTTCAAGTATGTTAGTTGAAGAAATATTCAAAAGCGTTTTTCACAAGATTCTCATATTCTCTTGCTGATTTTTGAATATGAGGCAGAATAATGACAGTCTGTCGATGATGATAAAAATCAATAGTAACGCTTATCCAGAGAGCTGCAAATCATCCAAAAAATGCAACAGCTCAAAAGGAAACTAGAAGAATATCCTGTTATGTAACCATTCTAAGATTTGATGCCAATCCATGATGACGACCACAGTGTTTTGAGTCTTTGTAAACTATTCGCTGAGACATCAAGAAGTCTCTCACCGAGATCTCCTTTAGTTTCATTCACTATCGCTGTGACCAAACGATATTGAAGAGACCTCTTGTAGACTTCATAATGTTTTTCCGAGAGTCACTTGATACACATTGTCACTGTGACAATTCAATACCTATGTCGAAGGCCTTTGTCATTTCCAAGTCGCCGTGACAATACATAGTCAGGGAGACACTATATAGACTACCCCTTGTTTTGTCGAAACATCCCGAGCTCACAATAGATCGCCAAGACATTAAAGTTCTCACACTGACAGGAACCACCGATGAGCCTTTGATAGAAACCCCTTGATGTCGCTGTAACATAATGTTTCTCTTGTTGATGCACCCTTCTGTCTTATGAGGGTTGTTATAACATACCAATATTGAGGAGACCTCTCAATGAAAGCTTGAGTCATGCTGAAAAATTTCATTCACTCGGAGTTGCTGAGACAGGATAGATCCTATGCCAACAATGTTCTTTTGTGTTCCATCGGTGAGACCAGAGGTCACTCGCCGAGACCTCTCGCTGAAAGCCCTAGCTCTTACCGAAGAGACTACCTTTATGTTTTCGGTCGATATAACAAATCAAATTTTCCAAGACCATATAACGACGCCACAACTCTCACCGATAGACTTCCACATGCTCTAGTCAGGGTGACAATATGATTTCGCTATGACCTCAGCTCGATGGCCAAACTCATGCCGATATGCTTATTCTTAAGTGGGTTGGTGTGACATTGCATGTTCAATGAAACTTTACACCGAAGACAATTTCCTTTTTTGATATGCTCATTCTGAAGCGGGTCGAGGAGACATAATGAAATCAATAAGACCTTATCCCGACGTTATTACATATGCTGATAGAGAACACTTTTCTATTGCCGAAACCAAAGATAATTCTTGCCGAAATAACCTTTCTTGTGCCGGTCGCCAAGACAACAGGAATGTCACGCTGAAAGTAGCCTGTATGATAAATTCAATTGCCATGACATCTGAAATGTCTTGTTGATAGGCAACTTAGACATTTCAAAGTGGATCGGGGAGACCCTGCCATTCTTACTCCGATATGAGTAAGCCCAAAGGAGAAACAACCAAAGCCTGTGATATGCAAGGAGAACATTTTTGAAATAGATCATCAATGAGAAAAAACTGAAAGAGATTTTGTCATCAAGGACAAACTGTAAACACAACTGAGATTCAACAAGAAGAACTCTAAAGTTGTAGGGTATCAAATACATCATTATTGATGGTGAACTTTGGTGGAGACATAATGAAATCGATAAGACATTATCCTGAAAGTATTACATATACCGATAGAGAACACTTTTCTGTCGCCGAAACCAAAGATAATTCTTGCTGAAATAACCTTTCTTGTGCCGGTCACCAAGACAATGGGAATGTCACACCGAAAGCAGCCTGTATGATAAATTCAGTCGCCATGACATCTGAAATGTCTTGCTGATAGGCAACTCAGACATTTCAAAGTGGATTGGGGAGACCCTACCATTCTCACTCTGATATGAGTAAGCCCAGAGGAGAAACAACCAAAGCCTGTGATATGCAAGGAGAACCATTCTGAAACAAATCATCAATGAGAACAAACTGAAAGATATTTTGTCATCAAGGACAAACTATAAACACAACTGAGATTCAACAAACTCCCCCTTTGTCCTTGATGCAAAACACAAAAGACTCTCCCCCTTTTTGCCTCAAGGAAAAGAATAGAAGAACACAACAGATAAGCCAACCAAAATACCATGAGAAATAGCTGCAAAAAAAAGTAACAGTGCAGCAACCAAGATTGTAGGAGAGAGGTAAGTGAATCACAACATATAACATGCTCCCCCTAAGTCAATGCATGGAAAATCAGAGAAGTAAAGATTGAGAGATAACTCCCAATCAAAGTCTCAACCTTTCAAATAACTCTTTAGCTAAGGGCTTAGTAAAATTATCAGCCACCTGATCTTGAGAGCCAACAGACTGTAAGCATACTTCATTAGCCAAAACCTTTTCTCGAAGAAAGTGAAACTTGATAGCAATATGTTTAGTGCGAGAGTGAAAAACAGGATTTTTGGAGATACTTATCGCACTTGTGTTATCACAGAGAATAGAAACAGGTTTAGGAATTCTAATACCCATATCAGATAGAATTTGACTCATCCAAAGAACTTGAGTACAACATGAAGTGGCAGCAATGTATTCTGCTTCAGTAGTAGAGAGAAACAAATTCTTGTTTCTTGATGTGCCATGCCACTAAATGATCACCAAGAAAGAATGCAGCACCACTGGTGCTTTTCCTATCATCCAAACAACTAGTCTAGTCAGCATCAGTATATGCAATCAATGAAAAATTAGTGCTTCTAGGATACCAAAGACGATAATTAAGAGTTCCCTGAATATATTTAAAAATACTTTTAACAGCAGAGAGATGGGATTATTTAGGTGATGCCTGAAACCGTGCAACAATGCAAACTGCCTACATAATGTCAGGTCTAGAGGTAGTTAAATATAACAGACTACCAATCATTAATCTAGATTTAGTTTGATTTGTATCAGGGGAATCATCAACCTTAGTAAGTTTGCATCCAGTAATCATTGGAGTGCTAACTGGATGGCATTCATTCATCTGAAATTTATTAAGCATCTCTCTAGCATACTTGGTTTGATAAAGAAATATTCCATTTTCACGTTGAGATATTTGAAGACCCAAGAAGAAATTTAATTCTCCTAATAATGACATTTCAAATTCAGATTCCATTAGCTGAGAGAATTTTTTACTTAATGTAACATTGTTGCAGCCAAAGATAGTGTCTTCAACGTAAATTTCAACAATTAGAATATCAAAACCTTCAGTTTGAACATAAAGATTGCTATCTACACCTCCTCTAACAAAACCATTTGAAAGCAAATGACTGTCAAGCCTAGAGTACCAAGCTCTAGGTGCTTGTTTTAAGCCATAGAGGGCCTTTTTCAATCTGTAAACATGATCAAGCTTATCTTTGCACATAAATCCTTCAAGCTGTTCAACATAGACCTCTTCATCTAAATAGCCATTTAAAAAAGAACTTTTGACATCCATTTGATAAATAGTAAAGTCTTTATAAACATAATAAACCAAGAATATTCTGATAGATTCTAATGTAGCAATGGGTGCAAAGATTTCACCAAAATCAATACCTTCTTGTTGAGCATAGCCTTCGTAGACAAATCTTGCTTTGTTGCGAATGACATTACCATTTTCATCAAGCTTGTTTCTGTATATCCATTTGCCTCCAATGACATTCTTGTCATCTGGTCTTGGGACTAACTCCCAAGTCTGTTTTTTCTCAATTTGATCAATTTCTTCCTGCATAGCATTAAGCCAACATGAGTCTGTGAGAGCTTTATTAAAAATTTTAGGCTCAAACTGAGTAACTAGACAGAAAGCTATTTGTGCCTTTTCATCAGATTCTGTAGCCTTTCTTCTAGTTTGAACTCCTACATTTTTATCCCCAATAATTTGATCTTTGGGGTGATATTTAGTTAGAGCTTTTGATGCAACCTTTTCAGGACTTGTTGTTTCATTTCTAGGGCTTGCTGACTCAGTTCCTTTTGAAATTATTTCTAGTTCAAGTTCTTCTTCCTCATTATCCTGCAAAGATTCAACATACAAATGTGATCTCTCATCAAATTTTACATTAACAAGTTCAACAATCTTATTAAGCCTTTTGTTAAGGCGTTTATAAGCTTTGCTATGAGTTGAGTATCCCAAAAAGATACCCTCATCAATCTTTGATTGAAAGCTCCCAAGGTTATCATCATCTTTCTTGATAAAACACTTACTTCCAAAAATTTTGAAGTGTTTGATAGAAGTAGTTTTCCTATACCAAAGTTCATAAGGAGTGTGTTTAGCTTTCACCCTAAGCAACACTCTATTTAAAAATGTATACAGCTATACGAATAGCTTCTTTCCAATACATATCAGACAACTTAGCTTCATCTAGCATGGTTCTAGCCATTTCTTTTACAGTTCTATTCTTACGTTCAACTACCCCATTTTGTTGAGGTGTTTTTGTTGCAGCATACTGTCTTTTAATGTTGTGCTATTCACAGTAATCAATAAACTCTTGAGAAGTGAACTCACCTCCTTTGTCAGATCGTAGACATTTAAGTTTCAAATCAGATTCCTTCTCAACCAATTTACGAAAGATTTTAAACCTTTCAAATGTTTCTGATTTGTGCTTAAGAAATGTGACCCAAACCATTCTAGTATAATCATCCACAAACAGCATAAAGTACCTTTCACCATTAATAGACCTTGTTCTAGTTGGTCCACATAAATCAGTGTGCACAAGTTGTAAAGGTTTTGAAGAAGAATGTTCTTTTGTTTTGAAGCTGATTTTAGTTTGTTTACCACTTAGACATTCTTTGCACACTAAATTTTCTGGCTTGTTAAGGATTGGTAAACCTCTAACATTCTGATTCTTATTCTAACTAGATTTTCAAAGTTTATGTGTCCTAATATTTTATGCCATAACTAGCTTTCTTCAATTTGTCTCATTAAACACCTACGTTGATTATTGTCATTGCTTGATGTGTCGAGAAGATTGTACACATTTCCTTTTGTCCTCCTTCCAGCTGCAATAGCCTTTCCTAGCTTGTTTTTAATCTCACATCCTTGCGAAGTGAAAAGAGCATGATAACCACTATCATAGATTTGACTAACACTTAGAAGATTGTGCTTGAGACCTTCCACATAGTACACATTATAGATAGGAGTGTCTTCATTCAGAAGAAGTGAACCTCTACCTTTAATTTGAATACCAGAGTTATCACCAAACTTAACATATCCACCTACATAATCTTCAAGATTTATAAACTTATCCTTGTCGCCAGTCATATGGTTAGAACATCCACTGTCCAGGACCCATAAGTCCTTTTTCTTGGAATTAAAAGATATTTGAACCAACATAGTTTGCTCAATGTTGTTGACAATCTTAGGTTTCCAAACCTTTTTAAAATTTCTGTTGTTTAGATTGCAGATCAGTTCTACACTGTTTGATAGAATGTCCCAAAGCATTACATTTAAAACATATGATTTGTCTAACAAAACCATAGTGTTGCCTAAGACCAAACCTCGGTATTCTAGTATTCATAAGCTTGCAAGTGCTCACCTTATGGCCAAATTTGTTGCAGAAAAAACAATGACCATAGAAGAAAGGATTGACTCTGTATGAAGATCTATTACCTCTTAAAGATTGAACATGATCCTTACCAAATTCTGAGTGATTTGAACCTGAACCTTTGACTTCAGAAGAGGGGTTTTTTTTGCATGGTCAATTGAGCATTCACCCTTTTCAAAACCAACACTAGTTTTATCTTTGTACATCTTCTGCTTGCTGAGCATCTCATTCAGTTTTAGAGTGCTTTCATATTTTTCAATTTCCTTCCTAAGACAGACTGCTTCTTGTTCCAGTTTTTGAATTTCTTGATCTTTGTAGCTTACAGTCTCTTGAAGACAGTCTTCAACTCTTTTAGCTTCTTCAAGCTGAGTTTTCAGAGAGATCATTTCTTGATCTGGTTTGTGTTCTTGAGCAAGAACTTGTTTTTTGAGTTTTCTAACCTCTTGTAAAGCACATTTCAGCTCACTTTCAAGATCTACTACACCTTCTTCAATGTCAAAGGTGCTAGAATCATTTTGCTGAGTAATTTCAGCCATGAACAAAGTTTCATCTTCTTCAGCTGATGAATCTTCAGACTCAATTTCAGATTCATCCTTACTAAACAGATTTTTCTTCTTTTTGAAATTGAAGTTTCGTTTAGGTTTGAAGGCCTTCTTCATAGGCTGTTTTTCAGTTGTCTCATTGTCACAGATTTGATCATCATAGGGACACTTTGCAGAAAAGTGACCTATTTTGCCACAGTTAAAACATTTAAAGGGAAGTTTTCCCTTATATTTTCCTGATCCCTTTTTAAATCTTCTAACAAAATGGGATTCTTTAGAATTAGACAACTCTGATTCACTGACTTCGACTTTTTCTTTCTTTTCAATGTTAAAGGTAGTTTCTTTTCCTGTTGAATTGTTTTTGCTAGTTCTCATTTCATAGGCAGTAAGTATTCCTTGTAGGCTATCTAAGGTAAGCTTGTCAAAGTGTTTCTTTTCTTCTAGGGCGGAAACCTTAGATTCAAATTTGGATGGTAAGGTTCTAACAACCTTTGTGACCACATCAAATTCATTAACCTCTTGACCTAGACCTTTCATTGAATTGACAACTTCATCTACTCTTAGGAATATTCAGCCACTTTTTCATCATCCTTCATTTTCAACTCCTCAAACTGATGTTTGAGTGTAATGATTTTAGATAGTTTGACTTTCTCATTCCCTTGATATATAGTTTCAAGTTTTTCCCAAATTCCATGAGCAGATTTGTAATGCATGACTTTGATGAACACATCTTTAGTTAACCCACACAAGATGGCATGCTTAGCTCTAGCATTTGTTTCATACCTCTTTTTTTCAGCAACATCAGTGGGAATAGATTTTGGTACATTGTAATCATTTAAGATAATGCTCCAAACATCAACATCAAAAGAAACAAGAAAAGCTTCCATTCTGATTTTCCAGAACACATAATCAGTTCCATCAAATAATGGAGCTCTAGATAGAGAGGCACCGTCTTGAGAATGTGCCATTAAAAACAAACTCCAAGATCAAGATCAATCCAAGGTGATTAAAACCTATCAGAGGACCCTATGCTATGATACCAATTGTTGGAGTTAAAATGACACTGAGAGGGGGGGGGTGAATCAGTGTCTTAGTAGATTTGACCAATTTTCACAAATTCAAAAACCATAGCATAGATTTAATCTCAATATATTCTTATTAATGCATTCATGAGTTGAATGTAATCATTGATAAAATAGAATTGAGAAAAATAATAACCAAATAGTGAACTTAAATAATCAACAACACAGTAAAGCAAAGGGAACTCAGAAGAACAAGAAGACTCAAGATTTTACCGAGTGGAAAACCCTCCTGGGGTATAAAAACCACTCCCAAAATGCCTTCCAGGCTTAATCTTTTAAACAAAAGTTTGCAATGCCTTATAGGCTGATTTTTGAGCACCCACTCAAGGAGCACCAACCCCTCATTTAGAGATATCTATCTCAAGGAGTACCAACCCCTCAAATTATACATTTGAACAAAAATTATCTCAGAGGATCTCTCTGTTTTCAGTCAAGCTCATAACTCTTTTTTTTCCTCATCTACCTAATACATTTTTGACACAGCCAAAGAACAATATTCTTGGATTACAATCAAAGAGATTTTACAGTTTTCAGCACTGGTATTTATTTACATTTCAACTATGTCAGTTGAAGAAATCTTCAAAAACATTTTTCACAAGATTCTCAGATTCTTTTGCTGATTTTTGAATATGAGGTAGAATAATGACAGTCTGTCGATGATGATAAAAATCAATAGTAACGCTTATCCAGAGAGCTGAAAATCATCCAAAAAACGCAACAGCTCAAAAAGAAACTCGAAGAATATCTTGTTATGTAACCGTTCTGAGATTTGATTCCAATCCATGATGACGACCACAATGTTTTGAGTCTTCGTAAACTCTTCGTTGAGACATCAGCAAGTCTCTCACTGAGATCTCCTTTAGTTTCATTCACTATCACTATGACCAAACGATATTGGAGAGACCTCTTGTAGACTTCATAATGTTTTGCCGAGAGTCACTTGATACACATTGTCGTTGTGACAATTCAATACCTATGTCGAAGGCCTTTGTCATTTCCAAGTTGCCGTGACAATACATAGTCGGGGAGACACTATATAGACTGCCCCTTGTTTTTCCAAAACATCCCAAGCTCACAATAGATCGCCAAGACATTAAATTTCTCACACCGTCAAAAACCACTGATGAGCCTCTGATAGAAACCCCTTGATGTCACTGTAACAGAATGTTTCTCTCGCTGATGCACCCTTCTGTCTTATGAGGGTCGTTATAACATACTAATATCAGGGAGACCTCTTGACGAAAGCTTGAGTCATACCAAAAAACTTCATTCACTCGGAGTCACTGAGATAGGATAGATCCTATGCCGACAAGATTCTTTTGTGTTCCATCGGTGAGACTAGAGGTCACTCACCGAGACCTCTCGCTGAAAGCCCTAGCTCTTACCGAGGAGACTACCTTTATGTTTTCGGTCGGTATAACAAATTGAATTTTCCAAGACCATATAACGTCACCACAACTCTCACTGATAGACTTCCACATGCTCTAGTTGGGGTGATAATATGATTTTGCTATGACCTCAGCCCGACAGCCAAACTCATGCTGATACGCTTATTCTTAAGTGGGTCGGTGTGACATTGCATGTTCGATGAAACTTTACACCGAAGACGATTTCCTTTTTTGATATGCTCATTCTGAAGCGGGTCGAGGAGACATAATGAAATCAATAAGACCTTATCCCGACATTATTACATATGCTGATAGAGAACACCTTTCTATCACCGAAACCAAAGATAAGTCTTGCTGAAATAACCTTTCTTGTGTCGGTCGCCAAGACAACAGGAATGTCATGCCGAAAGCAGCCTGTATGATAAATTCAATCACCATGACATCTGAAATGTCTTGCTGATAGGCAACTTAGACATTTCAAAGTGGATCGGGGAGACCCTGCCATTCTCACTCCGATATGAGTAAGCCCAAAGGAGAAACAACCAAAGCCTGTGATATGCAAGGAGAACATTTTTGAAATAGATCATCAATGAGAACAAACTGAAAGATATTTTGTCATCAAGGACAAACTGTAAACACAACTGAGATTCAACAAGAAGAACTCTAAAGTTGTAGGGTATCAAATACATCATTATTGATGGTGAACTTTGGTGGAGAATCCCAGAGGGTGTGTTACTTAGATGTATGGATGGAGATCAGGTAGAAGAAATTTTAAATGAAATGCATAATGGAGCATGTGGAGGTCACTACATGGCAAAGACCGCTGCTTTTAAAATACTGAGAGAAAGATTTTGAAGGCCAACTATGTTCAAGGATGCTCATAGATTTGTTAAGAAATGTGATTCTTGCCATAGATTCACTAGAAAATTGAAGTTCTTAGGTAATATTCCTCATAGACAAATCTCAGTTCAGGCTCCTTTTCAACAATGGGGCATTCACTTTATTGGTGAAATTGTAGAGAAGTCAAACAGGGGAAACTCCTGGATCCTTGTTGCAACATATTATTTTACAAAGTAGGTAGAAGCAATTCCCACAAGGAAATAAATAGGTAAAGTAGTGATTGATTTTTTGATGAATAATATATTGATTAGATTTGGAGTCCGAGAAAGGATTATCTCTGGCAATGCCATGTGTTTCAAATTAGAGGAATTTATTGACCTTTTTAATAAGCATGGTATATGTATCTCCTATTCATCTCCCTATCATCCTCAAGGGAATGGACAAGCAGAATCCAACAACAAGAGTTTGATGAAGATCATCAAATAGATGATTAAGAAGAATAAAAAGGCTTGGGATTCAAAATTGTAGCTTGCATTATGGGCTAATAAGATCACTTTCAAGAAGGTCATTGGGAAATCACCATTCAATCTTGTCTATGGGATAGAAGCAAGGATACCCCACAACAACTTGTTAAAAATGTACAAGTTTGTTTAGGAGTATGACACATACATCTGTGATGAGATGCAACATAGAATGGAGGAGCTAGCTAAGCTTGATGAGACAAGAAGAGAAGCTCATAAGACAAATGAAAAGCTACAACTCCAAGTTAATCATTTGTATGATAAGAAGGCCATTGAAATAAAATTTCAAGTTGGATGCATGGTCTTGATGTGGAATGCAAGGATGGAAGACAAAGGAAAACATGGGAAATTTGATCCTCTATGGCTTGGTCCATACTTGATTGTAGATACACATGGAGATGACTCATACTTCTTACAATCCTTGACAGGTGAAAACGTAGAGCTTCCAGTACATGGACAGTTATTGAAGCCTTATTTCTCTTAAAATAGGTTGTTTTCCATGTACATTGTATAGTCCTATAATTAGTGTATATAGGTCTGGTGTGTTTGCTTTTGGTTGTGTCTACTTGCCCTATCCTAGAAAGATCCTAGTTTTTTTTATTTCTTTGTGTTTGTCTACTTCACCATGTGATCTGAATTCTCACCATACCCACTAAGGGTATGTGTCCCCGAGCATGAGCCACTGGTAGAGCTTTTGTATTTTGAAAATTTTGTGTTCGTTCCTTGCCTTGTGATGATATGTTTCCTCTTGTCCTTGGGGTAGTGTTTAGGGTTTTAGTTCAAAATCCCTCGTTTCATATTTGCATAGTCTTAAACCCTAGACATTCTTTTTCTTCACTAACTTGTTACACCCAGTTACTAGTCATTTGAGTTACAACTTGAGCCATCATGAGCATATTTTCACCAACCCCTTGGCCTAGATCTATGGTCACTGAATACATTTCCATTTCTTTAATATTTCCTATGGTCGGGTGAAATATTTCATGTTAAGTTGACTTATGTCCTAAGTCATTAATTCCAAAGGGTCTAAGTTTCGTCGACCTAGTCGGGTCCCCTTCGTTAAAACTAAATTTTATGCATGTGGAGATTTGTTGACTGTTAGATTGACAGATTTAATCTTGGATGCTCTACGCTAGCCCCGCAGGAATAAAATAATACTTTTTGAAAAAAAAAAGGTCAATGGGTTGTTGACACGTGTTTCGTTGCAGGTGTAGTGCCCATTCTCCACTCACATACCCGATGCCTTGAGGTTTCAAATCAACAACCAAGATGCAACATTGATATTTAATCTCAACCGTTCCCCGCTCACCCTACAGGATTAAAATAATGCTTTATAAAAAGAATCAAGGTTAGTGGGCCAACGAAATGTGGATTTATTCCCCACTTGGAAAGAAAGAAGGTGGAGCTCACAAAGCTAATGAGTCATCTTTCCAGCTGGTAGAATTTCATTGGCTGAAGGATAATTGAATGGTGGTGATAGAAATTCAAACCTTATTGACTCAATCTGATTCATCCAAAGCTCTAACTCACCAGGAGATCGATGGCTTATATTCAAAATTGAAGGTGTGAACACAAGAACCATTATACTTTGCACAAGTGAGCAGTAATGGTAGAAAAGAAATCCAGAGCTATCTAATCTCAACCTAAATGCACATAAAAGATTGGTTTTTCTCATAATTGAAGATTGAAAATGAGTTTGAACCATCCAAGAAATCAATAAGAGTGTTCTAGAGTTTAATGCAATCAAAATTAGGGTTTCCTTCAAGAAAAAAAATTGTAAGTAAAACAAATACCATTCTCTTTGCTTTATCCAAATTGTCTTGAATTAGGGTAAATATTCACAATGTCTTTCAGTTGAATTAGTCTGCATGCTTTTTAGTTTCTTTATAGTAGTTTTAAATTGCATATAAGTGGCTAATTTCTATCAAACTCATTGAAATTGCACCTTCGAGCCGTGCCATAGGTTTGAAATTGAAAATCTATGTTTTGAAACTATATGTGTCGAAACCCTAGATTAGTCTGAACCCACCTTGCTACCCATAGTGCCCAGAGCACAAGTTCCCCATTTTGAAACTGCATCCAGGCCTCTTGTCCAAGACATTATTGACCAATTGAAACCCTCATCCAACGAAAATGCTGAGGGAAGAACTTTTTTTAATGTCCCTAAAATTAAAGAGGGGTTAATGGACAAGCAATGTTTTATCAAGGATGTCATGTTGCCCTACACTAGATGGCAATTGTTCAAAAACTGGTTTGGGATAAAAAATTGTGGAGTCCCTGTTTGTAACACTTGGAGGTTAGATATAGGGAAGTGGGTCATCCCAAATGTATACATGGATGTAGACTTGTTGAATGACATAGTTGCAAGGTATGACCCTGTTTCCAGAGTAGTTAGAGTATTTAATGGTGTTGAAATGCTCAAGATAACCAAAGAGGAGATTGCAAATATTTTCCAGTTGCATGAATGAAATAAGGATATGATCCCCATTAACCTTGATTCTTTTAGAAAAGAATATGAGAATACAAAGGTTCTGTTTAGGACAACAATGTTACCCATGCACAATGCAAGTACTAGGGTTGGGAAGTCTAGAAAAAATATAAGGATTGGTAAAGATGAACTGGAGCCTTTCCCCATGAAGTATTTTTCCAATTACTTCAAGAAAATAGTGTATTCATTGTGCCAAATCATTTTTTATGATCCACCAACCACCATGCCAAGGGATTACTTGTATATTGCAACACATTTGCAACACCCAACTTATAATGTAGTTTATGACTATGCCACATACTTGGAAGAAAACATTCATCAACGTTTAATTGCAGTAAAGGCAGGAAAGGATTGGGTAAAGTTCTGGTGGTACTCTCTTTTGATGCATATGTTCCTATACAAGGGAGAGAAGAATTTTGGTACATAAATGACATTGAAAAAGAAGGATGGTGATATTGAGCTACCTTCCCAATGTTGGACTCAAATTCTTGATAAAGATGATCTAAAATTTGACTATGTAGTGTTCCATAATGTATTTGTTTCAAAATTTAGAAGGTTCCTAATCCTTGATCCACCAAGGATCCCCAAAGAGATACATGATTTTCTCAAGCCTAGGGAAAGGAGGTTTGATTTGAATTTGAATCACAATTGGGGGGACATAATTCCATACCCTAGCACAACAATCTTTCGAGTTTATGGAACTAATGTGAATCCATATGCATTTCCAAGAGATGTGCCATTGAGGATTGGATTCCTTGATATTATGAGACAATTGGGAGGAGTGCAAATGGTACACATTCCTGAGATATTGAGGAAGGGCTCATTCTCCCCTAAGTGGACAGTGTTTGTAGATTTTTTCATAGCAAAGGGAGGATGAAAAGAATTGGGGCATGTCCTAGCACCTTATGGATTGAGAACTGTGTGCCTAAGGAATCATGAATCGGAGGGTTTCATTGTTTCCTTGAAGGAAAAGAATAGGAGTGGTTCCTTTGTTCATAAATTTTATTATCCTGAAGATGTCATCAGGAATGTATTTGACTTTCCACTCCAAGAAGAAAGGAAAGCAATGTATCTTGCTTTGAATAAAATTATGGATAAGGCTATAAGGGAAGATCCCAACTATGATCCTCTACACAACATTAAGGGTGAATTGAACAGAGTTTTGTATGTGCTAGATAATTTTGAGAATGTAGTGGGAATTTTGAAAGTGGAACACACAATAACTGACAAAGGGAAAGTAATGGATGTGGAAGAAGAACCAGCAAAAATATTGGAGGAGAAACCCTATTATTAGCCATCACCAAAGTTCAGAGTATACTTCAGAAAGAAGGAGACAATAAAGAAGCAAAAACCACTTCCAACCCCTACTACATCAGAGGGGTCAAGGGAAACTTCTCCTGTGAGGTCAGTACCATCACCTCCAAGATAGGCTCTACCTATTATGATTGATATCGATTCACCTCCAAGAGGTACTTCTCCATCAGAGTAGCCACCATCCAAAAGGAAAAGGAATGAGGTAGGAAGGTTAGTTGATTACCCTGAAATAGATGAAGATGACATCCTGGTCACACCATAAGAGATGAAATAGGGAATGATTTCTCCCCCAAGGGGGGTTGTATCAATCCAAGGAGAAAGAAATCTTAGACTGGGAAAGGTTGATATAAGTGGTTTGAATAATGCAGATGACTTGAGGTAGGAAGCTTGCAAGGAATTCATGGAAGATGATTCTTTTATTGAGACAAAAGCATTGAAAGATTTTGTGTGGAGAGAAAAGGATCCAAAATATGCACAGAATGTGGAACAAGAGAGAAGCCTGCATCCAGAACTTATTGAGAGAATTATTCAAGAAAATGTAAGGAAGGGAATGAGGAAGGAATTCCAATGTATTACAGCTGATGAAGGAAAAGCACTTGTGCAGAAAAGTGGTGTACTATTGCTACTTGAATGGAATATTGTTGATGCAATGGTGTTGGATACAATAAGGAGGTTTGAAAGGCCCATGTTTCAAAATGAGGAAGAGGAAAATTTATCACTTCAAGGGTTAGCATTTAGTGAGGAATGGGATGCCTTGTCCATTTGGTCATTATCTCTGGATTCTAGGAAGCCAAGAGTTACAGAACCAGTTGACTTCAATGGGAAATTTATTATAAGGAAAGTTTCTAATACTCCAACATTGGAAGTAGCTGATATGACAATAAATGTTGCTAAATTCACTAAGGAAATAGTGGAGAGCCTCACTAGTGATAGAGACTTATACATGGATAAATATAATGAGCTTGTCGATGAGTACAAGAAGAGTTAGTAAAGAGTAGTTGAATTGGAAATAGAGCTAGCATTCTACAAGAAACATATGGAAACATTAAGGACTTAAGGCGCATCTAGCTCAAGTCATGTTGCACCCACTTCTCCAATAGAACATCCTCAATCTCCTCCTCCACCAAAAAATTCTTTGGAAATAATGTGTTACAATTTAGGAAAAGAACCACTTACAGTTGAGGATCCAAGAACATTAGGTGTCGCTCCATCAAATGAGCCCACTAAGGAGAAATTATTTCTACAAAATGAATTTTATAAGAAATTGTTTACATAGGTTCAAGATACAATGTATGAGAATAACTCTAAGATTGTTCATACTATTTTGGAGCATTTAAATGAGAAGATTCAGGGTAAATTAAATAGTATTCATGCAAATTATTCTTTAATGTTGCAAGCAATAAAGTTGTCTAATCTTGGATAGATGGATTCCAAGGGTTTAGAACTTGAAACTTATTGCATTTGGGTCTACACACCAAAAGGAGAAGTATTCAAAGATTGGCCCCACCTATAGATTCTTTAATGATATTAAAGAGAAGAAGTTTCAAGGGTATGCTACTCCATTGGAGGTGAAAGTGAAGGAGTTAAAAGAAAAATTTGTTGAGGTAGATTTGGTATTGCTGCCTAACATCCAACACACATATGATGAGGTAAAACCTCTACAAGCATGGAAGAATTAGTTGGATACAAAAATTGCTTGCCAAGCATCAATAATATGTGAGAGTGTTGATATTGATGTGTTGAAGAACACTCTTTAGAATTTGTCCTTCACCATTAGCTTCCTAGAAGATTTTGATAAAGAAGCAAACTCGGTGATGGCAAAGTATGCTCCATATAGAAAGAAGATGGATGAACTTATTGGATCTAATTGGCCTTCTAATGCAAAATATGAGCCATGTAAGAAGACATTTATTGATGAATTGGAGTTGTAAACACGATTATGGAGAACATATTCACATGGTCAAGTATAGTATAGGTCTGGCCTCAAAAGATGTAATGTATAAAAGATATGTTTCTCCCAATTTCAAATATGACATGTAAAAGCTAACTATTGATGACTTGGATTAAGTGTTGGATGTTGATCTCGATTTTGATCCATCTTTTCCCTTCTTTTGGATGCATTTTATCATTTTGCTGAAAATAATAAATATGCTGCAATGGTTTGAAGATTAATCACTTCAACAAATTGCATTTTGGAAGGCATGGGAGTCTCCACCAACTAAAAGTAAGCCTTTGTCTAAATGAAGATTTTTTTTTTAGTTTGTTGTAACCATTCCTTATGGAATGACCAGTATAGTTTGTCAAATGAAAATGTGACGTGTACATTTCGGCCCGAAGCTTGTTTTTCTCCCTTCAACTTATAAAAGGGAATTCAGGGTCATTTGTGCAGGTCTCCTTTTGAATTCTAGATCTGAAAATATAAATTAAGAACATAGAGATGCTTGGTGAGATCTGCTTGGTTCCTTAAAAACCACCAACAAGTAATTGTAAAATTGTTACAAATATCCTAGGCCTCTTTAAGGGGAAACTCCCTTTACTTTAAACAATAGTGGTAGCACAAGCATGTGAGTTTTTAAAGTCTTGGTCAAATATATTAGGGATGAATTTGATATTTGAAGCATTTGGTAACACAATGAAACTAAACATTATTATAATGCAACCATGCAAAATTGTGATGTCTTGTGCTTTCCTTTTTTGGAGATTGCATCTTTGACTCTTGTTATCCACATCATTGAGTTAAGTGTTAAGTCATTACAAACTATCCATGTACCTTTAATATGCACGTTCTTGACTTTGAAATTTTCCTATCCACAATCATAAGCATAAGCATTACAAACTATCCCTACACCTTTAATATCTACATTCTTGGCTATGTAACTATTGTCTCCTGTTTCCTTGGAGCCAAAACTCATTTTCACTCCCTTTCTTAGTGTCCCAAACTTGAGAATCAATAAAAAAATTCCTTAGTTTCTAGCATCTCTAAGATTTTTGGGTTGACCTAGGATTTTTTTTCATCTAGCACCTTGGGTACTTATTAAATAAATGATCCCCTACTCATTACCTAGGAATAAGTGTTAGAACTCCTCTTTTAACAATATAATGGGATGGTCACTAATTTTATCACTTGGTATCTATGTTTTAGCATGCCTACTCTAGTTCCTTTCTACTTCTTCCACTTTTTGAACCTAATATGCTTAACATTGCTATAGTTTATTTGAAATTGGTGTCTACTTTCTCCTATTTCCTTAGCCTCAATACCATCCTTTTCTAAACCCCTCTTCCCAAGGTGCATGATTTACTCATACCTTCTCCTCCTTGATGTATTGCATAAGGAAACAATGTGACCTCTTCTATGAAGAGCCTAAATTTTATTGGTAGTTATAGTAGCACACTAAACTCCATTTCTCCACCCTCTTCCTCTAAGATATATTTCTTAGGTGTGACTTTGAAATTATCCCCATACATATCTATCAATGACTCCTTGCGGTTGTCTTATTGTATACTAAACTACCTCATGGTAGTTCTTTCATTGATGTGGCATAACTAGGTCTCTCCAACATTCCAACATCTCCTCTATGTTCCACTATAGGTATCATGCTTCTCCAGCCTCCTTACGTCCACCAAAAATATTTCTATTTATTATAATAAAACATTTGGTTTTTTCCTCCTTTAATTTCTTAGAAGCATTTCTTCCTTCAATAAACATAGATTATTCTCCTCCCTGATAACTATAAATTATGATTCCTCTTTTTTATTCCCTTCACCTAGTGGCTTGACCCTTATATTATTGAAGCATCCAATTTTTTATAGGTTTGTATTTTTTATTTTCTTAATTCCTTTGATTCCATTACATCCATCATCATGTTTCTTGGTATCTAGCAATTCTAACCACTCTAGTTGTGTTTTTGGGTGCACCATCTAAGCTAGGAGTTTAGCAACCTTCTTGTTCCTCTCATGTACCCATGCCCTAGCATTGTGTTATCTCCACTCTTAGAGATAACATCATTATTTTATTACACTATCATATAGTCTCCTCTCTATGAAATATACATTCTACATGTATTCAAGCTCCTTTTATGTAAACTCACACTCCATGATCACCGACACCCACAATACAATATCCTCGAGATATTTGTCATTGAAGAGAATGTGTGCTTAGACATGACATCCTCCCATTGCTTCATTCTTGTTACCTCCTATAACAAAACCATTTATATCCTGATTATTCTTGCCTTCATATTCATGATCTTCCCCTTTATTTCTAATTCACCTTCTTCATGTCATGTTCTCTAAAATTGAATTGTTTTACGGATCTATGACAATTGCTTTAAGAATGCTTAATGATTACAATTTTAAATCCAACTTAATTCAATATAATTAACACATGAACATAAATAAATATAATGGGCATAACAAAGTGATGAAAACAAAATGAGAGAAAGGGAGAGAGATGCAAACAAAGTTGATAACAAAGTTCATCATAAAAATGACTACGTCTTTGGGCCCCTCTCCAATGAGTGGACCAATCTGATTACTTCTCTAGAAGATCAGTACAACATGTCAGCATGATCTCCCCTTGGTT
This sequence comes from Sequoia sempervirens, assembly GCA_007258455.2. Taxonomy (NCBI): domain Eukaryota; kingdom Viridiplantae; phylum Streptophyta; class Pinopsida; order Cupressales; family Cupressaceae; genus Sequoia; species Sequoia sempervirens. Next base: position 196,735,223 of record VDFB02256132.1, read on the forward strand.
TACAAAGAAATTTGACAAGCCCTCCTTCAAAGTGTGTAAGAGCAACCTCCTGAATAGCACGAAAATTGAGAAAAATTTCTCCAAGGAATTTTCTTCTCTCATCACCACTTAGCCTTTCCATCCTATACTACCCCCTTTTATACCTCAAATTTAATCAAATTGGCGACTAACCAATTGATTTACAAAATCATCCCAATCTCCCTTTACAAGGTAAGAAATATTCCAAAATCTTCCCTTGCTTACAAAAATATCTCCCGTAATCCCCTTAGGAACATATTAACCCCACAAATTAATTTTAAATAATCCCTTATGAGGATTATATCAGGATTTAACTTCTTTGGAGATTGTCTTTTATTCAAATAAGGGTTTTATCTCCTTAAACATAGGGATTTATTTTTAATTAACAAAGTTTTGTCTTAGAAACCCTTTTAAAAAGGAAATAATCCACTAAAATCACGCAACCAACATGTGGTCTAGTAGATACCCCATTAGTTTGTGGGGTGAAGGTCATGGGTTCAACCCTCACCCACTCCATTTTTAGCTTTTAAAGTTGTTTAAATCAGAAATAATAGATCCCATATCCCAAGTTCCACGCATGGTTTAGTGTTGGAGGCAAAAAAATAGTGGAGAGGATGTTATGGGTTCAAATCCCATCCTCCTCACATTTTTGGTAAAAGAGGTGTCCAGGTATGATGACATGGCATGCCACATGTCAACATCTAAATCACCACCAAAGATGACGTGTTCACTGACTTGTCGATGACGTGGATGATGATGTGTGCTGCTGACAAGGCATGATGATGTGGTAGTGGCATGTGTCAACAATTGAATGGTGCCACATGTCGAAATCTAAGTGGTCCATGCCAATACCCAGTTAGCATAAGGGTGCCATGTGAGCATGATGATGTCATGCTGATGTCATTAGTGTACCATCAAGTCAACCCAACTTTGACCGACTATATCTCCCTCATACGAGCTTCGTTTTGCACAAAATGAGTGGCGTTGGAATCATCTCATTGAGCTCTTCGAGATGACATTGAATTCAATCAATTTGGTGATAATAAATTTTGACCTTCTTCAGTAACCCAAGCCCTGAGTTGACCAAGGTTTGACCAAGCATAACTTAGGCTCTGTAGCTCTGTTTGACTCCATTCAAATTGCATTGGAGTCAAAATTCTAAACTCTTTCTGATGATGTCATTTCTAGAGAAAATAAAAAAAAAAAAAATTCGGTGAAGATCCTTCGAATCAATCCTCCCCACTGGAGAGCTTTTGGACCTCTAAAAGCTTGATTACTCAAAAAGTAAGTGATTGTAAATTTCCCTCACTTTACCAATCTCCATCCATCTTGCTTTGCTTGGATTCATCCCCTTTAGTCCCACTTTGAGGTACTCCACAATGCATCTTCATGAAGTCTTGGTTTTCCTATCTAGGATGACATCCTCTGGCAACTTTGACATGTACTCTAATAAAAGATCATCAATTGGTGGAACCTAAATATCTGTGTCTTCATCTAGTATCATTAGAGGCTCATACAACTTCAGATTCTCAACATTGACAACTGAATAAATGTGCATGTATGGAGGAAGATTAAGATGGAAGGTGTTGGTTCCAATCTTTTCCAAGATCTCAAAGGGACCATACTGAATTGGCTTGAGCTTCCTTCCTTTTCCTTGCCTTCTTTCCTTGTTGATGTGTAACCAAAATTTGTCTCCAACCTGAAAATGGTGATCATTGTGATGCTTATCATGTCGAGCCTTGTATTTTGCTTGACTCTTCTCCAATTGTGCTTCCACTGCCTGATGAATTGCTTGAACTTTCTAGATGAACTTTAAATCCTTCTCTGAATCATGGCATCCATCTTCAACATTGTCCTTCCCAAAAGAAAAATCCATCGGTGTTTTCGGCACATAACCGAAGCAAGTCTCAAAAGGAGACCTCTTTGTAGAAGAGTGTGTTGCATGGTTGTAAGCATGCTGCACATAATGAAGAATTTCATCCCACAACTTGGGATTTTTTCTATAGTAACCTATGAGAAAATGCACAACTATCATGTTTACTACCTCTATCTGTTTGTCATTCTAAAGATGGAAGGTTGTACTTTTCTTCAGTTTGGTGTCCATGAGTCCCCACAAAACTAACCAAATTTCCCCTAGAAATTGAGAATATCGATCTGCTATAATAGAAGTAGGTAACCCAAAATGAACCCATACAAATTGAAAGTACATTTGAGCTATCAGTTCAGCAGTGACCTATTTTTTACAAGGAATTAATATACACATTTTGTTGAACCGATCAACTACTACATACAAATAATCATGTCCCTTCCTAGACATAGGTAACCCCTCGACAAAATCCATTGAAACTCTTTCCTATGGATGGGATGGTATAGGAAGAGGCCTGTACAACCCTAATTTCCTATTGCTAGGTTTACTTGTTGCACACATGACACAACCTCTAATATACTTAGTTACAGTTTCTTGCATACAAGGCCAGTAACAATATTTCTACAATTGAGTCATTGTCTCGCTTACCCCAAAATGTCCTACAATCAATGAGGTTTGTTCTTCTTTGATTACCTACGCTTTCTCATCTTTTGGAATGCATAACTTTCCCAAGTGATACAACAATTTATCCTACACATAATAATCTTTCTCATCTACATGTTTTCCTACAATTAGAGTTGAATAAATTTCCTTAAAGTCTTCATCATTAGCATATTGTTCCTAAAAAATTTGATGTATCATGTAACTACCTTTAAGGATAATCAAAGCATTCATAACAGGATACTTAGAAAGCATATCTCCTACTTTTTTATGGGCACCTTTCTTGTACTTAATTACCAAATGAAACTGTTGAAGAAAACCCATCCACCTAAAGTTCCTACTTTGTTGCAATTTGGATTGTGAGTGCAAATACTGAAGTGGTTGGTGATTAGTGTGGATTACAGTTTCTTTCCCCATTAAGTAGTGTTTCCATTTTTTAACACTTGAAAATAATGCATAAAGTTCCTTATCATAAGTAGGATAGTTAATTATTGCACTTGAAAAGGTCTCAGAGTGATAGAAAATTGGTTTACCTCCTTGCATTAGCACTGCTCGCATGGCAAATCCAATTGCATCTATCTCGATCTCGAACAGTTGGTGTAAATTTGGTAAAGCCATAACTAGTGTTGTGCTCAACTTTTCCTTCAAAGTGTTGAAGGCCTTCTATTGCGGACCTCCCCACTGAAAATTTGTCTTTGTACTGGTCAATGTGTGCAATGGTGATGCAATGTAGGAGAAGTTTGCAATGAACTTTCTCTAGTATTGGACTGCACCTAAGAAAATTTTGACTTTTGTGATTGTACTTGGCTTAGGCCATTTTACAATAACTTCGACCTTCACAGGATCTACTTTTAATTGACCACCACCTACGACATAGCTTAAGTACACCAAGGATGTCCTAGCGAATTCACATTTAGACATCTTTACAAAGAGTTTTCTTTTCTCAATACATCAAAAAATTTCTTCACATGACTTCAATGATCTTCCTAAGTTTGAATGAATATAAGAATATCATCTAAATATACTATGATAAAATCATCAATAAAAGGATGAAATACATCATTCATGACTCTCATAAATGTAGTTGGTGTATTGCAAAGCTCGAAGGGCATGACCAACCACTCAAAAAGTCCTTGTGTGGTCTTAAATGTAGTTTTCCAAATGTCATCTTCTGTAATCCTTATCTAATGATATCCACTACACAAGTCTAACTTAGTGAAATAAACTCCACATTTTAATTGATCAAGTAAATCATCAATACGAGGAAGAGGATATCTATTCTTTATCGTTATCTTGTTCAGGGCTCGATAGTTGATGCACATTCTCCAAGACCCATCCTTCTTTGGAACCAACACAATTGGAAAACCACAAGGAGATGTACTAGGATGGATAACTCCTTTTTCCACCAACTCCTGAACTTTCTTTTTGACTTCCTCAATCTGCAAAATTGATAAATGGTACGTGTTGATGTTTGGAAGATGCACATCCTGTTGTAACTGGATTTCATGTTGTATCTCTCTCTTAGGTGGCAACCCCTTTGGTTCCTGAAATAAGTCATCATAAGTAGAAACTATTTTGACCATCTCAGTTTTACACTTTGGATCACACCCCTTAAATGCTTTAAATTTTTCATCCTCTTGAGGTTTTACAAGCATTAATACAAATTTCTTACTAGAATTGACCAACCTTTTCATCTGACCAACATTAACTAGTGCAAGATTAGTCTTAACTTTGTGTGCACGTACAATGTATTCTATCCCATCCTTAAAGAGATGATACTTATTCCCCCCACTATAAAAGATTTTTTTTTTGTCATGTAGATAAGGACTTCCTAACAAAAGCCCACAAATATCCAAAGGAACAACATCTACCTCTACCTCATCAACAAAGTTTGGAATGATATAAAATTTCAATTTACACTATTTTGTTACCTACAATTGAGCATCATTGCAAACCCATCCAAGTGGATATGGCTTTGGATGAGGTTTTGTAGCTAGATTAAGTTTCTTTACCACCTCTTCAGACATTAAGTTGACTTGAGAACCCGTATCAAACAATGTGTCAATCTTAGTGTGCTTAGTTACAACTTGAATATGAAACAATTCATTCCATTGTTTATTAGATTTAGGAGTAGATACTTTACTTGTACTTGCATTTGAATTAGAAACATTTGCATCAGAAGAAATAATTATACCTTTCCCTTTACCTTGGATCCTGGTAGCAACAATCTATGTTTCATCTCTGGAATCGAATCCAATATCTTGTTGAATCACTACAATAGTCTTTTGCTTGCCTTTATTTCCTCCATATCTTTTCAGCCTTAATTCAAGATGCAGTTTTTGACATTTCAAATCACCATGCCCCTCTTTCTTGCAATGGGAGCATGTGGGCTTATCACCCTCCTTCTTAACTATAGTTGTCTTTTTCCCTTTCCCTTTATCTTTGTCTTTTTCTTTACCCTTAGACTTGCACTTAGACTTAGATGGTTTATTTGATAAATTATCACTAAAAGTGTTCTTACCCCTCAACTCTAAACAAGTAGCTTGGACTGACATTTCATCCAAATTATTAGGACTCACCATTAGAATAGTATGTGTTAGGTAAGAATGCAAACCACCTATGTACTTAAGTAGTGTATTCAGAGTATACAATGGAACATTTAAAGAACTAGCCCATTTTCTAAACTCATGGGTGTAATCTTGGATAGACTGACCCTTACCTTGCCTAAAGGTTTTCCAATTCATTGTTAATTGTTGCATATAACCTAAAGGGTAAAATTATTTTTTAAGGGAAACAACAAATTCCATCCAATTCATATTAACCTTACCATGGAAAGCAATTTCCTCCTGAGTCCTACTCTCCCACCAGGTGAGAGTTGTAGCTCCCAACCAGAGAGTGGCTAACTGAATCATAGAAGCATCTTTTGTTAGGCCTTGAATCCTACAATACACTTCTACTTGTTGGATCCAATCATCTAACTTTTCGGCATTTAACTCACCATAGTACTTAGGCAATTCAAATTTTACATCTAGTTTAATAATAGGCTTAGAATTTCTTTTGAAAGGATTAATAGTAGTAGAAGCAGAAGAAGAAGAAGGGGAAGATGGAGGAGATGGAGATTTTTCTTCTTTTTCCTTTTGATCTTCCTTCTTTTCTTGCTTCGAAGAATCTCCCTTTTTGTGCTTCTTCTTTTCTGCATCAAGCTCTTCCACCATAGCCTTCATGTTGAGAAAGGCTAGCTGAAAAGACTTATCATCAAGTTCTTGTTCAGTGCATTTCCTAGCTTCAGTTTCATCCATTGTTGGCAATGTCCTTCATTTGTCAATCTCAAAATTGTATTCCTCTAGTTCGGCTTCACCTCATTGTTTCTTGGAACGTGTTAGCATCCAATTCTGCAATACTAGTCACACAAAGCTCTGATACCAAATTTGATCTATTTTATGGATCTATGACAATTGCTTTAAGAATGCTTAATGATTACAATTTTAAATCCAACCTAATTCAATAGAATTAACATACGAACATAAATAAAAATAATGGACATAAATTGAAGTGATGAAAATAGAATGAGAGAAAGAGAGAGAGAGATGCAAACAAAGTTGATAATGGAGTTCGTCGTAAAAATGACGTCTCTAGGCCCCTCTCCGATGAGTGGACCGATCCGATTACTTCTCTAGAAAATTAGCACATGTCAGTATAATCTCCCCTTGGTTTACAAAGAAATTTGACAAGCCCTCCTTCAAAGTGTGCAAGAGAAACCTCCTGAATAGCATGAAAATTGAGCAAAATTTCTCCCAGGAATTTTCTTCTCTCATCACCACTTAGCCTTTCCATCCTATACTACCCCCTTTTATACCTCAAATTCACTCAAATTGGTGACTAACGAATTGATTTACAAAATCATCCCATCTCCCTTTACAAGGTAAGAAATATTCCAAAATATTCCCTTGGTTACAAAAATATCTCCCGTAATCCCCTTGGGAACATATTAACCCCACAAATTAATTTTAAATAATCCTTTATGAGGATTATATTGGGGGTTTTATCTCCTTAAACATAGCAGTTTATTTTTAATTAACAAAGTTTCAGCTTAGAAACCCTTTTAAAAAGGAAATAATCCACTAAAATCACACAACCAACATGTGGTCTAGCAGATACACCATCGGTTTGTGGGGTGGAGGTCGTGGGTTCAACCCTCACCCACTCCATTTTTGACTTTTAAGGTTGTTTAAATCAGAAATAATAAATCCCATATCCCAAGTTCCATGCATGGTTTAGTGGTGGAGGCCAAAAATAGTGGAGAGGACGTTATGGGTTCAAATCCCATCCTTCTCACACTTTTGGTAAAAGAGGTTCCCAGGTATGATGACATGGCATGCCACTTGATGAAATTTGAGTTGCCACCAAAGATGATGTGTGATGATGACATGGATGATGACGTGGATGCTAATGAGGCATGATGATGTGGTAGTGCCATGTGTCAACATCTAAGTGGTCCATGCCAATGCCCAGTCAGCATAAGGGTGCCACATCATCATGATGATGTCATGTTGATGTCATTAGTGTACCAGCAAGTCAACCCAACTTTTACCGACTGTATCTCCCTCACATGAGCTCTATTTTGCACAAAATGAGTGGCATTGAAATCTTCTCATCAAGCTCTTCGAGATGGTGTTGACTTTGACCAATTTGGTGATGATAAATTTTGACCTTCTTCACTAACCCAAGTCCTAAGTTGACCAAGGTTTGACCAAGCATAACTCAGGCTCCGTAGCTTTGTTTGACTTCATTTGAATTGCATTGGATTCAGAATTTTGAACTCTTTCTAATGATGCCATTTCTAGAGAAAATCGAGAAACTTCAATTTTTGGTGAAGATTCTCTGGATCAAAAATTTGATATCATTTTATATAGCTTCCACTATGGATCTCAATTAAGAGAGGCTTAGTGACACAACCCTAATCATTAATTAACACATACAATTGAACATTGAAACATAATATATAAAAAAAATGTTTCATTTTTTTAAATATGAAGGTTTGTGATAGATTGAAGACAAAAACTAACTAAACTAAACCTTTAATAATGCCAAAAACTATTGAAAAATGGACAACAGGGATCTTAAGAGAAAGTGCCGACATAGTTTAGTCTAGAATGTTCAAGAGAGTTGGGGTGCAAATCAAGACCATGCCTAGTGTAGACATTCCCACCCAGACATGTCAGCACTAGAAGTTTAGCCCCATGAAGAATAGAACATAAATTAGGCTACCTTACAACTTGAAATTGCATGCATTTGATGGTTTTTGGGGTAGCAAAAAAAAATTCACCACAAACAAATGGTTTTTAGTATTCAAAATTTGAGAGGTTTTTGTAGAGATGCCTCACATGCACCTATAGGTTCAAAAATAATGTTTTTATGTGCCACTAACTCTGAGATACAACACATGAAAGTTTGATAATTTTTTTCACTTAGGGATCTTAAGAGAAAGCATCGACACATTGTATCCTGAAATGTTCGAGAGATTTGGGGTGAAAAATAGGACCATGCCTAGTGTAGACATTCCCACTTGCATGTGTTGGTGCTAATGGTTTGTCCCCATGAAGAAAAGAAAAAAAATTAGGCTACCTTACAACTTCACATTGCATGCATCTAATGGTTTTTGGAGTAGCAAAAAAATTTTTAGCATGACCAAACAACTTGGAGGTATGAAAAAATGATTGAGGTTATTGTAGAGGGACACTACAAGACCTTATACTTTTAGATGAAATATTTCTAAGTGCAACAGTTTCAAATAAATAGATCATCAAAGTTTTTCAATTTGAGGCATGTAGGGATCATTAAGAGAAAGCACTATCACAATGTAGCCTAGAACTATCCCACATGTTGGGGTCTGAAACATGTTAGTTACAGAAAAACATGTTAGAAAAAAGTGGAGATTTAGACATCAAATATTATATACATAAGATGTTGTTGATATGTATTGGTAGCAATTTGTGTTATGCTATGGACCATACGATAATCCAATTGTCCTATGACTACTACAAACTACATTTTAGAATAGTCACAAAAAGGAGACATATACAATTATAAAGAGAGAGTCTAGTGGGCTTCCCTCATTCTAGATGACAAATAAGACAACTAAATTTGGACATGATTTGAAAAGAAACATTAGATAAAATATATCTATAATAAGAATACGATAGTCCCTGCCCTTCTTTGTGCTATGCAAAGGAACACAAGTTGTTAGGGGTCCTATCAAAAGAGAGACATGATATAGAGAGAGGGACAGGGGGATCAGAGTATTCAGGATCAATATGATTCATATCGACAAAATTTGTATATAACTACATATGAATCATCATCACATTCCCAAATATGTCAAATCATGAAGAAGGAACACATGAAGAAAAAGTAAAAATAAAAATTTGGATCAACATGGAAAAGGGCCTAAATGTCCCCAACACTTTGCATCATCCCAAAATGTCAAAAATCAAGGTACAACAAAGAGAAGAATAAATATATAAATAGAATAAGTGTACAAAAAAACATCTACCCTATATCCAATTACCTATGAGGGTATCTTGGGTCCTTCAAGAGAGACTACAACATATTATAGACAAGTACGGGGGAACACAAACAAACAAAAAAATTATAATCTAAAGATATCAAAGGTATTTCTCTATTCAATTATTTCGTATAGGTCATCCTCCTCCCAATTTAGATTGGCTAGGGAAGTACCAAGCATCTCACCTATGGTAAGGGCTAAATGTGTGGCTACTTCGATATCCTCTAGAAATTTAAACATACACTTATATGGAGAGGATTTTGTTGATTTGGATGTAGGTTGTGAAAGAGTAGGAGCCTTAGTGCAAACCTTTGGAAGAGCAGTGACAAATTCCAATGAAGAAGGGATAACCTCAATGATAAGGAAAAAAGAAGAAAGAGAGGTGGAAGGAGCAGACTTCTTGTGGCGGGATTAAGGGATGGGATCTTGCTCAAGCTTACACTTGGATGACAAGTTAGGGTGTTGAGATGTGGGAGGAACAAACATGGCCAAAGTAGACATGAACTTTGTATGAGGAATATCTATGTGTTGTGCAAGTTGAGGAACATTAGGTAAAGATTTTAGGAGAATTGGTTCCAAAGAAGGCATGATAAATAATTTCACCCTCTTGGGGTGAGGTTCATCCACATCTCTTGAAGTGATTGGAAGCAAAAAAAAGTAGGAGCGGAAATGGAAGAAGATAGAGGTTGAAACAAAGGATTTGTCTACATCTTTCTGTGTGGCATCACATTCCTTTTCCATTGTACATCGATGGTTCTTACACTCATGTGCAAGATATTCTAACAAATATGGGGACCAATAACAAGAGCCTCAAAAGGTGTTGAGATGATAGGTGAAGTTGTCTTCATGATTGTTATCGGTGGAAGGTCAAGCTCCACGGGAGGAATAGAATATGTTGGGGGTGTAAGATCCTTAACCTTGACCACATATACCTTTCATCCTCATGCTTTTTGGGTAGAGAGAAATAATTTTAGAGGATGAGATATGAGAGCCACATGTGAAGGACCAAACAAAGAATTTTTCTCACACTTACTATATATTTTAGGGTGAGGGATGTTAGGAAGAATCAAAACTTCGAAGACATGGGGTTTTGACTTCGTCAAAACTAGGGCCTTTCCTATTTTTATGATAGGCACAATCAAAGTAATAAGAGGTACCACTAAAGGTTGCAAGGTCTTAGAAGAATGGGAAGGTCTACTCAAGGGAGCATGCTTGTATTTATCCCTTGACGAAGAAGGATTAGAAGCCAAAGCACACTACTACACAAGAGCACACTAATAGGGGGTTGGAGAAGGAAAAGGAGGAGGTAGGATTAAATCAGGTGCTAAGCTCCTGATCTTGTATCTATAATATGTTTTATATAACAAGTCACCACAAGATAGCATGGGTCCCATCAAAGTAGGAAAGAAGCGGTCAAGAGAGAAACCCCCACGTGACACTAGTGGTTTGTATCCAGTGTCCTAGATAGTTTGCACCATGCCCCCATGAGGAAATTTTAGACACTTATGGACAAATAGAATGCCATGGAATTCCTAGCTTCACCCTAAGCAAGTCACTTCGGTATCACGAAAAATTCCATAGAGATAGATTTAGGTCTTACAAGGACCGATAGAGAAATGGATCCAAACGGGAGAGAGAAAAATCATCATAAGTACAGATGGTGGTCTTACACTTGTCATATCTCACCCTATGTAGATGAAAAAGAGTATCTCATTGGTGATAACATTGAACTTATTGGAAGAGTCAACCATAATGCTAGTGACAACATTATTGTTGACTTGAGTGGGAATGTAGAGGAGAGAGTAATCTCCATGGTAGGGCAAGTCATTAGGTGCAAAAGATTTGTTAGGTATCTTATCCTTTTGACTTAGAGGGGAGATTGGGGTGTTAAACACCATATTCACATACACAAAATCATTAGATGACATAGAAGAAGAAGTAGTAGAAATGAATCTGGAAGATTAAGGTGGGAAGGGATCTATGTAGATTTGTAATTGGCTATTGGGTTTAGCAAAAGACTTATTAAGGTTTTTCTTTTTATCGTTGAGGAAGATGTTACCATTGTCAATGTAGTCCTGGATCATGTGTCTTAGGCACACACAACACTTTGTGTCATGCTCGGGCCACTTGATGGTATTGGAAGAACTTAGATGCATCATACCAACTAGGATATGGATTGTTATTAGGAAGCAATCTAATTTTTGGAAGCGTGATTTGTTACTGTAGGTTTTTTAATATTTATTTTTCCTACATATTATTAAGCATACCTTAGGTTATAGGAGATGTGGTTCATGTGAGGACACATGGAGTAATCCATCGATTACATGTGTTTCTCTCACCCACACTTGGGTGGTTGAGTTTCACACCCTCTTTTGGCCTTTTATGCCACCTCACAAAACCACTCATCTGTCTCTTTCTAAGTAGGTTATGCCACCTATTTGGCATTTTCCAAGTAGGCATAACTCCCACCTAATTTGGTTATTTGGGAGTTATTACCCCTCTTGGAATCATATGCCAATATTCAGCTATATAATCAACACTCCCTCTCCCTCCTATCAAGTCTAGATGAGTTCATATCAACTTAGTCAGTTCAAGGGAGAGCTGAGGCATATTGTATCATTTAGTGTGTGATAATAACATCATTTTGTTATTGCACCATATTCCAGTGTTTTATCCCTTGTTGCTCTTGTGTAGAAGGCTTATCTTGGTTTTGCAGATGATCCTAGGTGATCGAGTTCATCAACAACTCGTACATGGTATCAAAGTGTCAGATCTGCAAGCTCCTTCTTGAATTTGAGAGATTTGTGAGTGTTTTAATCAGTATTGCAGGTTTTAGCATGTCCTTGCTTGTATTAGGTAACCGATTCTACCTTTGCATGCCATTTTTTGGTTGTTGGGGTCATTTTTTATTGCTAAAGGTGTCTGTTTTACACTAGATCCACATTTTTTATATCTTTTAGAGAAAATCCGTCATTTGGGTTTTATTCGCACTAGAAAAAAACCATCTGGGTCGTTGCTATTTTTTGCATTCATGTTATATATTTTGCAGAAAATAAATTAGAATGTTTCAGCAGACCCCCTCTCCATTGGAGTTTTGCATTTTGCATCCGAACTTTAGAGGCCTCTAACTCAGTCATCTGAGCTCTGATTTGTGAACAATTTTTATTGATTTGGGGTAGAATTTTGTTGAATTCATAGTGGAGTAATCCATATTTTCTAGAAATTCAATTTTCTCAGTAGATCTGAAGGATGGTTCTCATTTTTGGAACTTCAAACGGTTATAACTTTCACATATGACCTCAGATAGAGGTGATTATTTGTTTGAAAGTTGATTTTTTTTTAGCACTACACATTGGTGCTATTTTGAAGTTTTTATTCTGAGATTATTTTGTACTTTCAGTATTTGGGTTCAATATTGGACATTGTAAAACTCTAGAAACAACTCCAGAATTGTACTCACACTCAATTATAAAGTGCCACCATCATATTCTTCTAGGAGGATCATGATTGAGTAATTTTGGGGGGTAATATTTGGCCTTTGAACTGGCTTATGTTTCTTGATTGGTCTATTGTGTGACTAAAGTTGAGGAGTTTAATATGGGCATCAAAACACATCCTGTTGTAATAAGGTTAAATCGATGGAACTTTAAGTCTTGGCGAGATGGAATCCTAACACATTGTAGGTGGCTTCATATTTTTCTCTATCTCTATGGATTGGTTCCTAAACCTTCATCAAAATGGAAGAGTTGTGTGGGACATAAAAATAGAATATATCCTAGGAGTAATTGGTTGTAGTTGTGATATTGATACACAAATGGTCACTGATGGTACTGGGATCCCTTGTGACCTTATGACAAAACTTTGGGAGATGTATGGAGACTCTAATGAACGTACATTCCTAGAGGATCCTGTTGCGGATTGTCTTGTTCCACTTGTAGAGTTTCAACCTATTGATGATAAAACAATTGAAACACTTTCTAATTGGGAAAGGTATGGTAGTTTTGATGACATAGAATCTTCTCCTCCTACAAAGACATCTATTGAGACTTAAATTTCTATGGATCCTAATCTAGATTTAGAGGTTTCATCTTCTTCATCTATGAGTCAACATCTTGAGGCTGAGGACTCTTCTATTCCAGCATTGGTAGAATCATCTATTTCATCATGTTTTGAAGATACAATGGGGGATGATAGGTGTAGTCATAGTACATGCACTAAGATCTCATCTCCTTCATCTACTATTGTACTTGGGGATGCTCATGATCCAACATTTTTGGCTCCTTGTGATTCAGTGCAGCAGGACATACATTTTCTTTTAGACTTGGCTACTTGTGATGGCTTCTTGATAGGGATTTCACACTTGTTCGTGGAGTCTCATATTCCATATTTGGGAGACATTATCGATAGTATTAATCTTCTCTTTGATGAAGTTGCTTCGTCTTCTTCATATGTTGAGGGGAAACTTTTTGACCCTCTTGTTCTTTACCCACACAATCATTCTTCACAGTTTGACATGACTGTGGTCACTATTGAGCACAATTTGGAGGAGGCACCTTTGTCTTCAAAGGAGATATTTTTCTTCAGATTTTGTTCTACATCCATCTCCACTAGGTTTTGGATTGTCATCTTTTGCAGTGTGGCCTAGAACACCTGATGTGATGGTGACATCTTTCAACATTGACATGGGGATACCTGAGTAGAGTTTAGAGACATCATATGATTTTATCATTCTTCCTTCATATTCCTTTCAGGAATGGGAAGATATCCTGCATACATCCTTGGTTTTCCTTCTTCCTAAGGGGAGGAATATTGTTCAACGATCTTGGATCATCTTCAGCTTCTTGTGTCGAGCATTCACCAACAATGCAAGAGATTTTACATTGGGGGAACTATGCAGTCTCTCTTCTTCTTCTCTCTTAGAGGAGAGTTTTTTCCTATGGGTTTTCTCTTTCTCATATTTTGAGAGATTTCATCATTATACATGGGTACCTTACATGGCCTTGCAGCTGGGACTCATCTTTTCATTGTTTCATCCTTTCAACCACCTAAGTTATGCTTAAGGGGGGGTGTTAGTGTAGATTTTTAATATTTAATTTTCCTACACATTATTAAGCATACCTTAGGTTATAGGAGACATGGTTCATGTGAGGTCATGTGGTGTAATCCATCGATTACATGTGTTTCTCTCACACACACTTGGATAGTTGAGTTTCACACCCTCTTTTGGCCTTTTATGCCACCTCACAAAACCACTCATTTTTCTCTTTCTAAGTAGGTTATGCCACCCATTTGAAATTTTCTAAGTAGGCATAACTACCACCTAATTTGGTTATTTGGGAGTTATTACCCCTCTTGGAATTATATCCCAATATTCAACTATATAATCAACACTCCCTCTCCCTCCTATCAAGTCCAGATGAGTTCATATCAACTTAGTCAGTTCAAGGGAGAGTTGAGGCATATTGTATCATTTAGTGTGTGATAATAACATCATTTTGTTATTGCACCATATTCTTGCATTTTATCTCTTGCTACTCTTGTGTAGAATGTTTATCTTAGTTTTGCAGGTGATCCTGGGTTCTCAAGTTCATCAACAATTCTTACATGATTAAACTATCTTTCAGCAATTTTTGGAGTATACTTTAGTTAGAATCAGATAGTTTTGTAAAGACATAATTACATTGTGACCCGAGTGTGTTTTTTCATTTTTTTAGGGACAACTACTACATTAGCTATCACTTTGTTTCTTTTCGACCCTTAAGAAGAAAATGCACCCTCAAAACCATCAAGATGTGAAGATGAGGATGAAGCCCCATACTAAGCTAGCATCTATTGATAGTCTCTATGTAGTACATAGATGAATGAAGGATATTTCATATGAATGAATGATCCCAACAACTAGGCCTGATTAGGTACTCAAATACAACCAAATCTCTATAAAGTGGAGTAAAGGAAAAAACCCAGTGGGAAAAAACTCCTCTCCAAAAAGAGATAGAAAAACATGAAGGAAGGCCTCACTGAGACCCCCCAAGGACAACTTCCTTCACCCCAAGAATGGAGAGCAACTGAAGATAGTGTGGTGATGCCAAAGGTTTAGTGAAGATGTCTACAACTTTCTCCTTTGTAGGAATGTACTCCAAGATGAGAGAACCATCCTGAATCAACTGCCTGATGAAGTGCATGTGGATTTCAATGTGCTTAGTCCACTGATGCTCCACTGGGTTGTGGGAAATGTGAATGGCACTCTGATTGTCACACCAAAGAATAGTGGGACTATCAGGAGGAAACCCAAAATCTATCATCAACTGTTGAAGCCATAAAACCTCCTGACTAGCTAATATTGTTGCTCGATATTCAGCCTCTGTAGATGATAATGCAATAGTAGGCTACTTCTTTCAAGACCATGTGATAGGACCATAACCAAGGCAAAAAACAAAGCCAAAAGTAGACTTCTGATCATTGACATCACTAGCCCAATATGAGTCAGTGAAGCCAATAATTTGAGGGGAACCTGAAGTGTAGTGAATTCCATAATGAGTGATGCCCCAAATGTACCTCAAAATATGTTTGGTTTCTTTCCAATGGCTCTCATGAGGATCATGGGAGAACCGAGAAACAAGGCCAACTGCAAAGGAAAGATCAAGATGAGAGTGTGTCAAGTACAAAAAACTGCCAACCAACTACCTGTATAAAGTGGGATCCATTAAAGGAGTAGAACAAGTGGAAGACAAAACAACACCTGACTGAAATGGAGTGGGGGTAGGCTTGCAATCAAGCATGCCAAATCTCTGAAGCATATCAACAGTATACTTCTGCTGAAATATGGAAATCCCATCCAAAGACTGAATAACCTGTAGACCCATAAAGAAGTGCAGAAGACTAAGATCTGTCATCTCAAACTGCTCCATCAAAGCTCTCTGAACACTCTGAATCATGAAGGATGAGCTAGGTGTAAGAATGAGATCATCTCCATATAGCACAAGAATCAAAATATCACCCTCCTGACACTGAGTATACACTATGTGATTGAAATGACAATGTTTGAAGTGAGAGGAAAGAAAGAAAGAGTCCATCTTCTCATACCAAGCTCGAGGGGCTTGTTTGAGACCATACAATGAACACCAAAGTCTACAAACCAAAGAAGTGTCATGTAAAAATCCTTGAGGCTACTCCATATAGATCTCCCCATGTAGGTCTACATGCAAGAAGGCACTCTTCACATCCATCTGAAACACTGTCCATCCCTGTGAAGCTGCAAGTGAAAGTACAAGGCATATAGAGTTCATCTTGGTGATAGGAGAAAAGGTCTCAGAGTAGTCAATACCCTTTACCTGAGAAAACCCCTTCACAACAAGATGTTCCTTATACTTATCAATCAAACCATCTACAACATACTTGGTACGGTACACCCACTTTCACCAAACCCACTTTCTTCCCTTATGAAGAGGACATAGATCCCAAGTATGATTCTTCATCAAAGAAGAATACTCCTCATCCATGGGCCTATCCCACTCAAGGTGACCTATCACCTCTGAAAACTTCTAAGGATCATCTGCAATGGCATGAATCAAAATAATAAAACCATATTTCTAAGCACAAATATGATGATTACCTCAAGGATCACCTACCAAAGAACCAACTACCTCAACAATAACATGGGCCCACCTAGGAAAATATTGAGTGGCTGGTGGTGGTGGAGATGGTGGATCATCATCTGCATCATCCTCAAGAGATGAAGAGGGAGGAGTAGGTAGTGAGGGAGAAGCTGGTGATGGAGAATCCATCTGAGGATAGCGCTCATCAAACTGGACATCCTGCTGAAGAAAGACCTATCTGGAATCGGGATCAAACAACCTGTATGCCTTAACATCCTCACAGTAGCCAACAAATATGAGTGGTCAACTCTTCCTCTCCATGGCTTTCCATTGAGCATCAGGAATAAATACCCAAGCCTCACTACCAAAAACTTGGAATGTAGAAACATCAGGCTTGACATGGGTCCAAGCCTCCTCAGGAGTCATATGTCATAATGCCTTATGAGGCATTTGATTCTGAATATAATTGGAACAATTGACTGCCTCAGCCCAAAATGAAGAACTCATAGCTCGAGACTGTATCATACAATTTTCCATCTCCCGTAATGTTTTGTTCTTTCTCTTAATGACACCATTCTACTGAGGGGTGTAAGGTACTATAAACTAATGTTGTAAACCATGCTTAATGCAAAAATATCTGAAAGCCTGATTAACATATTCCTCCCCATTATCTATGCATATCCTCCTAATAGAAAATCCATATTGCTTCTCCACAAATGGATTAAAGATCCCGAATGAATCAAAGACATTAGACTTGTACTTAAGAAAGTACACCCATGCACGTCTAGAGAAGTAATCAATAAAAGTGAGCACATATCGGGCCCCTGAAAAAGGAGTCAGAAATGACATAAGATCACTTTGTACCAACTCTAGGGGTGCCTTAGCATGTGTGGCTCGACCCTTAGGAAAAGGATCTCGGTGATGTTTTCCAAGAGCACAACCTCGACATACACCATCAGTACAAGAAATCTAAGGAATCCCAATCACAAGTGTCTAAGTACTCATTTGTTGTAGATATATGTAATTCACATGACCAAAATGATCATGCCAAAGCTTGCTCATTGAGTCTGCATGTGCTATAAGAGAGGAACCCATAGTTTTAGAACTCTTAAAGCCATCAAATTTGTATAAGCAAGATGCAGAATCCATACTCCCAGTAGCTACAACCAAGTCAGGATCATGGAGGTCTTGAATAACCACATCATGTGGTGAAAACTCAACTGTCTTACCAAAGCCAGAGTGGAAAATATGATAAACAAAAATAAGGTTTGTCAAAATGTTAGGAACGAGAAGCACATCCTGAAGACAACCACCATCCAGTGAATCAGTACCTGGACCCTTAACTGAAAGTTGTGCTGAGTCACCAACTGCAATATGTTTAGTGCTAGTAGGGGAAAGTGTGGTGACCAAATCCTATGTGTGTGTCATATGGTGAGAAGCACCATAATATAGAATAATCCAAGTGGATGTCGAGGACAATGCTCGTGCAGAAAGAGCATGACATTTCCCTGTGGGTTGGGAAGGAGGCTGAGGTGAGGTGATATTATGCTACTGCATGGCTTCCTCTAAAGCTTCTAATCATTTCCAACATGTAGAAGCTGGATGTCCTTCCTTGCCACAGAAACTACAAGGATCACCTAGTTTCTTCTTAGTCTTGGAGGAAGATTCTCCATAATTCAAAGATTTTCCCTATTTAGAATTGAACTATGGTTTTGAATTAGTCTTAAGAGGTGGCTTGGTGGAACTCTCACTGCTTGCTGAATCTATGTTGGGCTTCAGTTTCTACTTATTTTTCCCTTTAGATGACTGAGCTACCAGTGCTTGGTTCTTAGATCCTATGAGAGCATCCAACTATGATATCTTGGCCTACTCTTGTGTCAATTGATCACAGAAAACCTCAAAAGTAGGCATGGTAAATCGGTTGCCCAATGCATCCATGGTGGAATAAAATTTCAAAGAGAATATCTAAAAATGACCTCGAAGCTTAGAAAGAATCAGGTAAATATAGTCCTCATCCGTTTTGTTCTTACCACAACCCTGTAGAAGAGATCTCTGTTGTTTGAATTTCATCAAAAAGTCCTCAATAGAGGGAAAAGAATTAGGTACAAGTGAATTCAACTCTACCTCAATCTATATTGCATGAAATTGATTGATGGTACCAAATAAATCATTGAACTTGGTCCACATTTCAAGAGGACTGTTACACCCATCAAGATGAAACAACAAGCTGTCTGAAACATGTAAGGAAATCAAACCCATAGCCTCATCCATCTTATTTCTATGTTGGATAAACTTAAATGGCCATGTCAAAACTGGTTGAACCGCATCTAAACAGGACCACAACCCCTTTGATCTGAGAAGACGTGTCATGAATGCCTTCCAAGTATGATAGTTATGAGGTGTGAGAAGCTCAACAAAAGAAGGGTTTTCGGCCATGTTTGGAGAGGTTTAATGAATGTTTAATGTGAAGAGTTTCTGGTTTTTTGAATTAAATGACAAAGAGCAAGAAAAAAACTCCCCCCATAATGCAAGAAACCAAACCCCAGTAGTGATTTTTTAGCAAAAAAAATAGGAAAAAAAGCAAAAAAGGCTTTAGACTGAATCTTGTGTACCTAGTTATTTTTCTAGAAACAATAATAGAATATCTGAATAGAGTGTGAGAAGAGCTTTCTGATGCCTATTCATTTTTGAAAAATGGAGCAAAAATGACCAAGTTATGCCCCCTGGAGTGCAAAAAAATATCTGACTTTTACTGCAGAAAAAAATAAAAATGGAAAAATCATGTAACAATACCTACACCACTAGAATGGCGTTAGAATCAGATTTCCAACGATATATCATTTTTGAAAAACGGAGACCGTATACCCATTTTATGCCTGATTTAGTGAAAGTAGCTGAAAATGCACAATTAGACCCCCTACAACACCTAGGGATAAAAAAAAAAAGCCCCTAGTCTTTTTAGCGACTAGGGGGCTAGGCTTTGGATCGTCGACACATTGGAGATGGTAGTTACCATTGGCTTGTTCACATGCACGGTGAGCGCTGGCAGTGAGTGTTGGTGGTTAGCATTGGCGGTTAGCGCTAGTGGTTTACCACTAGGGATTGGACCCCATATGACTAGGACCTACTAAAAACAAAGCCCATACAGCTAAAGACCAAGTGGCGGGTGGTCATTGAGTGGTGGGAGGGTGGCGGCCTCCCTCTGTGTTGGCGGTGCAGAAAAATAATTAAAAAACCTTCATTTTTTTATTTTTTTATTTTTGCCTCATTCTGCGTGCCCTAGGGTTGTACAGTCTTGGGGCCAAATTTTTTTTTCCTCCCTAATCAAATGTGGCCAAATTGGACAAGCTTTATATGAAAATAGGGGTTTTTAGGTGCTTTGAATCCAATGACGAGGTCCGTTTGGGCCCAAAATTAACCCAAAGAACGAAGTATGTTAGATCCATAAAAAATAAAACTGAAAAACCTATGAAAGCCAAATCAAACCCTCATAGCTCCAAATTATTCAAAACAAGAATAGGCTACAACTGATCCATGCTTTGATACCATGTAGAAGTTGTTGAAACCAACTTCAGAGTCCAAGAACACCTGCATGCAAAGAGATACCTGTCACAGGGAAGAGAATGTAGAAAAAAGCAAGAGAGGGTTTGAAGCTCTATAATATGAAAGATGTATTAATAGAACAATAGAATGAAATATTTACAAAGATCAATCCTTAAAAGGAGATCATGCAAAACCTAAAAGTAACGCTAATAGGTAGACATTTAATAATTAATATAATTATTAAATATCACAATATGCAAACTAAAGTGAAATCTTAAGAGAGGAATAAAGGTAACTTAATTAACATAATTAAGTTAAAACCTTTACTCTAACAACTTGTTCCCTCAATACCGATTGAAAATTTCCAATGAACATCCTCTAGATGTCATGGTTAGGCAGGGTATAGGGGTTTTGGGAAGAAATAGGCTGATAATGAGAAATGAAATCAATTAATTTCTCATCAATTGGTTCTTGCAATGGACAAGGTCAAACGATATTGATCTTAGATCCAATGTTCACTTGGAACTATTGTAAGAATTAATTTATGAGTTGGTCAAAAGAAAATATATAGAATTTTCAAGTAGTGAGAAAAATAACTCCAACATAGTCTCCTTAAGGGATTGCGGGAATAGTTTTGCTAGCAAATGATCTTGATGTAGGAAGTCACAACATAAAGTGGTAAATGAATTGCCATGTGTCTCTGTGTCTCACTTACCATTATATTTTTTTAATTTTGGTACCTCGATCCATTGGGGAATGGGAGCATTCAAGATGTTTAAGGTGAGAGGACTACGATGATAGTCTGAAGTAAGAGTAGATTGTGTGGTAGCATTGGTTAGGTTGGTGAGTTGGAATTGCATCTAACCCATGTTTCAAACGTGGTGTTGAAGATAGGATTGACTGGCAAGGGAGTGAGATTAGCCATGGTAGCAAAGATTTGAGGTGTAGATCTAGGTGGAGGAATATTATACCCCAAAGGAGTGCAGGATACATTAACTCTAGGATTAATGGGGGGAACAAACACAATGTTTGTATTATTAGTAGAAGACATGAAAGGTATTGTAGACACCTAAATTTGACCACTTGCATTTGGAAAAATTTATCCTTTTTCGTCCAAACCCCTTTCCATCCATATTAATTAAATACTATTGCATCTAATTAATTAATATAGTCCATTTCCCTATGGTATTATAAATTCCCAAGGTATTTAATTAATTAATTAAATACTTTACCTTTCATCTCCACCTCTTCAAATTAAATAAATACTCATATTTATTTAATTTGATCACTTTACTTTCCCCAAGAAAATTAAATTAAATATTTAATTCTTGTATTTTCTCTCACCTTGTCAAATCCTCCAACTTTTGCAACTTTCCCCTTAATCATTCTTCTATTTGTAGAGGAGGGGGACTAGCTTCTCAGGGACTCGAGGTCATGGGAGAGTCTAGAACAATAAGATGCCCTAATCTACCTCAATCTAGATGAATGAATTGGAAAGGTTTAAGGTTTCAAGTGATGAAAAAGAAGGAAAAATGGTATATCATTTCCTTTTGCTAACCCAAATGTTTCAGTAGGAAAAATGAGCGATATTTTAGAGTTTGATCTATGATTCAAGCAACTCACTACCTGAGGATTTTAGTGCAGGACAATGAATCCAATTTGGTGCACTGGTGTCTTAGTGGGGCATTGGCATCTATACAGATAGAGATTGTGAAACCAAAACACTAGGAAATAGGCTAACAAATTGACCAATAGAGTTTTAAGCTATGACACAGTAGTGAAAAAGTACAAAAGTAGAATGCAATAAGAACAATACTTTAACTAGTCTACTTCAAATTGACAAAGAAGGGGTGAGAAAGCAATATTGAGCTATGTGCAATTTGATTCTTTGAATAGCTCCAATCGAAAAGTACTTACACACACAAGAATGAGAAAATGTTGGGGTTGTGTTTAGAGGAATACATTATTCAATCCCTCGCTTTGGTGTTTCCACCTCCACAGAAAACCAAATAGAAAAAATTGTATGGAAAGATGATAAATAAATTGTAGAAATGAAAATACCAAGCAACACTCAAACAACAATATGCACTATGCAAGTAGATGATGTAAAAGTAAATGGAAATGGATGGATATCACCTTCTCAACCACATGCTCTCAAGAAAAATGGAGGAAGATGCGAGCTCGCATTCTCTCTGAAGCCAATATTGTTGCAACAACGAAGAGGAGGAGCCAACAAAGTAGCAACTTACAACTACAATGAAGATGGCGAAACATGGAGTTGAAAGTGAGCGTTCAACAAGTGTGTAGAGTGAATTTCAGATCATGGAGTTTAAGAAGTGTGAAGAAGATTGAAGCAGATGGATTGAATGGAAGCATAGGAAATTTGAATGAAAGGAGGAAAAAATCCCATTTGAAGTTGGTCAATAGAGTAGAAAAAATTACAATTCATGTCTAATGGATGAGTGTAATGCCTCTGCAAATTCTAGAGGTAGGAATCCTGTCAAGATAGAAGTGTGCTTTGTGGATTTCCATGTGCCATGCTAGCATCCTTGACAAAAATTCCCCCACTGTCGCACAAATGAGTTGCCAAGTGGACAGGGAAAGGTGGCATGTGTAAGGATTGCATCATTAGATTTAATTCTCTAAGGTAGGGGAACATAAATGTGGAATTTTCCTAGGGGTGCAAATTCACACCTTTACATTTTTCACCCACTTTAGTGAGCATACATGTTAGTGAATGTGAGGTAAAGTAGATAAAGATGCTAAGAAACATATACCTAAACCATCGAGGAAGCAGACTGCAATCTGAAAAACTCAAGTGTAGGAGAGAGATAGATGGCTCCATAAGTACTCAGTCCTATGGAGATTTGAACAAAAGCACTGTAGGTGCTCAGTCTTGCAGAAGGTGAACAAAAGGCTCTGTAGGTGCTCAGTCCTACAAAATTGGCTCCATGGGTGCTTAGTTGTGTAGGAGGTGAATAAAGGTTCTATAGGTGCTTGGTCTTGTAGAATGAAAATGCTTCACAAGTGCTCGGTTCTATAAAGGAGGTACCATAGGTGCTCATTCTTAAGGGAGGCCAGTTGTGAAAGGCTCCACAAAGTTTGATTAACCCTTATAGGTGTTCGATCCTATAAGGCAAGCAGAATGAGGTGTCCAGTCCTCCAAGATTGATTGAAAAAAAAGCTTCATAGGTTCTCGGTCTTGCAAAGCAACATGTTAATCTATAGACAAAACATGTTAGGAAAGAAAAAGTCATGCAAACAAATAGATAGTCATATCACGAAACAAGCAATTGAAGGAGAAATTTTCAAAGGGATCCCTTGGGAACCATTCAAGATTGCAAGGGTTCCACACAAAGGGACACTCTATTTGAAAAGTGATGAACATTTTTCTAATGATCTTGTCATCAAGGAATCCTTCTGAAAGATTCTCTTTCATCAAGGAATTAAAAAAAAAAAGAATGGCCTCCTCAGAGGCAAGTTCTCAATTATTTTTTCCATGAATTTGATATAAAATAAAATCTTGCTAAGGGGATCCTTAGTGAAGGATGTGGTTTTTGAAAAAAATTCAAAGACCTTTAGAAAGGGATTTATTGGCCACTAAATACACCTTATTGAAAATTGGAAAATTAGGATCCCCCCCTTAGGATGGTGGATGCGAACAAAAGGATTGTGTGACATCCTAAGGAAAGGAAAAGCATGAAGAGATGTCATGGCCCATGATACATGATGATATGTAGATATGGAAATGTTGTCACATATGTGAGGGACAACACAGATTAACCACAACATCAAGAAGTAAGCAAAGAAGAGAGAAAGATAAAAAGAAAGATAAGAAAAGATGAAGAAATCAAGATATAGGGGGATCTAGGAATCTGGGCTTAGATTAGCTCATCAAAATAGGTAACACGTAGTATAGGAGAGAATGATCATCAAACCCAGGAATTCCAAGATCTAAAGAATAGCACATGAAGACAAAATGAAAATAAAAAAATTTGGGTTAACATGGAAGAGGGGCTTGAATTCCCCCAACACTTTGCATCATCCCCAATTGTCAAAAATCAAGATACAACATATAAAAGAATGATGCAACATATAAATGAATTTTACAACATAATTGCCAATATTGGCATGGTGTGATGGTTTAAAGGTGGCATTGTTGTTCTCGCCACCAAGGTTCAAGCCCCGTTGGGGTGGTATTGTTGAGTGGTTGTATTCTGGTTCATAGCTCCAGGTCAAAAGCGTTTACCCCTTGAATTAAAAATAAATAAATTTACAACATAATTTAACTCTTGTATCCAAGAACATACAAGGGTGACAAGGGTACTCCAAGAACACAAAAATAAGCACTGGGGAAATACAACACACACACAAATATAATCTACAGATAAAGAAGAGGTGCTCTTCTAATCCTCATCAACCCTAAGGTTATCACTCTCCTAATCTAGATCATTATAAGTGGAGGGAAGATGAGCCTATAAGGGCGAGATGGAAAAGGGAGCACCCTCCAACTCTCCTACAACAAGAGCTAAGGAAGGTGGCCCCACAAGGTCTTATTTTTTGAAGTGATCAACCCAAGATATTCAATTTACAACACCAAATAACCTCCACAAGAGATAGAGAGAAGCAACAATGGAAGATGTTATTCCACCAAACAAAGATTGCAATATGATACAATATGATCAATGCAATACTCCACAATACAATACAAAATATGCTAGAGATTCCTTGCTTATAAAGGAAAGGATGAGAGATAAGATAAGACAAGATCATGACAAGTGTCTTAATCCTATTACATGAGACAACTAACTCATAACTACCTAGGAAAGTGTAAAGTCTAGATAAGACAACTAAGACTTCTAGAAGATACAACTAATATCCTAAGTAAACTTAACATGTGAATTAAGTCCCCTATGTCCCTAGTAAAGGAACAAACTAGGTACAAGACTTATTCACACCAACACCCCCCCTTAAGTGAAACTTAGGGAGGAACAAACCAATGCAAAAGATGCAAAATATGCAAAAGATGGGTCCCGAAAACAAGGTCTGATGAGGTACCCATGTACAAAAACAAGCACCCAAGCCCTTCAAGGAACTCTTCAAGGATCCGGAGTGTGTAGGGGTTAGGAGGACCTGTCAAGCAAATCAAAACATCAATTATAATCTTTTAAAGCCTATAATGGCATTTGGAAAGGATAAATGTGTTAAGAGAGTCAACTGTCTTAAGGGTCCTGATAAGGACCCTAGGACCAAAATGCTATGTAAAGGGAAATATCATGTTATATGGCTTTAAATAGGGATATAATGCTTTAATGACGTCAAATAAGGTTGGATATTGAAGATCTAATAGTTTTAGATGGTAGAATTTAATAAATTCCAAGTTTGTAAATTCACATATTTGAAAATCCACTTTAGGCGGGTAAATGGGTTTTAGGAGATTTAACCACTTTAATGAAATAAAATCAATGCAAAACAGTTTGGACAGTTGGGGAATGGGTTTATAACCCCAAAATAAACATTTGTACATAGGTTGGGCGTTTGGAGAGGAGACTGTATGGACTGCTACAGGAAATAGTGAAAGAAATATAGTTTTATTGCAATTTCTTTGAGTTTTTTGATGAGTTCTTGATTTCCATTGAAGTTATGATCATTTTTATTGTTTAGGAACTTAAACTTATATGTTTTGAAACCCTTATAGGTTCTGAGAGCAATAATAAATAAGTTTTTTGTACAATACATTGACTGTCCTCAAAAAGAACACAGAATTTACACTAGTTTGAGGGTTTTTCATGGATAAATGATCCATTTCATGGGATTTTATGACTGTATCTTGTGAAATGGATCATATTTAACATGTACCATACTAGAATAACAATATAATGTGCAGGAGAGAAGAATACTATGGTGTACACCAAGATTTGACTGTGAAAAGTACTTGAAGTTGGAGGCTAGGGTATAGCAGCAGAAGATCTGCCTTAATGAGGGGCATGTTTTTGAGTTGGGATAGACTAAATATGTTGTCCTAATGGTGTATATTCAATGAGAAATTTTTGGAAGTGATTGGAAGGTTAGTTTTCAAGAAGCCCTAGTTTTGAGGCAAGATAAGGAGGGTTTTGTGTTTGAGCATGTTAGAGGTGTCATAAAAGCCTAAAAACTTGGAATCCTTGGTTTTGAGTCATTTTAAGGGACTGTTGAAAGTTTCAAGGTCAAGGGTTGAGTTTAGAGAGGGGTTGCTTTGGAAAAGAGGGCTAATTAGGCCTAGTTTTTGAGGAGACAACAGATTTTGGAAGGGTTTGTCTGAAGCAAGTGATATCAAGGTTTGGATATGTTGTTTATCATCAAAAACCACATCTAAAAAAGTCATTATATTAGAGGTTCCTTTGGAAAGTTTGAGTGCAAAGTCAAAAATCCTTCGCTAGAGGCCTAGTTGGGCTAGAAGCCCAGTTAAGGTGAAAAATTGGTTTTGTGTCTAAGACAAAGGGTTGGGTTTTGAAATCATTCAAGACAAGTTTGTTTGAATCTTTTAAGATTATTCCTAGGGTTTGGGTCCATAAGGAAGGAAAATAAGTCATTTGGTGCATTATTGAGGTTTGTCTCCACCAGGGTGCTTGAAGAAGGGTTGAGATTGCATCATTAAGTTCCTTGAAATCTTTGTGTTTGTTTAAAAGTCCTAGACCCTCTGCATCACACCAACACCCCCCCTTAAGTGAAACTTATGGAGGAACAAACCAATTCAAAAGATGCAAAATATGCAAAAGATGGGTCCCGAAAACAAGGTCTTATGAGGTACCCATTTACAAAAACAAAAAACTCTCATAAGTAGAGAAAAGGAGAAAAACCCTGTTGGAGAAAACTCCTCTCCAAAAGAGAGAAAAAGCTGCAAAGAAAACTGAAAAAACTAATGAAGGAAGGAGGACTCCTCAAGACCCCCCAAGGACAACTTCCTTCACCCCAAGCATCGATCACAACTAAAGATAATGAGGTGATGCCAAAGGTTTAGTGAAGATGTCTACAACGTGCTAATCTGTAGGAAAATACTCCAGGTTGAGAACACTATCTTGGATGAGCTGCCTGATGAAGTGCATGTGGATCTCAATATGATTAGTATGTTGATGCTCCACTAGGTTGCAAAAATATGAATGGCACTTTGATTTTCACACCAAAAAGTAATGGGCTAAGTGGAAGGGAATCTGAACTTAGTCATCAACTAATGAAGCCACAAAACCTCCTGACTAGCTAGCACTACACCTCGATACTCAACCTTTGCTAATGATAATGCAATAGAAGTCTGATTCTTGCATGACCATGCAATTGGACTAGAACCTAGTAAAAAAACAAATCCAAAAGTATACTTCTGATCATTGACATCACCAACCCAATTTGAGTCAGTGAAGCCCACAATTTGAGATGCACCTGAAGTGTAGTGAATGACAAAATGAGTAGTGCCCTGAATGTATCTCAAGATACATTTAGCGGCCTTCCAATTACTCTCATGAGGCTCCTGTGAGAAGCAAGAGGCAATTCCAACTGTAAAGGAAATATCAGGACAACTATGTGTCAAGTACAAAAGACTGCCAACCAACTGTTGATACAAGGTAGGATCAACTATAGGAGTAGAGCAACTAGTAGACAATACAACACTTGACTGGAAATGAGTAGGGGTAGGCTTGCAATTAGCCATGCCAAATATTTGAAGAAAATAGAGCACAAGTATGAGTAGATCCTCTCCATGTCTCTAATTATAAACTGTGGGATTAGAATGGTAGCGAGTGTAGTCAGAAGCAAGAAAGAAACTATCCATATTCTCATACCAAGCCTAGGGGGCTTGTTTGAGACCATACAATGAACGTCGAAGCCTACAAACAAGTGAAGAGTCTTGCACAAAACCTAGTGGCTACTTCATATAGATCTCCTCATGAAGATACCCATGCATGAAAGCACTCTTCACATCCATTTGATAC
Organism: Sequoia sempervirens; assembly: GCA_007258455.2. Lineage (NCBI taxonomy): Eukaryota > Viridiplantae > Streptophyta > Pinopsida > Cupressales > Cupressaceae > Sequoia > Sequoia sempervirens. The sequence continues at coordinate 196,763,432 of VDFB02256132.1, forward strand.
ATTGACCATCCCTAAGATGTAGCTATAGAAAGGACAAGGAAAATAAAATCCATCTTGGCAATAGGAGAAAAGGTCTTGAAATAGTCAATCCCTTCAACCTGAGAGAAACCCTTTGCAACAAGATGAGCCTTGTACTTTTCAATGGAACCATCTGCTACATACTAGGTACGATACACCCACTTGCACCAAACAAAATTTCTTTCCTTAGGAAGAGGCACAAGATCTCAAGTATGATTCTTCATCAAAGAAGAATACTCATCAGCCATAGCACTATCCCACTCTAGAATACCTTAAGCATCTAAAAAATTATGAGGATCATTTGAAACAACATGACTCAAAATATTGATTCCTAAAGTCTAAGAATGAGTATAGTGAGTGTCTGTGGGATCACCAATAAGAGGACTAGCCTCCTCAAGAGTAACTCGAGCCCATCATGGCCTAGTGGCTAACTGAGGAGGATGTACATCAAGACCATCATCAAAATTTTACTTAAGTAGAAAAGAATCATCAACTGAAGAAGATTGAGTAGGTTGTCATGAAGAAGAATTCAAAGGAGAATTTGAGTGGGTGAAGGTCTCAACAAACTAAACATCACGTCAGAAATTAACCTCTCGTGTGTCAAGATAAATCAATTTGTATGCCTTCACATCCTCACAATAGCCAACAAAGATGTACCATTTACTCTTCTTCTCCATGGATTTACCTCAACCATCAAGAATGAATGCCCAAGCCTCACTACCAAATACTCTAAAGAAGGATACATTAGGCTTGCGATGAGACCAAGCCTCCTTAGGGGTCATATTCTGCATTTCCTTGTGGGGAATACAGTTCTAAATACAGTTGGCACAATTGACAACTTCAACCCAAAAATTTGGAGCCATGGACCTAGATTGAATCATACAATTGGCCATTTCCCTAAGAGTCTCATTCTTTCTCTTTTCCATACCATTTTGTTGAGGAGTGTAAGGAACTGTGTGCTGATGGAGAATACCATGCTCACTGCAAAAATATTGAAATGCCTAATTGACATACTCCGCCCCATTACCTGTGTGTATCTGCCAAAGAGAAAAACCTGACTGCTCCACAAATATTTTTAAGGTCTTGAAGTTGGTGAGGACTTCACTCTTGAGCTTCAAAAAATAGACCCAAGTCCGACAGGAAAGATCATCAATGAAGGTGAGCACATACTTAGCCCCTGAAAAATAAGGAGTTGGGAATGACATGAGATCACTATGAACCAACTCAAGGGGTGTGGTTGCAAATAGCTTGACCCTTAGGAAAAGGATCTTGATGTTGCTTTCCAAGAACACAACCTTGACAAACACCATCTGTGCAAGTGATCTTTGGAAGACCAACCACTAAGTTATGTGCTTGCATTTTCTAAAGATATCTATAGTTCAAGTGTACAAATCTTTCATGACAAAGCTTTCTCATTGAATTAGCATGAGCAACAAAATAAGAACCTGATGAAGACTCAAAGCCATCAAATTGATACAAATGGTTCTCATGATCAACTATCCCTTAGCAACAACCTTCTCAGGATCCTGTAACTGTCTAATAGTCACATTCTGTGGAGTAAACTCAACTGACTTCCCATCTCCAGAATGACAAATCTGATATATGGAAAGTAGATTCATTGAAATATTAGGAACAAGAACATCCTCAATGCACCCATCTAGAATTTGAACAGAACCTGTCCCCAAAACTAGAATCTATGAAGAGTTCCCAACTACAATCTAAGAAGTAGAAGTGTGAACAATGGAATCAAAAATATCACGTGAATTGGTCATGTGATGTGAAGCACCTCAATCAAGAATCCAACTGTCTGAAGATGAATGAATGACCCATGCTGAAAGAGCTTTCCCTTTTCCCATGGAAGAAGGCTTAGCCACTGAAATGTTGTGCTTCTTCATAGCTTCCTCCAAGGCTTCCAATCTCTTAAAACAATGAGTTGCATTATTCCTAGTTTTTCCAAAAAATGAACAAGGATCTCCTTTCTTTTTCTTGGACTTGGAAGAAGAATCTCCAGAGGTAGAAGAAGAAGAAGGAGATGGAGTGGACTTCTAATTATTCTTCGGCTTTGGTTTGGAGGGATTCTCACTACCTAAAGATGATTCTATATTGGGCTTCTTCTTGTTCTTTCCTTTACCCTTGGATGATTGAGCCATTAGTGCATGATTCTTAGAACTAGGTAGGGCATCCAACTGAATCAATTTTGCCTCTTCCTTAGTAAGATGCTCACAAAACAACTCAAAAGAGGGAATTTTGTAATCTTTCCCCATTGCATCCATAGTTGAATAGAAAGTAGAATAAAACCCTTGATAAGGGCCCTTTAACTTAGACAAAATCAAGAACATACATTCATCAATAGATATATCATGTCCACATCCTTTCAACTGTGACAAAATCATGTTGAATTGTGCAAGGAAATCCTGAATTGAAGGAAATGCATCTGGAGAGAGTGATTGTAGATCTACTTGAAGTTGCAAGGCTTTGAAATGATTTGTTTTACCATACAATTCTTCAAGTTTATCCCAAACATTCTTAGGTGTTTTACACTCCCAAATATGAAACAACAAATTATCATATACATGTAAGCCAATGAGCCCTTTTACTTCATCCATTTTACATCTATGGACAAATTTTTCATAATCCCTTGTAAATTCAGGTTGTTTTGCATCTAACATTGGCCATAGACCCTTAGATTGTAACAATTGAGTCATTTTTAGCTTCCATGTATGATAATTGTGTGGAGTGAGTGGGTCAATTTTCCTTAGATCTGCCATGAACACCAAAAGAAAGAAGACAATGTGGCCCTTAAATTACGCCTTTCACCCCCCCAGAATGTGTTAAAACTCAATTTGCAACCCCCCAGCAAATTACAATGAAGAAATTTTGCAATTTTTACAAGTGACAAGCTCAAATCAACCGTTTATAACACACGATGATTTTTACAATTTTCAAAACGAGAACTTCTCAAACCTAAAAAAAAAGGTTACAAGTAGATTCCTTGCGATTTTATGAGAAATTTCAAAAAAACGTTTGCCAAATTTCAACTTTGTTTGCAAAAGTTATGCCAATTCAAAGCAATAAATGCACTTGTACCTTCAAGCTGAAAAATTTGCAAAAAATTTCAAAATTTGGAAAAATCACCTACACCACTGCAAAGTTTGTTGAACCAGCTTTCCAACAATATCTCATTTTTGAAAATTCGATGTCGTGGTGAAAATTTATGCAAAATTGAAAAAAAGCATTAGAAGAGGGACTTTTAACACTAACTAGGAGCAAAATTTGCGCTAACAAGGTGCAAAAAATAAGCCCTCGGGGCTAGCTGTTAGTCAGCAATATGACCTAGTGTTGGGTAGCTGAAAAAAAAGTAGGCAGTTTTCAAAACCACTAGCAGCTACATCAGTTTGGTCACATGCAACTATTACACTAGCGGTTACCGTTTGACTCCAGCGGTTATGGGCTTAACATAGGCGGTCTAGAGCTAGCAGTGATAGGTTAACCACTGTAGTTAATGGAACCACTCACTTGGCGGTTTGACCTTCACTACGGGTGGCATTTATTGCTATAGTTTGGCGGCTAAGGGCAGAGGTGGTGGTGTAGAAGGCCACCACTAGCGGCTAAGGGAGAGGTAGCTGGTAGCTAGCTGCTTAGCGGCTTAACAACTAACCATGGCGGCTTATGTGGGTCGTCAATGTGTGACGTGGCCTACAAAACGACCCACCGACTTGCATAGTTTGCAGTAGGGCCTCGCAATAATAAAGTCGTCCAAATAAAAAAAACTTCATAAATTTTAAAAAAATAAAAAATAAAGCCTAATAAATATATATGCCAACCAAGAAAAATAATATGCTGCAATTTTTTTATAAAGTTGGATATAAAATAAAATGCAAAATATTAAAAAGTTATTTTTTTTAATTCTACAAAATCGTACCGTCGACCTAGGGGCCATACGGCTCCGGGTAATAAATTTTTTCCCTAGAAACAACTTTTGCCTAATATAGGAAAATTATATATCAAAAAACTCAAAAATGGCCACCCGGACGCAATGGTAGACTTATTTTTTTCCCAAAATCCTTTTATAAAAAGTTGTTCTCTAGATCTAAGCCACAAACCCTTCTTTGCCAAAGTTGTAAATGGTGATGAAATTGAGTGAAACAAAAGCCAAATCTAACTTTCTCAAGCCTCCTGGACACAATGGGATAGCCTAAAATACTACCACTATATCCAAAAGTGTTGCAATCACCAAATCTCACAAAAAATGCATACATGCAATATAGGATACAAGAAACTCAAATCACAATAGAAATTTATGGAAACTCTCTAATGAAAAAATGGAAGGGGTTTTCCAGATTCAAAGCTCTGATACCATGTTAAAGTGAACAATCCAAGATCTTCAATCTGCAACACCAAATAACCTCCATAAGAGATAGAGAGAAGCAACAATGAAAGATGCTATTCCACTAAACAAGGATTGCAATATGATACAATATTATCAATGCAATACTCTACAATACAATACAAAATATACTAGAGAGATTCCTTGCTTATAAAGGAAAGAATGAGAGATAGGATAAGAAAAGATCATGACAAGTGTCTTAATCCTATCACTTGAGACAACTAACTCATAACTACCTAGGAAAGTGTAAAGTCTAGATAAGACAACTAAGACTTCTAGAAGATACAACTAATATCCTAAGTAAACTTAACGTGTGAATTAAGTCCCCTATGTCCCTAGTAAAGGAATAAACTAGGTACAAGACTTATTCACACCAACATTCTTCACTCAACTCCTATGAGGTAAAATTCATTGATCTTGTAAATATCGCTGACAGAGCTAGGACATCATCAACTGAGTTAAACATACAATTAATAGGAGTGCCATGTGTTAACTAAGTGGTAGATGAAGGAGACATCTGAGATCCACCATCAGTTTCATCAAAAGAGATACTAGAAAACTTGAAAGATGTTGGGGATGCCTCCATCACTAGGATGGTGCAAGCCAAACTAGAACCCTCTCGAGGAAGAAGTTGATCCCAACTTCTAACCTCCATTGGAAGCGAGGTCATCCTCCAACTTATGATTCATCGGAGGATGAGTAATCCCTATAGAAGAAGTGGAAGGTGAGGAGGAGGATGACAAGGCTAGAACATGCACCACTATAGTGTTTGGCTTGTCCATGGGCTAGGGAAGCAAAGGGATGTCTAGAAGGGACATTAGAAGAGGAGGATCTACTGAGAGATGAACACCTAAACCCTTTTGGAGTGAGGGTCACAAGCATTCATGGGATGAGTCGGAAGAAAAATTGAGGTGATGGTAACTAAAGTGAAAGGAACAAAAGAGGGAGCCATAGGAGGAGATCTCGGAGTAGGAGTTGTTGGCTCCTCTTTTTCCTTTTGCAAGGCAACTTGCTCAGTAGCCAGAGCCTTCCTTCGATGCTTACGCTCACACGCAAGATAGTTTTTTTGGCTCTAAGGACTAGAAGTCACCATTTGATAAGGAACAAGAGTCTCCTGCTCCACCATAGGTGTGTCCTCCACAACCATTTCTGATGGAAGGGAAGCCTCTTGGTTGGGAGTAGGAGCAGGAAACACAGGAGAAAAGACTAAAATAAGTGGAGAAGCAGACTCAAGTGCCTCAGGGATGGGCCTCTTCCCATTCACTTCCCAAGGGGTAGTAGTAGGAGGAGGTTGTGGAGGCTGAGACATAGGGGAAACTCCACAAGGGTCCTTCCCCTTACCATAGGCAAAGGGTCTTGACACTGTGGGTAAGATGGGAAGCTCAAATACTTGATGCTTGGCCTTCTGCCAAGTGGCACCATCAAACTCCCCATACGAGCTATGGGAGAAAAGGTCGAAGGTGCCACAATGGGGTGAGAGGTAGAAGTGGATGAGGTAGGAAAAGAAGAGGAAGGCTCTTGGGCGTGAGTATACTTCCCCTTCCCCTTCCCTTTTTGAGAGGAGGAGGCAACCTACTACTGTGTGATCATAGAACCTTTAATGAAAATAGCATAAAGGGAGGCAAGGTAGGTCACCTTTAGCGCTATGCCCATATTATTGTATTTAACATAGGTGTGATACAATAGGTCCATCCTTGGAGGAAGCGAACCAATTGGGGAAAGCCAAAAGTGATCTAGTAAGTAGCCCCCATGTGACACTTGAAGTTTCTATCTAGTGTCATTCACAATGGGCACAAAGCCCTCATGAGAAAACTTTAAAAACTTATGGATCATCGAAGCAACTTTGTTCATAGAAACTAGCCATGGGATTCCTAGTTTCACTTTGAACAAGTTTGACTCTGAGATGATATTAAAGGGAGAATTTTTAGTCCTAGTTCCTACTAGGATTGAGAGAGTGATGGAACCAATTGAAGGGATTGAGAGTCTATTGTGTGTATTTATTGTGCTCTTTGATTCATCATACCCATCCTTATGTAAGAAATTTATCAATAGAATCTCTTATGTTATAACATTCACACTGTATGTAGGATCAACCAGAACACCAGTCACGATGTTCCCCTTGATGTGAATGGGAATGTACAAAGGATAAGGCTCTCTATTTATGTTCATATGAAGTTCTTGTGATGTAGAGGTTATAGAGGGCGATCCATTTGTAGGCTATGTAGAAGGAATGGGAAGATGCATAAAAGAGGCCATGTTTACGTACTTCTAAGACTTCCTCAGGATACCCCAAAGGTTTAATAATCAGATAGTGACCTATCTAGATTTCACTTCACAATGTCTAGGTACCCTTCTGACTATTCCTACTAGAGGTCGTAGGTTGGGTTGCAAGGCTATGCGCCCTACAACACACCTACAAAACAAGAGAAGATTACTTCAACACTATGAAACAAAACCAAAATAGTTCAGATCGAGCTCACCAAAATGTAGAGGAGGACCAGTTGCTCAAGGACTCCAAGTCATGAGAGGGTCTAGAACAATAGGCTTCCCTAATCTACCTCAAGCTAGATGAATGAATTGGAAAGGCTTAAGGTTTCAAGGGTTGAAAAGGTTTAATAATCAGATAGTGACCTATCTAGATTTCACTTCACAATGTCTAGGGACCCTTTTGACTATGCCTACTAGAGTTCATAGGTTGGGTTGCAAGGCTATGCGCCCTGCAACACACACACCTACAACACACCTAAAACAAGAGAGAAGATTAATTCAACACTATGAAACATAACCAAAATAGTTCACATCGGGCTCACCAAAATGTAGAGGGGGACTAGTTGCTCAAGGACTCCAAGTCACGAGAGGGTCTAGAACAATAGGCTTCCCTGATCTACCTCAAGCTAGATGAATGAATTGGAAAGGTTTAATGTTTCAAGGGTTGAAAAGGAAGGACAACTATTTTGTCACTTTCCTTATGTTAACCCAGATCTCTTAGGAGGTCAAATGAGCTAGATTTCAGAGTTTGATCTATGACTCAAATAGCTGACTGCTTGAGGACATCAATGTAGGACACAAACTCTTGTGCTTTGGAATCTTAGTGGGGCTTTGGTTTTCATATAGGAAAAGAGTATGAAAGAAAAACCAAAATGATAGGAAACAATCTAACAAATTGACCAATAGAGTTTTAAGCTATGATAGAGTAGTGACAAAGTATAGAAATAGAATGCAACAAGAATAATACTTTAACTAGTCTACTTCAAATTGACAAAGAAAGGGTGAGAAAGAAATACCGAGCCACATGCAATTTGATTCTTTGAATAGCTCCAATCAAAAATTACCTACACACACAAGAATAAGAAAATTTTGGTGCTATGTTTAGAGGACTACCTTAGTAAGTCCCTCACTTTGGTGTTTCCACCTCCAAGGACAACCAAATAGCAACGATTGTGTAATGTCGCAAATTTGCACCCCTTGCAATTTAACATACATATCCACTATAGTGTCCACTCCCTTAGAACTTGTGTAGGATTATTTTAGTCCTTGTATCAACCTTTTTCCCCTCTAAGGATGCTCAGGACCCCTTTTCAATAGCTACCTTTGTCTATCAACTCTGTGTCAAACCTTGTGCTTTCCTCATTCTCATTATTTTGTAGTGTGAATTATTTGGACACTAGCATGTTGTGTGGACATTTGCATGCCACGTTAGTATCCTATGACATTTCAATGTTCAAATGATCATTTTTTAGTGCCTTGCCATTTGTTAGCTACTTTTTTTTATGGTAGTATCTCAGGACACCTTGTAACGGCTTGAGAAGCTTCTTTTCCCTCTTATTCTCTCTTTAAAAGATGCATTTTAAATTCATTTGGTCTTCTTAGGTTCTATATTAAATCTCTTCTCCTTTCTTGGAATCTCTCTCTCTTTTCTCACTTTCTCAAGTTTGCATAGCTCTCTATAACTCTCTACAATGCTCTCGATCTCTCTCAAAAACACTCTTTGCAACTCTCTTTTCTCTCACAACTTTTTCCCTATCCTTGGCTTCCTCAAGCCTTACAGGTGATATCTTGCTTATCTTGTGTCTTTGAGCATCTTGGGATTTATCACATCCCTTATCTATTACATCTCTATTTTGTGATATGGGTTCTCCTCCTAGAGCAGGGTTTTCTTTTATCACTCTTGAATTCATTTCGTTTTTGGTTATTATTTCTGTCTATCTATCTCTCTATCTGTGGAGGTTGGAACACCTTGACTGTGGCAAGCCCCTAAATAGCCCCAATTTTTTTTCTCAATTTTACGTGTGCAGGTATTGAAGATATTTATTTGCTAGAGGCTTAATTGCTTGGTCTATTGTGATCATTTTCTCTCTTATTCTCTCGCTTTATCATTGACATTTTATCTAACTTATATTTCATCTAGATAGGTTTATTTTTAGTTCTATTACTCTATTATTTTCTCTCATTCTATAAGTTCTTAGTAATCATATTGTTAGTAGTCACTTTAGCTATTCTTTGAGACATCCTCATTTGTGTTCCATACAAGATGCCAATGTGCCTCTGGTACTCTAGCATGTCATGTTCTTATCCTTATTCCACACCGTTTTCCTAGGCCAAAAACTTGTTGGTTTGTCCAGAAAGCCTCTATGACCTACTCTTTCTGATTCTAGAACTCTCACTTTGTTCCTTAAGGTAGTTTAGGGTAGTTCACTCCTTGGGATTCTCTTAAGAATAAAGAGACTTGTGAGAAGAAAATACCCCTTCTCTACATTTTGGTGAGACCAATATGAAAACACCTTCCCCAAATTTTTTTTCAAGGCAATGCCCTAAACCCCATTTCATACTGTCAAAGTGATGCATTGGCCTTCAATCAACTTGTTTAGGCATTGCTTATTATATTTAACTTATTATTTTCAAAATGTAGTTAATTTCTTCTTTTATCAGTTCAATTTCTAATTTTATTCAAAGTGTTAATGATGTTCCATTTCATGCATGTGATGGTGACTTGGGTTTACCCATGTCACTTGGTATATTTGATCCTTCTCATGAAATTCCTCTCGCTTCGAAGGATATCTTGTTGCAAGAAGATGAAATAATTGATACATTTCTTAATATTACTCTACCTTCTCTTCATTCCAATGCAATCTCTTCTAGAGATGATGTATTGGTGAATGATGAAGTTCCTCTCACATCAGATCCTTCAAGGATAGATGTTGAGCTTATTTCTTCAAATGATTCCTTTATAAGTTGTAAGGAATCCTTAAATATCATCTATGTCGGTTCCACCCCTCAAAGGCCTAAGAGACCTATAATTTATATGGCTTTGTCTATGCCTCTTAAAAGGATTTTTTCTATTAATGGTGTTCCATTTGATAATGATTATCTTGATCTTTCTAAGGCTCCCTCTTATAGAGTGGTATCCCATACTTATAATAATAGAAAGAATAAATGAAATGTTAATAAATATTCTTCTTGACCACCTTCTCAACCAAGCCTTCCTCAATCACCTAAACCTAGAACTAAAGTACCTAGTGATTATGATGTTATTGAGAAACTTCGTGTTACTCCGACCAAGATCTCACTGTGGGACTTTTTTTAGTCTACTCCAATTTATCAGGGTATGCTTTACGAATCCTTGCAAAAGATCTTCATGCCTTCTTCTGCTAGGTCGACATATGTTAGTGTCTTGATAGCTCATATTTGTGTAGATTCATTGAATATTGTGTTCTATTTGCAAGAACTCTTGCCCCTGGAAGTACAAAAGCAAGTGAAACCTCTAATGATTATAGTCAACATTAATAAAATTGGCATTAGTGTAGACTCTTAAAAATGTCTTGAATGATATCATGCACTCAAATCAGATATAATAACATCATTTCCTCCTAAAACCCATCCCTTTTTCACTTAATTAACTAAATTTTCCTAGCTATTTAATTAATTGCATCATTTTCATCTATTAACCTAATTAATCTAATCGGGTTAATTCACCCCCTTTCATGATAAAATTTTGTATTATTAAATTAAATACATCAAGTTGTTTAATTTAAATCCCTAAGTCCTCTTATTTAATTAAATAACCATAAGTTATTTAATTAAATTTCATACCATATCTCCCCATTTCATTAAATCACTTTATTTAATGAATATCATCTAATTCCCCTAAATTGCATAAATTAAACCTTTGTTTAATTAGAAATTACTAATAAATCTAATTTTCCCCCACTTGCAAAGGAATATTCCAAGGGAATATTCCTCCCTTGCACATTCCTCCAAAAGGAATATTCCCATGGAATATTCCTTCCCCTTTTGCACATTAATTTTTTTTTAATTTTCTAAATGTATATTTTACACACCCATGAGAATATTCTCTTTCCTCACTCATTTGAAAAAGGAGAATATTCCTTTTTTGTAACAAACTTATAAGACTTCTTGTGCAAGTTAACTTATGACTTCTTGTGCAAGTTAAAAGTGTGTTTGCTTGGATAAAGGTAAATCCTTGATTAAATCTCATCATTGATTCTCATCCGTTGATGAGAATCCATGATCCATGTCTCCAATTTCCTCCATTCTTGACCATTGATTAACCTTTTTGATCTCAACCCTCCATTTCTCATTTGTCCTCCTATAAATAGGTCACTATTTGGAAAAAAATGGATCGATATTTTTTAGAGAAAACTCATGCTATTGAAATAACTCACACTCACACTCATATTTAAAATAATTTTAGCTTAATTACTTGCATTAATTAGCTTAGCTTCTATTAATGGCTTCCATGGTAACATAGATGCATTCATGTAGTTTGTTTATTAATTAGGGTTTCAATTTTTTTAGCTTAAAATTCATTTAGATTAGATTTACATTCACATATCTTGATCATCTTAGAAAAAATCATGTTAAAATAGCTTGCATCATTTTAGGTTAGCATTTAAATCATATTTCATCACACATCTCACAATGGTTTCATCAGTTTTCTTCAATAAAACTAATTGAAATAGGCTCATTTATCCACGGGATTGGGAAAAGGCCATCGTTCCACATCAATGTGACACCACTCCCCTAATAGGATAAGTTTCAATGTCTAAGATTAAATATTTTATCAATCTTTCATGATTTAATATGGTAGTTTTAATGGCTTCTTTATCTTTGCATAAATTGAATGATCTCTATTGGATTGACGTTTAATGGCTTGAATATGCTTTGTATCCTCATGGATCAAGTGTAGTAAGCCCATACTAATTTGTCAATCACATTTCAAATCTAGAAGAAGGGCATGTAACCAAACACATTTAACAAATTTTTCTCTCAAAGTCTATTTTTCTGGTTTTTGCAGATACATCAACGCTCCAGGAGATTTCAACGATGCCTTTATAAGGTGTCACCATCTAGTGATACTATTTCTATATGATACAATGATGCCTAATTAATACACCGGTGTTGAATAAAATAAACAGTGATCCTAATACTTTTTAGAGGTATCAAGAATTTGAAAATGGCAACACTGCCAAATAGCGATGTTATCGTCATCATTGTCTTTCTGTAGAGTGATCCTATTTTTCACTAGAGCGATGATCATTTGATTTATAGTGATGCTATCGTGAATAACAATGCTTTTGTCTGGTAAGCAAGAATAGTGTGAATTTTAGGATGTGCTTTAATGTTTTTTGCGCCATCTAATCATTAACATGTCTCTAACTTTCTATTCTGGTTTTTAGGCTAACTTGGTTTTGCATGTTGGACGATAAAATTCTAAGTGAAGAAGCATTCTTGTCTTTAAATATTATAATTGTAACAAGTGTTTTGAAACTTTTGGAGTAATTATAACCCATTTATCATGCTTTTCATTTTATGCTTTAGGACCACACTAACTTTCAATCGGGTTTTAAAATGAACCCTCACTCCATTATGCTACTTTGGGTTTAAAATTGAACAATACAACTTAACACTTCATTCAGTGCTTAAAATAAACTTACCTTTGCTTTGAGGGTTAAAACTAACAAGTGTTTACCGTGTCTTGTGATTTACATTTTTGTCATTGAATGTGTATGCTCTTCTCTCGTGCCACTCAATGATCTTGAGAATCAAAAGCATTCCTTTGAAATTTTGTATATCACCCACATATTTCAATTTGAATTTAAAGTGAACCTCATGCTAGTGTAAGGAGAAGGGTTTGTGTGTGCTCTCTCCTTGCGCTTCACATGATCTGGGAGATCAAACAAAAAATTGACTTCCTTGATTTTGTGTACCTTTAGAGGCTTTGCCACCTTGCTTCAAAAGGTGGGAATGACCCAATTGGTAATGAGCTAAATCCAAGCTCTTTTGAACCACTATATATAAAATGTGTTTGTGAAAAAAGTCATAAGCAACATGTGCAGATGTGTCATACTGACAAGTGCCACCCCTAGTGTCCATGTGACACATTAAAATCCTTTCATAGAAAGGGACTTGGAGGCCTCTTGATTGAAATAATCTTGAGCTAATCTTGTCACATGTATTCCCACCTTGAATAAAATTCTTTACTAAGAACCAATTGTTTAAAAGCCAAAAAACTTTATGCTTGATGGTGTAGGAATGGCCTTTCTAAAGCTGCCCCACATTTTACTATTCATTGTTGAAACAAAAAAACCTTAGGATCTTTGAATCTTTAGGATTTGAGATTTGGTGGTCCCGAGAAGTGTGTGTCATGTAAGGGGGAGCTAGTGTCACCAAATCTCTAGCTTTTCAAATTGTCTTAGTGTTTGGAGAAATCCAAGTGGGGATTCAACAAGTAGTATCTTTTGAACCTAGGATGGTAAATTCTTGTGGGTTAGTTTAATACTTTGCTTGGTTCCAAAACATTGCAAATAAACATCAACAAAGCATTTTCAAACCCTTTGGTCTAAGTATGGATACCCTTTGAAAAACTTGTGATATTAATGCTTGTCCTAAGAATTTATTCTTAGAGGCTTCCAAGTATTTTGGTTTATATCTCAATCCATACTTCCCAAAGTTAACATAGGCAACTATGGATTTAACCTCATAATTTTCATAAAATGGACCTTTTGGAATTGATGATGTTTTTGGCATAGACATTTAGTTTGAAATTAATCAAGACAAGTGTTTGTGGTAAAATAAACTCACTTAAGAAAGATAAATTGACAAATTGAACCCCACATGACCATTTGAAGACCAATCACTCCAGTTGAACAACCCGATCTTACAAACTGATATAATTAGTAGTTTGAGAAGCTTCACTTTTGAAATAAAATAAACACCAAGCCAATGGAGAAACACAACATATATCATAGAAGAAGAAGAGGAACAAGTTGATATTGTGGCCAAAAGGCCCATATTACCACCACCTACATGGCGATAAATATACTCTTTTTCATGGTCTTAACTTCCCTAAATGATCTCACACAAAATCAGAATACCCAAGAGAAGGTCTACAGGTCATCACTTCAAACTTAGGCATCATAGTCCAAAAGCCATCAAAAGACACCTTTTAGCACTTTACCAAAATAGAAACAGGTTTGTATATAGCTTTTGTAAATGTGCTTCAAGAAACAATCCAGATTTATACACATTCTCTTGGAGTCAAAAACCTAGTCTTTTTCATGATCTTGAACTTCTCTAAATCATTGGGTCTTTAGGAATTGAAAACTTTAGAGGTCTAACATGTTTCTCACCACCTTGGTCTTTGAAAACAAAGGTTCACTCTAGGTCAATATTGGGTCGAAAATTCCATTCACCCCTTCATCAAATTCCATCCTTCACTTCACCAAAATTTGCAAAAATTTCAAATACACCAACACTTTTTGACTTAAACATCTATCAAACCAACCCCTAACTTAGCTACTTTGTATGTGAAATGAATATTTTTTCATGCACTTAGTTAAGTTAGTTATCATATTTGAACTAATTTATCTCAAAGGTCATGAGTCTACCCTAAATATTTCCAAGGTCATCAACATCCTTTATCCAAACATCAAAACATCAAACTTAAGTCAAAAGTGTTGTCCCAAAACATTTGCGAAAAATCACTCCCTATATCATTCATCTTTTCATCCCCCACTACCATCATTGCTCCAAAAAGACTTAGAGCATCCCTTTTACCTATATTTTAGACAACTAGAGAGTTTAAACATTACAAATCTCAACAAAACTCTCCTAGAGGTGACCCAAAATTTATGATAAAAACAAGATCACAACACAAGAGAATCATGGAGAAAACCAAAGTCACATTTACCTCAAGTGATCCAAATCCTTTGGAATTTGATTCGAGAAGTCATGTCACCCCATCACAACAACCATGATCTCCATGAAGGTAATAAGATAGAATACATCATCAATAACCCATTTGGACTTACTAGGGAAGAAATCATGGAGCATCAAGCCTTAAAAAATATAGTTCCCAATTCCCCATCTTTTGTTGCACAATCATTAACACATGGCTTGACTTCATCCACTATTCAAATAACTCCATTAATAGAGCTCAATCAAACACCAACACCTAGTATTGCAACTAGTCTTGCTAAGGACTTTGGCCATACTCTTCCATTTGAAAGCAACACAATTGTGGGTACCCTTAATACCAATCCTTAATCCCAAAAAACCACTTGGAAACCAACATTTGGTGCTCCTCCCATTCCTGAGGATCCCCAACATCCATATAAACCACTTACACTCCATTACTCCACAACAACCTCAACATATCAAGGAAACCCATCTTCATCCATACCCATGAGTACCACAAGTGTGCCCAATATCCCACAGAGTAGTGTGGACCAAGTATTGCAAGTAGACCCAAAAAGGCAAGGGAATACCCTCACACAAAACCCATCCTTTAACACAATAGGGAACATCTTCAGCCAATCCACCCGTTGATACATCAAACCCTCCAATTTCCCAAAACACATCTATCCCATCCATCATCAACCCACATCAAAAAAATCCGTTGATAACAATTCCCATCAACCGAGGTAATACCTTGACCAAATCTCAAACACAAGGGAATATACAAAACATCAGTGAAGGGAATCCTTTCAATCAGTGGACCCAAGGTCCCAATGTGCCCTTAACGTCACAATATTTAACAGTACCATCCTCATCTTTACCGTTTGTCCCCCAAGTCATGCAAAATCAATTGGGACCTAAAACTTACATTCCTCCACCACAATCCACTATCTTACAAGGAATGTTAAACCGAGGGAATCTGAAACCTGTCATCAACAATCCGATACCCACTCAAAACTTCAACACCCAAAATCCATCACATATTTCCCAACAACCACCTAATCCTACATTGCAAGCATGTGTCTTAGATTTATAGTAAGCACAATAGGCTGATCAAAAATCCATCCAAAAAAACCAACATTAACAACAACAACAAGAAACCTTAGTAGCGCAACAACAATAGCAATAAAAATAAGCAACCTTAGCAACACAACAAGTAGTCCTAGCCGCATAATAGTAAGCAGCCTTAGCACAACAACAACATCAAGCCCATCAAGCAACTTTAGCAGCACAACAACAACAATAAGAGGCCAAACAACAAGCCCTCATGGCGCAACAACAACAACAATCCCAACAAGCAACCCTTGTGGCTCAACAACAACAACAAGCCTTACTAGCTCAATAGGATGTTGAATAACAAAAAAAAAAAGTTCCTATTATAACCCTCAATAGAACATCATCAACCCAAACATGTTAGGAACACCTAAATCATATCAAAATCCCATGTACAACCCATCTACTATGCCACAATACATAATGTATGTTCCTCCACCAAATCCACAAGATGATCTAGCATTGCAACTTAAGGAATTGTCACAAAAAATGTAGGATCTTCAGATGGGAAAGAAAAAGAAGCCTCATACATAGAACTTATGTCCATATCCATTCGATAGAAACATCACAATGGTGTCATTCTATCCCAGATTTGAAATCCCCAAATTTGATAAATATAAAGGGAGAGGAAGTCTTGTGGACCATGTCAAATATTTTAACATCATGTGTATGGAGGTTTCCTATGATGATTCTTATTTAATGCACCTCTTCCCCCAGAGTTTAATAGGTTCTACCATGGGTTGGTTTTCTCAACTGCCTCTTGGTATCAAAACTTTTCAAGAAATCACCGATAAATTCATAGATCACTTCTCATTTAATCTTGACGTGGACATAAGCCTAGAAGAGTTGTATACTCTTAGACAAAACAAAGGAGAATATTTCACCAATTTCTTAGAACGATGGAGAGAAAGAGCTAGTAAGAGCAAGTGGACCCGACCCTTCTCGATGAACAAGTGGGAATCATCATATCAAATCTAGATATGGATCTATCCTTCCACTTAAAAATGTAGTGCATCACGTCTTATGATGAGCTTGTCCCTAGAGCTGTTAACATCAAAAGTGCTCTAATCTCACAAGGAAATACTCAAGCCTACAAAGACAATCTTCCATCAACCAATTCGAACAACAAGCCTCATGTCTAGGCTAAGAACACGAATGTGAAAAATGATGGTGTGGTATATGCTAAGGTAGTCCTAAGTGCTCCTAGGTCGAACAAAAATCAAATTGCCAATGTTTAGCCCACTATGCAGCAAACAAACCACCACAGAACAATTAGATCAACAACACCAAAACTCAACAGAGACAAACTCCCAATGAGAATAACTATCTAAAACACAAGTACACATAGTTGTCAAAACCCATTGAGACTATCATGAAGAAATTAGTAGATTCCAACCTGATAACACTTCCAAAATTTGAAAACTACCGAGAACTACAGGATAAATCACCTTGGTACAATGAAAAAGATCTTTGTGACTTTCACAAAATAAAAGGACATAAGATAGCGAACTGCATGAGGCTCAAACATATCATCCAAGACCTTATAGAGAGAAACACCATATCCATTGAAATACTAGTCGGTAACCAGGATCTTAAGATATACAAAAACCCTATGCTAGATCATAGCAAAGGGAACAACAATGAAAAAGCTAAGGATTACACAAACTTACAACATACCTATTCTAATGAAGTCGTTTCCTATGATAGTATCATAACTGTCATCACCATCAAAGGTCCTAGTGCAGAGTGTGGAGTCACCACAAGACATGGAAAAGTCACCATACAAGGAGTCCCACCTCAATCTAGGGCACAACCTACTATGCTTACATCAAATCCCAGCAAGTACAATCTCCTAGATCAACTTAAGAAGACCCCTGTATAGATATCAATCTTAGAATTATTGAGGCTATCTCCCACACATAGGGATATCTTAGAGAATGCTTTATCTTCATTATCCATCCCCAAGGATATTGATACATAACAGTTTCAAGCTATGGTAGGGCATATCATTGATCATCTTCTCACCTCAGAACAAGACCTACCATCACAACCATCTCACAATCGTGCTTTACACCTTGAGGTCATCGTTCATAAGAACAAGGTCAAAAAAGTCTTAGTAGATGGAGGTGTTGGTCTGAATATTTGCACTCTTTAGTTGATGAAGAACTTGGGCTATTTATAATATACCATTGAGAAAGCAAAGAGTACCACCATCAAATCATATGATGATCAAGAGCAAGTATCAAAAGGAATCATTGCACTACCCATCCAAGTAGGACCCATCATTGCATAAACTACATTCCAAGTGTTAGACCTTGATCTTCCCTACAACATCCTACTTGGCCAACCATGGATCCATGCTCTAAAAGTTGTAGCTTCAACCTACCATCAATGTGTCAAGTTTCCTTTTGAAGGTAGAGAAAGTTACTATCCATGAAGATCCTGAGCCTTTTTACTATTGCAAGAACCTTGAGGCCAAGTTCTATAAAATCCCCCAAATACCCAAGAATGATGAAGGTCCTACACCATCCTCCTAATTTTTTGACCCATCATCCCTTGCGTCTACCTCAAAAATGGAAATACACAATGTGTAGAACATACTCGACATCAAAGTAGTGATCTAAGATGATGGTTGTGGAAACTATAAACTAATGAAGGATACGTTTGTTTTAGGAGAGCTACCTCTTTCTCCTCAATCCCATGGGAACCCACATCTAGCAACAAAGAGGCCAGAACAATCAAGATGGCAGCTACTACCTTCACCAAGTGTGGGGACCTGAACAAAGAAGATGTCAATGAGGAAGATATCTCTAAACTGCTATATCAACATGACCAACCCATCTCTATTCTTCCCATGGAAGATGACAACAAAGGCTTATAACTAATGAAGGGAATGGGGTATACCAAGAATGAAAAATTGGGAGAAAATGATAATGGTTTGCTAGAACCTATCATTCCTGAGAAACATCCAAAGAATCTTGGCCTAGGTTGTACTACTAGCAAGTTTACCCTTATTGGCAAAGGAACTTCTGTTAAACAGAATGAGGCTTCCTCTTGGTTACCAAAATCACGTGATACTACCCTAGATGACTTCCCCCTCAATGTTACTGATCTATTTGAGAATAACTCCATCTTCATGATATCTATAACATCCTTTGCTCTGAGAAATCAACTGACTAAAATACGTCTAGTATACCCACAACTCATTGACTTGGACCAACAAAGACCAATGATTCTAGATTTATTCAAAAAGGATGAAGTGATCTCAAAATTCATGGGACTTCAAAACAACTTACCATGGGAAGATCACAAAGCAAGTTTTGACATAGAGCTAGACACATGGGGTGCTGGAAAGAAGTTGAGTCCACTTTTTGGCCAAAAAATGGGCGTTTTCCATGATTTTTAGAATTTGACACATTTGACCTTAAAATTTGAACCACTTAGAAATGAAATCTTGAAAAAAGTCACTAATCATAAAATGTAGTACTCAGAGCCTAGTTTCCAAATATGTAATTTATTTCAATACCTAGATGCTACAAATTGATTTTCAATAGGTGTTTCTAGAAACCACTATTTAAAAGTCACTTTTGTTTTACCATACCATGCATGTGTACATCATCCATATTTTGACCTAAATTATTGTATTTTTCTAAATCCTTTTGGGAAAATATTCGTAACTCATTGAAGCATGTTTTTGATATTTTTTTGTAGTTTTTTATTGATTTTTTTTTGGTTAATTTTTTACTAGCCATATTTGTCATTTTGAAAAATCATCGTGCATGTCACACATAAGATGACCTAAACTTATCGTTTTTTGATTGTTTTTTAAAATTGAAAAGAATTGTCTGAAGTACATTTTTGTGCAATTCATTTTACAAAAAAAATATTTTAATAAAAAGTTATTAAAATAGTAAAAATACCCTGATATTTCAAGTTTATGGACTAGTTTCATTAGAAATTAATTGAAAAATATAAAAAAATTACATATTTAGAATCTACACTGTCTCATCTATAATCTATTTTAATTTCATCAAAAAATTCTACAAAAATGTCTTTAGACATATGCCCAAAGTCACTATTTTCTTGTGACATTGTTAGGACCTTCAACTTGTAGGTCAAACCAAGTCCAAAACTTAGGTTTGGGTTCCCAAGCCTTTTCTCGAACCAAAAAAAAAGAAAAAATTCGACCAAAAAATCAAATCTTAAAAAACAAGATCACGTTTCATAAAGAAAATATTTTTTTATGATTTTAAAAAGTGGGATCCTGTTTTGAAAACGGGATCTCATTTATTAAAATCATAAAAAATATTTTTTTTTTATGATTTTAAGAAACAGGTTCCCATTTTCAAAACGGGATCCCACTTTTTAAAAAATGTGATCTTGCTTTTTAAAAAACGGGATCCTGTTTTGAAATAGGATCTTGTTTTTGGCTCGGGGTCCCCAACCTAAATGGGATCCCATTTTGTTCAAGCTAATTTTGAATTTTTTTAAAGGAAAAAACTTCCACGTTTTGTGGACTCATCTTCTTGTATTTACCCAAGGGCGTACTACGGGGAGACGACTGAATCCTTCAGTTGCAAAATTGATGAAATGCAATTAACATGCAGATCTTTGAGTGAAAACCACATTGTGGCACATTCTAATCCTAAAATAGTAAAAATAAAGGACACATCAAAAGGTGAAAACTTCTTTGAGGTGCCCAAGGATGAGGAATTCAATCTCCCCCTTAGTGCAATGCATCCAAAGAAATTAGCTATGCTAGCAGAAAAGGCCACTCCAATCAATGTGGGAACAAAAGAAGCACGCAAGATCACTTTCTATGTTGAATACTTGTTGGATGAAGAACCAAAAAACCTAGCGGCATTCCTGAAAGAGAAAAAAACTGACTTTGCATGGTCATACACAAATATGTCAGGGCTTGATCCAGAAGTAGTTGTGCATCATCTAGCAGTCTATCCCGAAGCCAAACCAATAAAGAAAAAGTTAAGGAAAATGAACCCTCAGATAACACTCTTGGTGAAACTTGAGTTACAAAAGCTTCTTGACATTGGATTCATCCAACCAATAGATTATTCTAAGTGGGTTGAACAAACTTGGTAGCAATCTCAAAACCAACTAGGGGCATCATAATATGCACGGATTTTAGATACTTAAACAAGGCATGCCCAAAGGATGATTTCCCTCTTCCTAACATTGATCTCATGGATGGTTTTTTAGGCTACAATCAAATCATGATCGCCAAGGAGGATCAACACAAAACTATATTCACTTGTCCATGGAGAATCTACTGTTGGAACATGATGTCATTTGGGCTAACGAATGTAGGGGAAACCTATCAAAGAGAAATGACCCTCATCTTTCATGATATGATCCACAAAACATTTGAAGGTTATGTGGATGATATCTTGGAAAAATCAAAGAAAAGGAGTGAGCACATAGAAGTCTTGGAACCCATATTTGACAAGCTTGAAGAGTACAAGGTATGAATGAATCCAAAAAATTGTGTCTATAGGGTTACATCAGGGAAACTTCTTGGCTATATCGTCTCACAAAGAGGGATAGAAATTAATCTAGTAAAAGTGAAATCCATCCTAGACATGGAACCACTGCAAACATTAAAATAGTTGAGAGGGTTACAAGGAAGATTGCAATCCATTCAAAGGTTCATAGCACAATTATCAGATAAAATTCACCCTTTTTCACATCTTCTCCATAAAGGAATTACTTACAAGTGGGATGAGAAGTGTGATAAAGCTTTCTAGTATCAATTAAAGACTGCCTATTGACACCACCAGTTCTCATGTCATTGATACTGAACAAACCATTGATCCTTTATATCTCAGCAACATCAATAGCACTAGGTGCCCTTCTAACACAACATGATGAAGACAGAAAGGAAAGAGCTATTTATTAGATCATTAGGACCTTGGTGGGCTATGAAATAAATTATTCATCCATTGATAAAGTATGCTTAGTAGTATTTTTTACCTCACAAAAGTTTAGATAGTACATGTTGTCACATCAAATCAAACTCATTGCAAAGATCGACCCATTGAAATTCCTATTATCAAAAGCAACTCTTACTGGGAAAATGGCCAAATGGGTAAGATCTTAACTAAATTTGAAATAGATTATGTGGAGTGCAAGGAAATCAAAGGACAAGTGATCATAGAACAACTAGCAAAGGAACCTATCTATGTAGAGAATCCATTGATATCTAAATTCCTTGATGAATCAATGTTCCTTGCCAATCTCATAGATCAGTAGAAAATTTACTTTGATGGATCATTCACCCAACATGGATCACGAGTGGTTATTATCTTTATCACCCCTCAAGGTGATTGAATTTTGAAGTCATACAATCTATCATTTCCATGTACTAACAACATCGCAAAGTATGAAGCCCTAATCATAGCTCTAAGAATAGTAGTTCAATGGCAGATACAAGATGAAAGTCTATGGAGGCTCAAAGTTGGTTATCAACCAAGTCTATGATAACTATCAAACTAAGGATGACAAGCTTACTCCTTATAAGAAGATGGTAGAAAATCTCAAGGACCTTTTTGTTGATATAAATTTTGAGTAGATTCCTCACATGAACAACCGATCAGCAGATGCTATGGCAACAATTGGATCATTGTTAGACATACTGCAAAAAATCCTTTAATGTGAATTTTTGGTAGAACAACTTTTCATACCGACTTTCAAAATACCAAAATCTAAATTTGTGTGTGTCATTTTTGGTCATGGATCCCCGTGGTATCATGACATATTCACCTACCTAAGTAGAGGAACCCTCCCATCTGATATATCCTCCAACCTTAAGAAGACCTTTGTTAAGAAGGCATCCCAATTTGTGATCCTATGTGACACCCTTTACCGCCAAAGCATCAAAGGGACATTACTACAGTGTCTTAACCAAGAGGAAGCCTTGAATTCTTTAACAAAAGTACACAGTGGAATATGTGGTTCCCATTCTAGTGATATGACTTTAGCTAATAATTTTTTGAGGATGGGGTACTACTAGAAAACCATGGAAAGGGAAGCCCATCAAGTGAAAAAGTGTGTCCAATGTCAACAACATGGAGATCTGATTCATGTTCTAGCTCAGGAATTGCAACCAATGGTCACACCTTGGCCTTTTTCACAATGGGGGATTCACCTCATAGGAAAGATTACCCCATCCTCATCTAATGGCCACAATTTTATCATAACAGCCACTGGGTACTTTACCAAGTGGGTTGAAGCCATTCCTATGACCTACATAATGGGAAGCAAATTGCTAAGTTTATCATGAATTACCTCATCTACCATTATGGTGTTTCACAAACCCTTATCTTAGACAACAAAACACCCTTCAAGAATCAAGATGTAAAAGAGATATGTCAAATATTCAACATTCAACATCAATTTTCTACCTCGTATTACCCCTAGGGAAATGGTCAAGCTAAGGCTATGAACAAGACCATTTTGAAGATCCTAAGAAAATGGTCAATGAAGTTGGTCATGACTGGCATCTATAGTTAAATCCCGCTCTCTAGGCCTATCGAAATAGTATCCACACGCCTACAGGTGAAACCCCTTTCTCCTTGGTCTACGAATTAGAAGCCATTTTGCCTATCGAGGTTGAGCTACATCATTGCAATTTTTACTACAAAACCTAATCACTGATGAAGAATACAAAGTATCTTAGCTGAATGAGCTAGAATTCTTGGATGAGCATTGTCTTGATGCCCTTAATCACTTACAAGTATATCAAAACTGATTGAAACAAAGCTATAACAAAAAGATCAAGAATTTGTCTTTCCAAGTGGGGGATCTTGTGTTATAGTAGAATCAAAAGAATCTATCAAATCAGGATAGCAAAGGAAATTTTGAGCCTAACTGGTTGGGTCCCTTTTTCATCACAACAAGTTATGGATTAGGAGCATATCAATTGTCAACACCTGAAGGTGAACCCTTGCAAGAACCAACCAACAACTTTCATCTTAAAAAAATTTATGCCTAGGATTGAAGGGTGTAAATTTGAAAATACAAAAAAAATAAAAAAATGATAAAAATCCAAAAAACTAAGAAAAAGGATTGAGAAAAGTAAAGAAAAACAATCATCCTCTAGTAAAAACCACTTCAGCGACGCTTTGGGTAAGTACCTTGTTGAAAACCTGACAAACATGCACCTTGTGTAAATAAAGAACCTCTATCTTCCTAGGATCTTTATCCTATAATTTCATCACATCCATGCATTATCCATCCATCCATTGCATTGTTCCTCCTATTTATTCTATCACCCATCTACATCCATATCATAGCTTGATGTTGTGAAGTATCGTATTCCCTTTAGTACTACTTAGCATATTCCTAAGGTCAATTTTTCTTGCCTATATCGAGGTAGTCTATTGCATCACACTGGGGGCACTTCATTGTGGATCAAATCAGTTTCTTGTATATCTTAAGGTTATTGTAAATTGCAATCAAAAATCAAAAAACATTAGTAAAACATTCATTAGAAAATCCAAAAACATCTAAATCTTGTATAGCTAAAATGAAAAAACATTCAAAAATTGTAAAGTCAAAATCCAAAACATCCAAATCAAAATCAAAATCCCTAAAAAGATCAAAACATTGAAAATCCAAAAAAAAAAGTACCTTGTCAAACTACGAGTCTTTGAGCTTGAATGTAGGCAAGGCCATCATTGATGTGCCCCTAAGACACCCTAGGTCATTCCTTTAGGAGTTTGTGATAATAAACTAGCATTCCTTAACTGTTCATATCTCATCTTCAATGAGTCAAGTCAGTCGAACTACAAGGTCTCTATGTGTATACGTAGGCAAGGCTAATCATTGATGAGCCCCCGAGGCCCCTCAGATAGGTGTTTTAGGATAGGTTCTTGGTTGAAACTCAAAAAATACCTAAATATTCAAATATCAGAAAATCCCTAAACATTCAAATACTCAAAAAAGCCTTAAACATTTGAAAACTTACAAAACACAAAAAAATTAGAAAATTGAAAAACCCAAAACATTAGAAAACATTCAAAAGACCTAAATAGCATCAAATATCTTGGAGAAAACCCTAAATAGCTACAAATAATCAAATAACCAAAACATTCACATAAACAACTCAAAAAGACCAAAAATAGCCTCAAAACATTTTCAAAATACCAAAAACATTGAAATATTCCAAAAAATCCAAACCCATCCATCCCATTTCACTTTCACCCACAATAAAACTTCACCCATAATAAACCAATCATCTCCTTCAACCTTTGGCAAAACAAAAAGAAAACAAGTATCACAAGTCATAAAGTGAGAGCCTAAGTGTTGAAATCTAAAGTTTAGATCATAGGTAAACAATTAAGTGTAATTTGTATCAATGACTTATCATACATCACATCTGATCAACATGTCCTAAGATGGATCCTTCCTACGAGGGGCATCAATATTAGACATCACCTTAGCTAAAATAAACTGGCAAGAGATATAGATAACACTATTTGTTTGTCTTTGATCTTTTCTTCTGATTTATCTAATGACTCATTTCGAGGACCTCTCGATGATGTCTATCACAATGATTTAGAGAGAAAGGAATGGGGCATCGATCATTATCTTTTGTTTGTTGTGCTTGTGGGTATTCTTTTAAAATAATCTTGTGTGTACTTGCTTAGTTGTGTGTAGGGAGGTTTTTTTAGAGTAGATTGTTGACTATTGTGTATGCTTTGATCTGATATATTTTAAACTACTAAACTTCATTCTGATGAGGTTTTCATATGTCAAGGTGTGAACAAGAACTATCTTATTTGTTTGAAAATTCAAAGTCCATTACACTAGATACAACGTCATCCTGGTTATCAATACCTTGATGCATCGTCTCTATGTGTTATATCAAAAATAAGGAACGATGGAAAATCCCAATCCCAAGATATGAGCAAATCATCATCATGCATATATTATCACCATCTCTAATAAAGTCTCAGTGGATCACAAACTTGTTGGACTTTATCATCAAAATCAATGGTCAAATCATTCATCTTATTTCTTCTATTTTCTCTCTATACTAACCTGGTATCATGACAATCAACAAAAACATCATCAATGCATCCATCTCGCATCCACAAATCATCAACATGCATACATCTTGCATAATCACAACATATCATAATATGAAAAACATATTTCACTGCAACATCATTATCAATTAAGTTGTGCTAAATAATATAGATTTTTTATTCTAAGCATCTTAAATTGTTGCACACATATCATAAACATACATCACATTATCATATCATAAGCACGAACATCTGCATTATCCATAGATACATCCATATGCATACATCATCATCTCATAAATTGCATAGAAAAGTACACAAAAAGAAGTGCATCCATTCATTAAATCACATATCACATATATCATCACATATTGCATAAACATGAATAAAAGGAAACACATATATTCATTATGTTGCATCCATACACGATCATAATATATATAAGCATATCACATCATATCAACATCATATGCATCAATATATTCATAAGCATGGAATAAAGAACACATTGCATATCCAATCCACATAATATCACACACACACACACACACACACATATATATAAATGGCAACTGTCATAATACAATATTTGAGTCAGTTTATGCATATCTATCAAAAGTACAATATCCACGAGGCTATAAAAAATGAGCCCATGAATATATATCTTTATAAAGAATTAGGTAACAATAAAAAAGTGTCTATACAAGTAAGTTGTCTCTGATGGCTACTCCCCTCCCCAAGCCATCTCTAATGGCTGATCCTCAGCCTGAAGATGTGCTCCAATCCTCAAAAAATTGGGTTGCCTCATCACCGTAGGGACATCCCGATGATAATGCATACGATAACATGCAACCTTGATCACAACCTCTCTATATAAATGGGAAAAAACTATCCATCCCTAAGTTGTAGCTGTCATAGCCTCTAACTGTTGATGCCACCTAACCTCTCGTGCCAATTGCATATCTGAGGTTTGTTTGAGCTGAAATACCTGATCCCTCTTAGTTGTGACTTCCTGTACCTATTGTTGAGCCTGGTCTCTCTTAGTTGTGACTACCAATATCTATTGTCAAGCCTGATCTTGCTCAATTTTAAGCACCTACAATTGTTGTTACAACTGTTGTATTTGAACATCATGGGGATCTAGCCCTAGTGGTGGCTACTATTGTATCGATGGTTGTGAATGCAATGGTGGTGCACCTGGGACCTATCCATCCTAATGTTGGCTATCCTGGTCATCCTTTCCTCTACCCCAACCATCTGGACCTCTTCCTTGTCCTTTGTACTGTCCATCCTCTAGATGGCCTCAACCTTTGCCTACACCCCTCCCTCTTGGCCTCCCTCATGGAGGTATACCTACTAGATCTCTCAGTCTAGGAGGGGGTACAAACGATGCATCATATGTAGGTGTAGTCTATGCATCTTCTTGTCCCTGATCATAGGCCCATGGCCTCACAACCAACAACTAACTGTCTGAAGCCCTCAACAACCTCATGGGTTGGGATCATGTGTCCCCATGTCATCTCTTAGGCTGATCTGGAAAAAATAATAGTGTACTGATCATCAAACCTATCCTTCCTCTCACCAAACTTTCTGGAAACCCTATCAAGAAAGTACCTCTTAATTAATGTATGCTTTTGATCCTACATGAACCGAGCCTTTCTAGAAAAGAATAATTGATGTACATCATCATACCATGCAAGCATCTAGAGAAATGACCATCATCTGAATACTGTCATCTCATCAATCACTCTCTGCTAGTACAGAATGCTGAGTTGCCTTGTGTGCTAAAGAGTGATGGCACCTCTGTATCTCCAGATGACTGGGTCATCTGGCTCCACATCTGCCATGTGGAAAATCAGTTGGAGCATGACAATGTGCTCCCATGCCCATATGTGAAGAAAGGTGACCCCCGTACCAATCACTCTCCCATCACAATACACGAAGTCATGCATATCATGGTATAAGGAGGCTAGCATCACTAGTCCCCATGCATATTGAGTCCTCCTAAACAACATCTTGTGCCATGTCAGGCCCCATCCTGGACTGAATCCCCTACGTCGTCGATCTAGAGCAACCAACCCTAAAATCACTACTGCAATGATCAATATGAAGGTCAATGCCCAACCTCTATACATCTCGAGGTCAATCTAGGAGTTGATCAAGACAATGGACTCCTAGTCAAGAACCTCATTATAGGCATCATATCCTACATCTGTATCATGAATCACACGCTCACCATGTATTGACAATTGCAAAATCCGCCATACATCCTCCAATGTCACTATTGCCTCACCGATGGATAAGTGGAATGATAAAATATCGCTATGCCATTGATCGCATAGTGCTATCATCATCACCAAATGGGTTTGCACGATAGGCATGTAGGTGACGTACCATGGGCCGATCTCTCCCAGGTGCTCCTATCGAAGCTCCGACAAATCATCAAGTCTAGACAGTACAGTCAGTCAATGTTCGCGGGACATCAAAGGTTGGATAACCTCCTACACCCATGAAGCGTACGACATCAAAATTTGTAAAAAATTGGCTTAGTTTAGAGCTTTTATTGCCCAAAATGACAAAAGTGTCCCTATTTATGAAAGCTTTGCTATATTAAAAATTCCAAATGGTGATGCTATGTGCATTCAAATTGTAAATCATGATTAGTGTCGCTCATCATGCCCATGTCTCCATTTGACATTTGCAAACCCTATTTCTAAAATTCAAATTGGGTGAATGCATCACTATTTACACCTATGCCACAATTTGCAATCAGGAAACCATAGTTCCAAATCACAAAATGCATCACTACTAATAGTAGTGTTGCTAAAAATCAAAATAGCGTCACTATATAATGGTGTCGTCTAAACTCAAATTTCAAAATGCAAGTCAAGTTTTGAATTGCATGCCACTAGTCCTATGCCTGGAGGCCTTTGGTACTCATGAACTCAATTGGAAATGTGTTATGGGAGCACTCATTATGCCATTTCGTTAGAGGGTCAGAGTTGAAAATGCAAGAATTCTCTAATGTGTGAATGCACAAATGAATTGAAAGTGACCCTTCCTCACCTATTTAAGCTTAAAATTTAGGGTTTTTTGCCCTAATTTCAACCATAAGCTAGGGTTTTTCACCATTTTCTCCAAGCGTACCAAACTGAAGCTTATTTTGCATCATTTTTTGTGTTTTTGGCATGTTTTTTGGATCTCAAAGCCTTTTTGGACCCTTGAGGTAGCATTTTACCTTTGTCAAGAAATTGACCCAAAATTTAAAATTTCTACCCAATTTCTTGACGGGTAGTGTACTGGCTTGTTCATTTTGTTGGGGCAGCATTTGGGTATCTAAAAGATCATTATTTTTTTATTTTTTTATTTAAGTAATAGTTTTTTAATCCAAAAAGGGTCAGCCTTTCAACCAAAGTAGCAGGTACCTCACTTTAAAGACGGGAAAAATGTAGACACTTGAAAATGTCTTGAATGATATCATGCACTCAAATCAGGTATACTAACATCATTTCCTCCTAAAACCAATCCTCTTTTCACTTAATTAATTAAATTTTTCTAGCTATTTATTAATTACATCATTTGGATCTATTAAGCTAATTAATCTAATTAGGTTAATTCACCCCCTTTCATGATAACATTTCATCTTATTAAATTAAATACATCAAGTTGTTTAATTTAAATCCTTAGTTCTTATTTAATTAAATGTCATATCATATCTCCCCTTTTCATTAAATCACTTTATTTAATGAATATCATCCAATTCCCCTTAATTGCACAAATTAAACCATTGTTTAATTAGCAATTACTAATAAATCTAATTTCCCCCCACATGCAAAGGAATATTCCTCCCTTACACATTCTTCCAAAAGGAATATTCCCATGGAATATTCTTTCCCCTTTTGTACATTAAAACTTTGTTTTAGTTTGCTAAATGTCTATTTTCCTCACCCATGAGAATATTCTCTTTCCTTACTCATTTAGAAAAGGAGAATATTCCTTTTTTTGTAACAAACTTATAATCTGACTTCTTGTGCAAGTTAACTTATGACTTCTTGTGCAAGTTAAAAGTGTGTTTTTTAGGACAAAGGTAAACCCTTGATTAAATCTCATCATTGATTCTCATCCATTGATGAGAATCCATGATCCATGTCTCCAATTTCCTCCATCCTTGACTATTGATTAACCTTTTTTATTTCAACCCTCTATTTCTCATTTGTCCTCCTATAAATAGGTCACTATTTGTTGACAAATGGATCGATCTTTTTTCAAAGAAAACTCCTGCTATTGAAATCACTCACACTCACACTCATATTTAACATTTATTTAGTATCATTTTAGCTTAATTACTTGCAATAATTAGCTTAGCTTCCATTAATGGCTTCCATGGTAACATAGATGCATTCATGTAGCTTGTTTATTAATTAGGGTTTCAATATTTTTAGCTTAAAATACATTTATGTTAGCTTTGCACTCACATATCTTGATCATATTAGTATAAATCATGTTAAAATAGCTTGCATTATGTTAGTCTAGCATTTAAATCATGTTTCATCACACATCTCACAATGGTTTCATCAGTTTTCTTCAATAAAACTGATTGAAACAGACTCATTTATCCCTGGGATTGGGAAAGGGTCGTCATTCCACATCAACACGACACCACTCACCCAATAGGATAAGTTTCAATGTCTAAGATTAGAGTTTTTATCAAGCTTTCATGATTTAATATGGTAGTTTTAATGGCTTCTTTATCTTTGCATAAATTGAATGGTCTCTATTGGATTGACGTTTAGTGGCTTGAATATGCTTCGTATCCTCATGGATCAAGTGTAGTCATCCCATACTAATCCATCAGTCACAATTAGATGTACTCTCATTGATTTTGATTCAGTGCTCAATATATGTATCATTGATCTATTGCCTAAAATTAAAATTGATTCATCTTCTCTTGTTGCTTCTTCCTTATGCATTTGTGGGTTTGATAATGTTGATCGAAAATCCCTAGGCACAATAGTCTTTCATTTGAGGTAGGGACATATTATCGCACCCACCCTTGTATATGTTATGTTAGAAAAAATACCATATAATCTTCTTCTTGGTAGACCATGGATTCACACTATGTGTGCAGTCCCATCTAACTTCCACAAATCTATTAAGTTCATTCATACCAATCAAGTAGTCATAATCAGGGTTGACCCTGATGTCGTACACTTATGTGAGATAGCAACTACTGGTCAGGCTTTGGTTGTGCCTACTCTTATCCTTTTAGTCTCTTCCAATGTGTTGATGTCTACTCCAATGGTGTTTATTACAAGAGATACGCTTGAGGTAGATGTCCCTAATGAAGATCCTTCTGAAGCAAGGAATCTTAAGTTTGATCCTTCTACCTCTTCTCAAGAGAATGCATATATCGGTGGTGATTGGTGTTCTTTAGAATTTATAGAATCCTTCATTTAGAATATGAATTCAACCTGATCCACTTAGACCTTCTGATAACATCATCCAAAACCTCTATCAAAGATGGTTATTATTCTATATCGTAAAATAATGTGAATGCAAATTGAAATTTTCTTAATGTTGATCCTCCCCCTTCTGAGGAAGATAGTCATGCTTCTGTTAAAGAGGATAATTTTTATAGTCATGTCAAGAAGGTTGATGGTGATTCCATAGAGGATTATGATCCCCATTGCTATAATAATGCTCTTTATGAAGATCCTCCTCAAGATTTGTTGAAACGTTATGGCCTTGGATTTAAACTTGTCTACAAATATGGATATGGGCATAAAGGTTGTGGGTGCAATGAAAAAGAAATTTAGGTCCCTATAGAAAGTACCCATCATAAGCATAATTCTGGGCTTGGTTGCTCAAATGAACAATCTAAATAGAAACCATAATGTCGACATGATTTTTGCTCAATCTTGTTCTCTTGAAGTGATTCATCCTCCATTATCTACTATCTTCATGACTTCTTCCTCTAAGAAATTGAACTCTTCTTCACAAGAGAAAGGGTTCCTTCCTGCTTCTCATCCTCTATTTTAGCAAGAGTGTATCCTATTAAGGCCTCTCAAATCCCACTTGATTACTGTTCCTCCTCCTACACATAAGAAGTTTCACAAACATGATCAAGAAAAAAATCTTTTTGTGCATACCATAGAGTGCTTGGCCATTCCACTAGTGAATGTAAGGCCTTGAAGGATAAAATACAACTTCATGATTTGGGTTCCCTAACTCATCTATCTGTTGGTGCACCTATCTCTTCTTTGCATGACAAGTGATATCAAGGTCTACCTATACCCTGTCTATTCTAAGCATCTTCTCATGAGGTTCTTACACCTCCCTTCAATAGTATCTTGCATGGTTTTCCTCCCATGTATGTTAGGGGATGGTGATAACTTGTTCTAGAGATGTGCATCCTTCTTAAGGACCCCCTCTCTTATCTCATGCCTTTCAATTGGAGTATTCCTTTGAATGGGAAACTTTGTGTCTTGAAGGGTTCCTTGCCAAAGGAACCACCTTTGAAAGCTTCTCATTCAAATGAATTTTTGTTGTCTAGCTTGGGGCAGCCTGACTAGACCGATCTTATATCTTGGTATCTAGCTTGGGAGAAGCTTGACTAGACTTGTCTTAGATCTTAGGATCTAGCTTGGGGGCAGCCCAACTAGACCTATATTTTCTATGATTGTCTTTCAATGTAGCTTGTAGTAGCCACAGGCTTATCTGATGAGTCTAGCTCTTCCTTTGTAGGACCGAGAACTTGTAGAGATCCTTTGTATCTATGAAGCATTTTTTCCTTAATCATTTTTTGATTTTTAGCTTTTATATGTTTTTTGGCTTTAGATGTGTCCATGCTCAAAGAAAAAAGAATTTTCAAAAGGTGCACAATGTGCCACATGGTGGCTACATGGCTTTCATTTATCGCCTTCCTTTTGGGAGAGATCCGAAAAATGTGTTAGCTTGGCGAAGATTTCCTCAAGGACAATTTTCACAAATTTGAGAATCTTCTCCCACTCAACACATCATCTCTTCATTGCAAGAAGTTTACACCTTTAAGAAGCGATATTTTTTGAGGTTTATCGAAGCATGCTAGGTCTTTTGTTTTTAGGATGGGAACTTTGAGTTAGAGGCGTTGAGCCATGTGATTGATCAAGTAGACTTTTTCCAGGCAATTTTCTTGGATCTGATTGTTTTCAAATAACGATTTTTTGCTAAATATCTAAAGGGAACTAATGCAACAATTGAGAATTAATGAGCAAAGATTGCTATGACCTAACTAAAGATCTACAATTAGATTGTGGGCTATCAAATGCCAACATCTAGTAGCAATTACTTCTAGAATGTGGCAACGGTTCTCTCTTTTTTCAGCTCTAAATGGGAGGCGGCAACAAAAAGAAGTTTTCCCTCAAGTTCCAAGTTCTAGTTTATTTTTCAGAAGAAAAAGTTTCTTTAGTTTTCTATAGGCGTAAAATATTTTCAGAAGTAATTGGCAAAACACAACTTTTCTTTGGCATGTTATATTGTTTTAGCTCAAACTATTATCAGATTGGCATCCGACCTTTATTTTATGAGTTCATTTGATATTCATTCACCGACTATTCTGAAGAAATATTTGAGACAGTGCATGTTATGGCCTTTATCAAGTTCCTTCTTTATGCTTATTTTTAGAATGAAAACACTCTATTGAGTTGAATTCAAGTAGTTTGAGTAGTTGATTTCCATGTTGTAAGCTTATATGGTATGATAATGACTTATGCAAATTGGATTATGTCTATTGAAATTCTCTACTTTCCTAAAGGGTTGTTGTTTTTTCATATTATGTTGTAAGAAGAGAAAGAGTTTATGCAAATTCTGAATGTTTTTCTGTTAACCATAGAAATCTTTATGCTTGATTGGACCTTAATGAACACTACCTGTGGGGAGATTTGAAAGACTGCAATGTGATTGTATTTAGCCTTTGTTGTTTGTTCTCTTCCTAACAATGAAGGATTGTGGCATTTTGTGTCTAATATATTGTAGACACTGAAAATATACCGATTGATCCTATACGCCTGATCCTAATCTTACTAACACTAGTTCATCTTGAATCATCTCCCCTGCTTGTCATTTAATTAAATAATCTTTATTTAATTAAATTCATCACATTTCATCTCTTAATTAAATAAATCATTTTTTATCTGATTAATTCATCATCTCCTATTAATTAAATAAATTACTTTTTTTAATTAATCCTATAGTCCCTCTTTTAATTAAATAATTCATTTTATTTAATTAATCTCTAAAGTCATCTCATTTAAATTAAATAAATTAATCTTTATTTGATTTAAAGCTAACACCATCCTCTTAATTAAATAAATAAAATCTTATTTAATTAAGTTTAAAATCATTATTCCTCTCATTTTGATTTATTTAAATCCACAAATCTAAATCAAATGGTCAAATTAGCTAATCTCCTTTAAATTAATCAAACCCTGATTAATCTTAGTCTTAATCCATCAAATCCTCTAGCTTTTTCCACTTGCTCAATAAATCATTTCTTTTGAATTATTAAATCCTCAATTACTTTCAAAAAGGCATCAAGATGGAATATTCCCTCAAATTTGAAATCACCCTCCCAAAGGACTTGTCCTCCAAACATGGCATTTATATCTCTTACATTTCCTTTTCTTGAGCCAAGTGATATTAACTTCACCTCTCACCTCATCCTTCAAGCCATCTTTTGAATTTCAAGTCTCCCCCTCATTTTCACAATAACCAAAATGTGCTCAACCTTTGTCCATTAGCATGATGACAAGTGACGCTTTATCATTGACTTATCTTTTGTCCCACATCCTCCATATCTTGCATTCTTCAATCCTTCATATCTATAAGTAGAGACCTCTATTTATTTGGGGGAGTCACAATCAATGTAAAATCATAATGCTCATTTGAGGAGGAGAATGGGAGCCAAAGTCATTATCATCTTTTGAAGCAAATTTCATCTATTCTTCATCCATTTTTATCATCTCATAGCTAGGTTATGAAGGAAGTTCTCCAAGGAAAGCATCAACTCTTTATCAAGTCATCACAAAGGTTACAAGGGATTGGGAAAGGGCCATTTTCCACATCAAAATGGCACCAAGTCCCCCATGGGATTGAGAGTTTGCATGTTGAAATAGGATTTAATTTCTTTTTTGGTTTTGCTCTTTATTTCTTTCCTATTTTGAGCATTGTAGATGAATCTCATGGGGAATCTTAGTTCTAACTTGCATATGGATCTAATATTGTGTTTGTTTGCTATGTTTGTGTAGGTCTAGGATTAGGGTTCACATATATCATTCATAGGAAATATTGGGTTTGAAATGCTGTAAAAACTTTGGTGTATCATCATTTTATGTTTTGTGTTTACATTTCCTTTTACCCTTTTCTCCAAAACTCAGAGAAGAGTTAGCTTTATGTAAAAATCCTAGAGGTATTCTGTGAGGTGAAAATCGGTCCCCCACTTGCTCAATTTACGATAAGGCTATTAGAGAGACGCAAGATTTGATGATCAACAGTTCTTTTTTTGGCACGCACAGTGGGACCTGAAGTTTTTTGAATGTCTAATTAGAACTCTAAAATATTTCTTAAATCAGGCCAAGGAAAGAAGTTGGAAATTTCATGCCCATATTCCGAACAAGAGCATCCTCAAGAGGACATTTTTAGTATTCTCAGTTACCTACCTTGATACCTAGGAGAAGAAGACTTACAGGTTTTGTATCACCTATAAGGAGTAATAGAGCAAGAAGTGAGATCCCAAAATTTAGAGCCTTATTTACCCCATGTGGAGGAAAAACTTTCTAAATTAGAATACCAGTGTACTTGATTCATAAGAATATTTTCTCCATGGCTCACGTAGTTGCCCCTACTCCTAGAAATTTTGTAACCTGAGATAGTGGTAGTCTACTATAGCCACCTACACCCCCAGATGTATGGTCCGCCATACCCGCTAACACCCTCATGGCCATTCAAAACAAATTCAGAGAAGACTTCAAAACCCCCTCTAAACACCTCCAAGATATCACGAAGGTATGCAAAGTACATAACATTATAGAGGAAAATATTGCTCTTAGGCTGTTGGCTACCTCTTTCAAAGGAAAGTCCCAAGATTGGTATCAATCTTTGGCCTCCAGTTCCATCCACTCTTGGGATCAGCTCAGAGAGAGGTTGTTTGAATGCTTCTCAGAAATGGGAGATCACTCCTTATTGCTACATCAATTGATCACCATCAAAAGAGCCCCGCAAGAGGCCATGAGTGATTTCAACACAAGGTTCCACAAAACCTAGCAAAGAATCCCTGTGATTGCCTAACCTCCAGCTGCGATGGTGTTTTTGTTCTACTTGAAGGCTTTCAATTCAAACATTGTGGTGATGATAACTTCCATAGGAGGGGATATCTTACCTGATGCATACGAGTTGGCTATGCGTACAAAGAACAGTTTGATCAATGTTGTAAAGCTTCCACCATGACATTCAATGCCTATATTTCTAGAAATGTTCAATGGTCCTCAAGAAGAAGCTACACCAATCACTTAGGCTACACAACTAATGACATCTTCCATTCTACAATCCATGCATGTATACCCTGCCGCGCAATTGAACATGTCAGGCGCTTCCTCTATAGCAATAGACTTTAACAACATGAATAGCCTCATGCAGTATTTTTCTAATGAGTTATTTCTCATCAAATGTCAGCAAGTGGAACCTCTAAATTAGACCACTCAAACCTATGGTGGAGGAAATACATACTATTAACAAAATACGTACTAGGCATCCTCGAGAGGAAGAGGGCAACAAATGACATCCAGAAACCAGATAGTCTCAATCACTATTCCACTACAGAGAGTCAAGGACAACCATAGTAAAGAGTTAATCCCAAGCTAGAACAACCTAGCAGAAGATGAGAACGTATGGTGCTTCCCATGCAGTGATAGTCACATGCCTCAAAATTGTTTGAGTGGAAATATGCAATAGGAGATAGTGGAATAAAGAACGAAGGGCATGTTCCTGAATGTGGAAGAATATAAGTCCCCTAAAATGGAAAATGCCCACTTTAGAGCACAAATGCAAGGAATGTCTTTAGAACAAGTGTTGGATATTGTGCTCAACCAAGCACTATTTTTGTGGATGGAGGAAGAGAATACTATATTCGCAAATGAAGCTATGACAACTACTACTCCACAAGTACAGTCAGACTACAACACAAAATCCAAAAGAAGGCTCATAGGAGAATATGTAAAACAATCTCTATCACATCCTCAACCATGAAAACCATTGCTGCAAGAAAAGAAGGCTCCACCAGTCATTGGCCAACCTACTCAGTAGTCGTAAACTCTGTTGTTGCTAGTGAAGAAGATGGACAATATGTTGATCCCATTCATAGCAGATTATTTTCCTCCAAAGATGAGAGAGATACCACTATTCAATCCCAAGGTCCACCCAATCAGAATGCTCAATGTGGTGGAAAATTTGATGAAGTCACCTGCTAATGTATCCCCATGGCATGTTATATCCATTCTCAAACAAAATATGTTGCTTTGGGAAGCATTAAAGAAGGAAGAACAAATACTGTAGACAGATGTGACTCCGTCGTGCAATCAAAGTAAAGATAAAGAACCCACATTAAAACCTCAAGCTCCAAAGGCTACAAATTTTGTGAATGACATGGAAAATTCAAAAGAGAAAGAGGTAAGCAACACAAAGCCCACACCTTTCTTTTTAACACTCATTGTGGGAGGTAAACTTTTGCATAATAACATGATTGATTCGGAAGCCAGTACAACGGTCATGCCAAAGCAAGTGGTTGATGCCCTAAAACTTAAGTATGAGCCTCTTGAGAAGGGAATCATGCAATTGGATGGGAAGAAGGTTTTGACCGTCGGTCAGATAAAAGATTTATCTTTAACCCTCTACTCATTCCCAAGCCAAACGATCACACAAAGGATAGTGGTGATAGACATTTCCCCCAGTCTTTGGAATGTGTCTTTTAAGAGATTTCACTACAAAGCTTAGCGGATATTTAGCATTCAATTGGTCTCACCTAATATTGAGGACCAAGCATGGGGAAAAGATGAAAATATTGTCTGAATCTTTGCATCTAGAACACATAGCGGACAATGCAGTCTTATGTTTTGAAGTAGCACTTACCTCCTTCTCATAATAGGAGAGATATTATGTGGAGATTCTAGAAGATGAAGAAGACATGAGTGATTAGACTCTCAAAGAAGAGGTGCTCCTCAACCAATTCATTGACTCTGACCCATTTGGAAACTATCATGCAACAGGGCTAGTCACCTATGTGATTTCTGATGATGATCAAGTATTTCCAAAATTGATGAAGGGTTGGGAGGACTATGATGACCCTAGTGACAACCATCTATGGACCTTATATTTTGATGGCAACAAATGCAAAGTTAGTTCTGGAGTGGGCATCCGATTAGTGTCCCCGATAGGATTAGAGACCCTCAAGGATTTTCATTTTCAGTTTGCGTGCTCAAAAAATGATGCAGAGTATGAAGCCTTGGTTCATGGTCTAATTCTTGTAGAACGGATGGGCATAAAGAGAGTGCAAGCATTCAAAGACTCAAATTTAGTTGTGATCCAAGTCTGTGGGCAAGCGGCTATGAAGAATATAAGAATGAATTTGTATAGTCATCAAATATGGGGTTTGATTGAGAGTTTTGAAGCTCTCAATATACGAGTCATTTCCTAATCTCAAAACAGTGTCGTCCATTGGATGGCTTCAATTCGGTTCACAATTTAAACCAGTTTCCAATTCAACAATGAAGCAAAATGCAATACAAATCATCATCTGACCAACAATCCCCAAAAATGATCAAAACTAGCAAGTATTTGAGGATGATTTTTAGATCACCGCCTTTATATAGAAATCAGGAGGAGTTTTTGACTTTTCACAACTAGGATCATAATCTCCCGAAGAGCAGATTATCCATTTAAAAGGTAATAAGCTTCCTCAAGGTTAATCGCCCTTGAAAATATTTTTGAATGTGAGGATGTAAGAAATGAAAATAGAGGTTCACTTTAAATGTGAGATTATCAAGAGCTTGATGTTGGAAGTGGCAGAAAGTTAAAATTTAGAAGGGAAGTTTTATCGAAGGATAAAGAAAGACTAAGGGATCTATGTTCTAGGTATGACAAGGTAATTTCCTAGACCTATGATGATCTCAAAGGGTATGACCCAAGAATAATTTAGCATACCATTGACTTGGTAGAAGGATCGAATCTCATCCGACAAAAATAAAGGCTAGTCAATCCTAAGGTTGAAGCGTTGATGGCACAAGAGCTCACCAAATTGATCGAATCAAGGATCATATATCCGATTAAACACTCCACCTGGTTGTCTAATCTGGTACCAGT
Source organism: Sequoia sempervirens (assembly GCA_007258455.2). Taxonomy (NCBI): domain Eukaryota; kingdom Viridiplantae; phylum Streptophyta; class Pinopsida; order Cupressales; family Cupressaceae; genus Sequoia; species Sequoia sempervirens. Next base: position 196,802,582 of record VDFB02256132.1, read on the forward strand.
TTAGAAAAATAATGGTGATATTAGGCTTTGTGTTGATTTTAGAGATTTGAATAAAGCCTTGTTAAAAGACCACTACCATTTGCCGTTAATGGAGCAGATCCTATAGTCCATGGCCGGATTGAAGATATTTTCATGGCTTGATGGATTCTCAGGTTATAACCAAGTATATATAAAGGAAGGAAACCAACATAAAACAATGTTTACCATCCATATGTAATAGCTCCCTATTTAATCACTAGTATGTGATGTTCAAGTATAATTTCAATCAATCAACATTCAATCAACATGAATTTAAAGTCGTTCTAACATACACTCACATCATAGGTTATTTCCTTTCATATATTGCAAGTAATAATGATAAGAATCGATTTCAATTCTAGATAACTATCTTCTAGTCATTGATCATATTTCCCTTATTTGATTCCCATATGGTATTAGAGCTTTGGGTTCAACACTAGGGCCTAGAGTCTACTATGTTAAAGATGAATCTCTTTAGAGAGTTTGGGAAAAACAATTTCGAGAATTGTGGAGATATCTAGATGAGTTTGATTTGTGTTATTTCCTAGAAAAGTGGGGAACATTTACATACTCAAAAATTCCATTCAGACTTTCAAATTTTGGTGCAACTTTTCAACGAGCAATGGAAATATCTTTCAGAGGACTAATTAATTTGATTATTCTAATATATCTGGATGACTTAACAATCTTTTCAAAGTCAAAGGATGATCACTTTGATCATCTAGAAAGGGTTTTCTAGAAATGTCAACATTTCAGGATTTCTTTGAATCCGAAAAAATGTGTTTTGGGAGTACCTCAAGGTAAGTTACACAATTTTGTAGTGTCAAAGGAAGGAATAGCAATAGACCTCGAAATGGTAGGATCTATAATGGGGTTACCCCTAGTAGTAAATCAAAAGGGACTACAATATTTTCTAGGAATGATCAAATTTGTCAACAGGTTTATTTCAAATTTTGTAGGCATTACGAGACCTATCACACTAATGCTAAAAACTAACCTTATGTTCAAATGGACCCCTGAAGGAAAATAAAATTTCAAGTAGACAAAGGTAGCTATCTCTGCCACCCTGGTGTTGGCTAACCTAAAATTTTCTAAAGATTTCCTACTCTATGTATACATCGGCCAACATAGCATATCTTCGGCATATCTTCGGTACTCACTTAGAAGAATGAATAAAATGGCGGAAAGAATCCTATCATGTTTCACTCAAGGAATCTTAAAGGATATGAGACTAGGTATAAGTTTGTTGAAAAGTAGGATTTTTCCATTATTAAAATCCTAAAGAAGTTCTAACACTTGGTGTCAACAAATAGAATCACTATTCTCGTTGCACATCCCAATGTGCGAGAGTACATCACCGAAGGTGAGATAACCAAGAAAAGGGAAAAATGGATCACCAAGATTCTAGAGTATGATGTGGACATTAGACTAACCAAGTTGGTTCGGGGAAGAGGTCTATGTGAATATCTTGCATAGGAATTGAGCTCCATGGCTGAGAAGGAGACCGATCAAGTCTACTCAAACTAGTTTGAGTTTGATGAGTCCTGGGTGGTAGATTGAACACAATATTGCAAAAGGGGTAGTACCCGACCAACCTTCCATCCCATAAAAGGTGATACTACCAACTGGAAGCAACTAGGTATGTATTAATTGAAGGTATATTACTCAAGAGAAATTATTATGGTGTCCTACTCTGATGTTTAGATAAGCCACATGTGGAAAGAGTTCTTAATGAATTCCATAGTAGTCTTAAGGGTGTACATTTCTCTACCAAGACTATCACCTTGAATATAATGTGAGTGGGATATTTTTGGCCCTCCATGTTTTCTAAAGTGCACCATCTGGTGCAAAAGTGTACTTAATGCCAATATTTTGTTGGAAAAAGAAAGAATTTTTCCTTTCCTTTGAGCCCAATTGTAACTGAAGAACCCTTTGCTCAATGGGGTTTGGATTTTTTCAAAATGATAAATCCTATTTCTAGTGTTGGTCACAAGTGGATCCTTATGGCGACTGACTACTTCACAAGGTGGATGGAGGTCATCACCCTAAAAAATGCTATAGAGGGTGAGATCATCAATTTCCTTAAAGAGTTGGTATCTAGATTTGGTTCGCCAAAAACCATCATATCTAACAATGCTTAGGATTTTGTAGGCTTGGAGATGTCAGATTTTTCTATCAAACATGGGGTTTACCTTAAAAATTCATTGAACTACTATCCACAAGGAAATGGGTTAGCGGAGTCAACCAATAAAAACCTAATTAGGTTAATTAAGCACATCAGGTTTGAGTGACAAAGGGATTGACACAAGCACTTGCGAGCTACTTTGTGGATAGACCGGATTACACCCAAGCAGATCCTAAAGGCCTCTCCTTATGAACTAGTATACAAGAAAAAGGTAGTTCTACCTGTTTCCATAGAAATCCCTGCCTTGCAACTACTAAAAGCCCTGGAGATTGAAGAAAGTGGTAGAATGGAAGTATGGTTGGAGGAACTCCTCAAACTTGAGGAAGATAGAGAAAAATCTCTTGGAGCCATGATCAACTTCCAATAGACTATGAAGCAGTGGTTCAATAAAAATAACTCCAACCTATATTTCAAGGAAGGGAGCCTGGTACTAAAGTACGATGAGCGCACTACAAAATCAAAACAACATACAAAATTTGAAGCACTATGGAAGGGGCCCTTCCGAATAAGCCTGTGCAAAGAAAAGAATGAGTATGAACTTGAAGATATGGAAGGTAATGCTTTGGATATACAAATGAATGGAATTTATCTAAAATTGTTCCATTAAAATATGAAATTCTTTAAAAAAAATTAATAGTTATGTACCATATGATTTTTTATTTTTTTTTGTAAATACATTTTAGTTTTGAGAATAAGCCATGAGAACAAACACAAAGAAAGTAGAAAGTACTGTATTATATTATATTCATCAAAAAAATTATAATTTAATACAAGACCTGTTATGCCTTGCATAACCACCCCATTTTGTTCTGGAAAAAAATAAATAGGTCCCCCCTTTTTTCTTTTGTCTTCTTTCCCTTTTGGTTGTCTGTTTTGATCTTTGGAATTATTTTGTTTTCCTCCTAATTTTGACTTTTGATCTATCTAATTTAATTCTGGTTCTGTCTCAGCTTGAGTTGATTTTCTTCTTGCTGAAAATTGATTGAAATAATCATAAGCAACAAAATAGTTTATTTTAATATGTTTCATATGCTTTGGGACTGATGCAGACCTTTCTTTTGTAGGATTAAATTGCACACATGATGATATTTGCCAACGGGACTCAGTTGGAATGCTTTCCTCAATCCAGTTGGTCATAATTTTCTTTGAAGAAGAAAGTTGGCAAGACCTTGTGGATGTCTTGCCGACTAGCAGTGCATTCTGTTGATAAGCGTTTGTGTTGCCTATCGGAAAGACCTTAGGGAGGTCATGGCGATACAATTTCACATGCAGATTCCCATCGACAGGACATCGACCATCTTCCCGATGACCAAGAGTTTCCCATCGACATAAGAATCTCCTTCGGAGAAGGGTCTTGGCGAATCTTTATGTCTCACCGACCGGCAGTAGTGGGATCGATACATTGGCAGGAGATTTTCTCTTCACCATGAAGTCTTGGCGAATTCATAAAGTTTCACCGACTACCGCGGGGTGAGCAGACACTTCAGCAGGAGTTATCTTCTTCGGTGTGTAGTCTTGCCGAGCACCTTAAGTCTTGCCAACCACCGATAAGGATATACATCTCGGTGAGAGACTTTCTTCAGAGAGAAGTCTCGGCGAATGCATCAGGTCTCACCGACAAAGAAAAATAGGATGTCTTCGGCAAAAGGTCTTAGCGAAATGTAGGAGTCTCGACGACAAGGTGTGAACTCAGGGTAATATCCCTCCGACGTGAAGAGGTCTCCCTGACCTAGACATTCTCGCCGAGAGAAGTATGTATTGGTATGAGGTCCTGCCGACCCAATAGGGTCTTCCTGATGCAAAGTGGGCTCGACAAGAATGAAAAGGAGCTCAATGAAGGTCTTGCCGATAGCGATGGATTTCCCAATGAAGGAGGCATCGGTATAACCAAGGATAACTAGCTGTAGCCTCTAGCTGATAGTAAGGAGTCTTACCGACAATAGGGTAGGCTCAGTAAGAGAAGAGGAGTTTGGGGTAAGGTCTCCCCGAAGCAGGATTCCCTTCCTAACATAAAAATGAGCTCGATGTGACTTCTAAAGCTCGACGAAGGGTCTCATCGACCGGTCCGTGCTATGGTGATAACTATTATGAGATGAAATCGCATCGGGGAGACACGATGAGTGTCTCACCGACATACGATTCAAGGTGGACCACTTTTGACTACCTGATGAAGCTCGTGTGGCGTATGCCCGATCAACAGAGGAAACTAAAAGAGTGACTCATTGCCCCTTTGACCGATTGACTATTCCTGTGAAAGAGGGTCGACAGAATGCAAACCAGATGGACTCATTCTGATATCTGAGGGGTGATGGATTAGCTCAAGTGATAATACGAAGGTCTAAAGAGACTCGATGATGCTTCTGAGGATGTCAACGTGCAAAGAGTCTAGAACATGAAGGAGGCCAGAAGAACTAAGAAAGTATGAGTCACAGGGAGAGCTGTAGTGACCACTGGCAAAGGAAGATTAGTATTAATGGTGATATTTTGGAGCATTCAAGGCAGATTTCAGGGGGGTTTTGAGTATGGACATAGAGAAAGAGGAGTTAATGCTGCAGCTACAAAAGATTTGAAGGCTTCTTTTGAGGATAGAAATCTTTCATCAGCATGGACAACAAGGCTTCACATTGAATGCAACATTGACTCTCTTCAAAAAGATTTGAGAGCCGACCTTCCTACAACCAAGAAGATATTTTGTAAGCCCTAATATAGGGGACAACACATTCTTTTGGTATAGTCTGTATATATGGAATTCTTGCCTCTTTGTAAAGGTTAGAACTTCTGAAGAAGTTTTAAGGAGAGAAATTCTAGATTAGAAAAAAAAGTAGTAGGAGTGGAACTTGTAGAGTAGAACTGGTAGTTAGGAGTTAGATTAAGTAGAAGACCAATGTATTTTTTAGTTTTCTTAGTGTAAATGGAAACAATTTGGAGCCATAGATTTTTTTTACACTGGTGATTGTGCCAGCTTTGTAAATGTTGCTTATCTACTTTATGGGCAGTAGAAGCAACCATATCTTAATCTACTTCAGGTTGTGTTTCAGAATGGTGTTTGTCTTAAGTTAATCATTTGATTCATGAGGCTTTCAAGGAATGAAGTTTGATTTGATGTATTTTTTACATAGTAACTTGCAATCTGCTGTTGAAATCAACACTGTGAATGAATGAAACTGTGTGTTAGTCACAAGTTAATTTCATTCTATAGTTTTAGTTAGGAATTCCTTGAAAGATAACAAGGTTGGTTAAGTTGGATGAATTACCATTCTTTTATGTTCCAAAGCCATGATCTATCTTTTTATGTTTCTTTAAAAACCCCGGTTATAGTAGGTTTAAGTTTATGTTTGATCCCAAAATAGTCCAAAAGCTCAACACCAGTAAGCCCCTTGAACATTACTATTACATTGAAAACTGAGGGACATCAGCATAGTTGAGAACCAACTACAAAGACCTTGGGAACTAAGGCATCCATGTGTTTCCTTTCTCTATCAGGAGAAACAGAGTAGCAATATTTTGTTTGCATGTTGATTGTGCCAAAAGGGACGTCAACAGAAACTAGCGCTAGAAGGAGGGCCACTTGAGCAATTTTTGATTATTGTGAGTTGGATTGGGTCAGGTCTTGGAAGACCTAGCTCTGATGGGTAGCCCTTTGTATATACCAGGATTCGTTCATGAAATCCCTGGTCACCTGTATGATAGGCTTCCATTATTTTTTTCTAGCAGTGGGTAAAATGCTTATGAACATGTTCTAATTTGTAGGCGTATACTTAATTTTCTCTAGGTTTTCCATGAGGATGTTTCCTATCAATTGTTCATCAAAATACTTCAAGGTTCAGCAAGGCAATGGTATGTTAATCTTCCACCAAATTATATTTGTTCATGGGCGGAGTTAGAAATCTTATTCTTAGATCAGTTTGGTCCTCGCACACAAGACCACTAGGAGAACTCATCCTTGCAAAATCCAATCACAGATTTAAGTACTCCACTTATCAATGAAGTTGTGACTATATCATATCTTTTCAGTCATCTTCCAAAGCATAATCCATTACATTACAATGAAGTTATAAATGAAACATTTGTTTCGCCAGAATATAATTTTGATGACTTGTTTGGTGAAAAGCATGAAATGGATGTAAATTTAGAGCATAATGGAAATCTCAAGATAGAATCTAGATTTGTTGAACATGTTAGTACTAATGATGGCTTTAAAGGAGATGAGGTATTAGCACGAGATTGTTGTCATGGGAAATCAACAATGCCTTCCAATGATTTGAGCAACTCTTCTGATCAAGATGAGAATCAAGATGATGAATAATGGATAAAGGAACATGGCTTAGGTTGGATTGATATCCCTCATATGCAAAATCGAATAAGGGATAAATTAGAGGAGCTGGGAGTCTAAAACTATCAGAACTCGTTGGGCCAAGTGGATGTAGGATACATCAAACTAATCAACACTCTCAAATGGATTGCCATGTCTTCCTAGGAAGGATGGAGCTGTATTTCAAGCAATTGATCTCTATCGAAGGAATACTTATGGAAGATCCTTGGAGTATGTATCCCCCCAATGAAGAGGATGAAATAACTGGCACGCATGAAAATGATAATCAGTTCATCCAAATTGATGAGAGTGACTATGTGAGGAGATTTAATTCTTCCCTATCTTTTGATGACTTGGATCCTTGCATTGAGATGGATTCAACAACTGATGAAACTCCTCTATCTAGTGAGGAATTGATAGAAGTGGAGAATAGATTCATCAATGCATTCATAGATTCTTTCATGATGGTGGATGAGGAAGAAACACACTTTGGTGGGTTAACACAAGAAGATGACTCTGCTGATTTAAGTAGTGAACAGATTGAAACAGGTAACACACTTCAAGGTGAGATTGCTAATGAACCTAGTGGTCAAAGACAAGGACTTAAGTGCAAAAATGAAATCTTAAGAGAAGAAGTCCAAGTAGATGTGCAGATCAGTCAAGTGTTCCCTGAGGAAATTCATGATGGGCTACATTTGGATGAAGTAGAGGAATTCCTAGAAAAGGACCAAGAGGTTATCTCAGAAGTTGATCCTCTTCAACACAATGAAGAGAATGAAACAAGGGAGTATTTTCTTGATTTTGATTCTATTTGTTCAAATATCTTGATTGAAGAAAGTCCTTGCTTAGCATCCACTAATGAATTTGGTCTTAATACTGATAAATTTGATACTGATTGGCATGTTCTTGATGATAATGTGTAGGAATATGAATGGAGAAAGTGTTTTCTTGACTTTGACGTCGTGCACCCAGATGAGTTCTAAGGAAATCCTTGCTCATCATGTGCCAGTACCCCTGACATCAATGGTGATGAGCTGGACACAGATTCTCAAACCCTTGGGGATGACATGTTTCAAGAGAATGTTGAAAGTGACGATTCATCTCAAGAAATTTAGAAATTTTTTGACTTCATGTCTGAGATGAATACAAAGATGCTGGTGAGTGCATATACTAACTGCATGACAAACCTTGATTCAGTGGTGTTCCATGAGCCGAGACCTCGTGAGGAGGAGATCCTACAACACAAGCCTGCATTAGTAATTAGAAATCTTCAGAATCAGGTGGTGTCCTTTCATTATCCTCTGTGTTTCAATAATTTTCAGTTTGATTATGACATTGGGGATAGTAAAACATGTTTGTGGGTGAATCATGACAAAAATGAGAACCCATAACTGATAATATTTCAATATTTATGCCCTTAGAATGAACTTATTGCACATAAACTTTACATTTCTGAGTATAAAGATAAATTTGCTAGGTTTAGAACTGTGCCTAGTAAGTTAAGATTGTTGCACATAATGAAAAATTAGTCAAGTCAATGTATAAATTTTTATAGTTTTGTG